>CM066035.1:388193252-388441196 GCA_033557465.1 Ichthyophis bannanicus | reverse complement strand
GACATCACTACTCTGGTCGCCCCCGAGGTCGCTACAGACCGAGCATTTGTGGTACTTCCCTGCACATCAACCATCAAAAGAAATCCTTCTTTGGGCTGTTTTAAATCCACACCCACTAAGCTAGTGTGTGTCTGGCATCTCTTTTCTAAATGTCCCCATTTTCCACACTTGAAACATTTCTTTCTATTCCACTGTGTCATCTGGTTTGATACAGTACATTCATTTTCAGAAACATTTTTAATTATTTTCTTTTCTGATACAGCACATCTTGCCTCAGCACCAATCTTCAGAGGGCCACCCATTTCTATGGCAAGCCTGCGTGGCTTTCCAAGAATCTCTCTGCTAGCATTGGTTTGCCTCTCCAAGATTTTGGCAATTTTGCTGTATAAGGAAAGTGTGCAAATCTTTAGACACCCCAGACATAAATTGTTCAAGCATTATAATATCTAATAACATTTTCTACCGTCTTTTGCTCAGGCTCCAACCATTTTACAGCTAAACCTCTGATTCTCTGACTCAGAGCCCTGGGTGTTTCACCCACTCTCAATGTAGTAGCTTCTAAACATTCGCCTATACCTGAAATAGACAACCCTAGGCGATCTCTAATAGCAGGCCTTTGCAATCCTTATAATTCAAAGGCCTGGGCTGCTGGCATTGCTCTGTAAGCTGCAAGTGGCCTCTCCAGTTAGGGAGGGCTGCCAGCCTTACTGCCCACTGGGTCTCTGGCCATGCTAATGCTTGTGCCACTCTTTCAAAAGACTCTAGAAAATCATCAACATTAATCATCTGGAGTTAATTTCCCAAAACTAAATGCCCCAATCCCTTGATTGAGTCCCAACCTGTACAATTGTGGTGTAACTGTTTTTACTGCTGGTCTTGCATCTGTTCGACTTTTGTTATGCAGCTGAACTAGGGCTTGCTCCAGATCAAGCACTGTCTTCTTCTGGTCCATTTAAGGCTTTCATAGCAGTGTTCCTGAGCCTGCTGTGCTTAGTTTCTGCTGCCTGCGAAACTGGGCTGCCATCCATTCAGCTAGGTTCCCTTGGATCCATCTTGATCCCTGCAAGAAACAAAGAAAAAAAAAACCCAAAGTGCACCACCTTCCAAACAGGTGTGTTTTTTCCTACTTTTTTTTTTTTTTCAATTACCCCTGTGCTTACTCCCATCCCCACTAGACATGCCCAGGTACTTATTACCTTGTCTCAGTGATGAATCCAGCTCTGCACAGGGTCTTTTCCTCCTGGGACCATCCCACTTCTCCTCCAAAGTGCAGTTGAGGGAAAATTTTTTTTCCAGCTTTAAACTTGAACTTTAAGTTGTAATCCTCAGCAAGTAAATCCCTTTTTGTGCAAAAGCAATCCAAAAAAACTACGCCATTAGGTCAGACGGCTGCCTGGGTGAGAATCTTCACAGTCTTGGCAAGTGCCAATATATCTATATGATTTGCAAGGTATTGTGGGCAATGTAGTTCATTCACACCAGACACAGCTGCTGACAATAATTTAGGTTGTGCTCTTGGGTAAAGCCAATAAGATCTTTATTTATGGGGTTATTTCTCCCAACACAGATATGCTTGGTAGCACATAAATAAGGTTACTTGCTTTCAGTGTTAACTTGGAAAAACAAAGTCAAAATCAGGAAAAAAACAAAATGAAATAAAAGCCACATAGCAAGAAAAAAAAAACTGTTCTTTCAGGTTAACTTCTGATTACTGTCCCACATAGATTCAGAAGTGATTCTCTCCTAGCTCCCAAGCAATTAGGTGAGGCTCAATTGCTAGGCAGTTACCAGCTGAACCCCTTAGCTGGCTTGCTTCCTTACTGTGTGGGTCAAATCCTGCTTCAGGAGCTTTTCTGAGTAGATTAAAGAACAAATTTGTATTTCTGTGTGATGGTTGCTGTACTTTATAACAGAAAGTTACCAACGGAGTTTAGGTAGATAGAGAGCATTCCATATAAAACACTTTCTTCATCTGCAATCATTTCCCATTCCCCCATCTTCAACAAGCATAGGTTCAATATCATGGATTGGCACAGATGAATCTCCTCAATGGAGCATTTCAGGAGAATACTTGTTTCCCTGCTGTCTTTCAAGTTATAGCTAGGGCATAGATCAGTGTTCATACCTGAGCTTCCATTGCTGCTAGAGTTCCTCTCTATATAGCCTGGCCAGTATGTAGTTCAGTTCTTATGTCCAAGCCTTCCAATCCAGATCCCTGGACACTGGATCTCTCTTCACATACCTTCTGGCACGGGTCCTTAGGGTCCCTTCCACGTGCAGCCATCTCAAATCACAGGTACGTCCTGGAGATTCCTAGCTCTGCAGCACCATTCCTCTGGCTTTCCCCAGTCCAATGGTGTATGCTGGCCCTTGGAATACCTCCCAGTATACGTACTGCTCTGGCCTCTTCTAGACCTCTCAAAGGCTTTTCTCCTCTTTCTCGTCCATTGGGTCTCTTTCCCCTCTCTGTCCGTACGGTTTGGCTTCTGCTTCTGATGATCCTTCAGATGAAACTGATGATAATTCTCTGGATATCCAAGGTGATCATGAAGATGGTCATCTGTAGAATAAACTCTACTCTTATTCTGCTTAGATGAGTGCTCCTCCCTAATACAGCGCAGCTGTGCTGAATCAGGCCCTGCCCTTTGAGATGAGTGCTTAGGGATTACCTCATAGCCCTCCTGATTGAACACACGTTTTCCCCACTTCAGCTCCTCTAATGGCTGTTGGAAACCTGGTGCATTCTGGGACTGGTAGTCTTTTATGGGAAAATTCTGTTTTCTTATTTCTACCAGAACTGACAGGTTTGCTTGTTCAGAGTCACTTTCAACCTTTTCTATAGCTCCTTCCTGAGCTATGATAAGCTTCCTTATCACAACTCTCAAAGCGCTGTAACATAAGGTGCTGCATAAGGCACCCCCATACAGGTACCCCAGAGGGCACATTTTAAAGTGCACTGTCCACCACGGCACCCTACAATGTTGCATAAAGGGTGGCCTATAGGGCGCCATATAGGGTACCCTATGTGGCACGGCAAGGTCATAGCACTGTTTTTGATGGTAGCCACTGTGGCATTGTAACGCATGGAAATGTTCTGTAGGTGCTCTGACATGCAAGGAGAAACAGCAGTGTTAGTACAATGGTTAAGACACTGACTGATGGTGCAGGGGTTATGGGTTCAATCCTCCACTGTGCCTAATTAATAAGGCTGGATGAGGCACTACCTGTTATGTGTATTATTGCATTATGAGGGCGTTTTAATTAGTGCTGCTAGCAAACACACTCTCAAAGTGCTCGCAACATAAAGGTGCCGCATCAGCCGCCCCATAAGGCACTCCAGAGGGCATACTATAAAGTGCACTGTCTGCCCAGGCACTCTAGAATGTTCCTTATAGTGCGCTTTATAGGGTGCCGTATGAGGCCCCGCAAGGTCATAGCACTGTTTTTGATGGCAGCACTGTGCATTTTAACGCATGGAAAATCTTAAGTAGATGCGCTGAGATGCATGGAGGAACAGCAGTGTAGCACAATGGTTTAGAACACTGACTGATGGTGTAGGGGGTTCATGAGTTCAAATCTTCCAGTGTACCTAATGAGTAAGGTTGGCTGAGGTAATTCCTTTTTCTACTTGCAACTGTACAACAATCTGTGCTGCCATCTAAAAAAGAACCCCACCCTAGTGCCATAAATTAATGCACCTTTTAGGGTGCACCAGGAAGGCACATCATAAACAACCACTTCAGCAAAGGCGAGTTAAAATGTTCCCAAGAGGCCATGTTGAAAGGTTTGCCAACTCCAAGGCACCATAATAGGCCACCCCATAAGATGCCTGATAGAAGGTGTGGGCGTAAGATGCCCCAAGGAATGTATAGGTGAACCCAAAAAAACGTTGGCCAAGAGCAGTAAGGTCCCCCAATTTGAAGGGCAAGAGAGGCATGTGCCAAACAAACACGTAACCCAAACATTGCACAGAGCAGAAAAGGAAAGAAAATGCATAAGTAAAAGAAGGACATAGATCAGAGCTGATGGACCACACAGATCAGCTCCAGCCCATGTGGCAGCTAGAAAAATGGACAAAAAATATCAGGACAGCTGTAGCTATGCACAGAGTGATGGTAATGTACCATGCTATAATGACAGTGTGTGACAGAGGATGGGAAGATGTATGCAGCAGAGGAGCCTGAAATGGCAGGCTAGGTGAAATATCAGGATGACAGTGGAGTAGCAGTGCTATGCAGAGCACACACAGGAGAGGCAACCAGGGAGAGCTGCAATGCAGGAATGTGTAGGAGTGCAGGACGTGGGGTATCAGCATGCACATCAGGGTAGGATGGCACACAGCTGGCAGACAGAAGATTGACAGAAGGATGGTTCACAACTCTGATGAGGGTACAATGTGCTTACAGCACAGATCTGCACAGATATGACTGTCACATGAATGAAAACTAGTTCTGCAGGACAAGCATACAAATCAAAGAGAACAGAGAGGAATCACACCTATGGACCACTACCACAAATGGCAATGCACAAACCGGTAGGCCACACCACCAATGTGAGCTCATTAGCAAAGGCTGCATACAAAAAATAGTGCAGGACATCATACAAGACACCTGCTGGCTGTCAGGACAGGTAAACCCCCAACAGTAACCATGACCAAATGCACATGCAGATCTGCTGTGTACAGATCAGATCACAGTCTGTAATTGGGACCAGAGACACATGCACACACACAATGAAATGTTATGCAGTGGATACAGCATGCAAAAGAGGAAAGAAACTAAACCCCAAGGGCAGCGGAGGATGCTCTGTGGAGCTGGTTAAAAATCTGGAAAAAGACAGGAGAGAATTCAACATTGCAAACAGGTGTACCACACACCAACTGAACCACAGCAATACAAAACCCCCAAGTGCACTGCCATGTAAACACCATAAAGAAAGAGACCTATGTAACAGCTAATATCTGATGGCTAGGCAGCACAGAGGGCACACCTTGGTGTACAGTGAAGAGAGGGAAGGGTGTGTGTGTAGAGGTGATGAACCTGCTGGTAACTAATGGTCCAGTTAGCACAACAGAAAAGAAAAAGATAAACCACATGTGGGGATCAAACCTGCAAACTAGGGAGTTATAACACATGCCTCTAATCACTCCCCAAACAGCACACTGAGCACAATGTAAAAACAAATACCCCAAAGGGAGGGTGTGTATGGAACCTGTAATACCCAGTGATGTGGCAAATGGCTGGCAGATACACAGCTGCCACCGTACAAGGATGTGAGCTCAGGTGGGCCATGTACATGACCAGCAAATCAGTAGATATAAGTGTCAATGTGCTCAAAGAGTTGAGGAGTAGCCTAGTGGTTAGAAAAACTGGCTTGGACACCAAGCAACCAGGGCTCAATTCACACTAGCACTCCATGTGGCCTTGGGCAAGTCACGTAAACCCTCCATTACCTTGGAAGACAGACCTGACAATCTACATCCAGTGACACTGACAGAGAAAAACCTGGAGTCTCTGGGTCACAAGGTGTCTGGACTGACTCAAAGGCACATATTGTATTGCACGTTTGTCACCATGATCAAGCAGAAGCAGAGACAAATGTATATCAAACACATATGTTTATTTGGGTTCATCTTCACAGTTAGTGTAGATCCCGCCATCATAATATCAAGGTGAGTGGATCCAAGGTGAAAGACAGAAAGGTCACTGGCCTGTCTACAAATGATGGGCAGGAGACATAATGTGCAGCACTATGCATTAGGCCCCTACCCCCCACATGCTGCCACACGCCTCAAATGTGTTACTCACATATGAGTGCATGTAGACAGTAGGCGGTGCATGATGAGGGGACAAACACACATCAATCATGATCTGTTCCCTAAAATATATCTATCTGACAACACAGGAGGCATACAAATGAAAACAGCATATGTTGTTGAAAACGTTGTAACTTTAGAACCACAGATTGAAAATAATGTTATAGCTATCACATAATGCCTGATATAGGAATCCAAGCTGCAACAATATAACCCTAAACAATCATCAAATGCACAATGAGGATATGCTAACAGGTAGCAGAGGCACATGAACACAGACAGAATTCAAATGAAAAATACCTGCAGAAACATGCAGAGATACACCATGCAGAAGATCCCCCTGCACCGGTTGGTGTGTAGACAGTGTCTGTACACAGATATCACCGTACATGGAATGCACAATTGAAGGAAGACAACGGACACTCACACTGCGACACTACAAAATATAATGTGGCAATGTGAGTGTCGTCACCTCAGGGGATAAATGGGGACTGTGCAGACATGCAATGCAAGGTTTGTAAATCAATACAGAGCGTCCCGTCTGTACAGTAAACAAACACAAGAAGCAGTATATAGAGAGGGAAATTAAGGGCAAACATGTTAGAGTAAACCACTGTGACACCGAAGTTCTGCCCTATACCTTTAAGACACAGAAAGCTGCTGAGTTTGGCACAGATTCTGACAGGAAGGGAGATCAAAAGCTTCACAGTTACCATAGGCAACCAAAGCAGGCTGAGACATGAGGTCTGAGGGCACGCCTAGCCAACAAAACACTCCCCAAGTAATGAAGAGAACAGTTTGCACATGTGCAGGAAAAAACGCCCCTAAACCATGTATAAGAAACGTGGTAGGCAAACAGAGTTAGATCGAGGCAGAAAGCTGGTAGGAGATCCAGCAGGAGTTGCAGTGAGAGAGGCTGAGTTGGATTCATGTGCTGATTTCTGACGGTGGTTTTGGAGACTCAGAAGTTGAGAGTGATTTGGAAACTTGGCAACTAAGGGAAGACTTGCAGCTCTCTAACAGAAGGTCAGAATACTCTCAGCCTAATGCTGTTTCATTTGAGTCTTGGAATAGAAAGCCAAGCAGGGCTTTGAAAAGAGACAGAAAGCCGTTTATCAGCAGAGGGATTAACTGCAGGAAACCCTCACCTGTGACGCAGGAAGAATTTCCCAGACGCAGAGGTCAGTGGGGAGAACGGAGAGCAGCTGGTAAGGAACTCTGTATTACTGAAAGGCAGAATGGCCTAAGATATTTACAACCTTGGGAAAAGGAAAGTAAAGTGATTGAGGACATATGTATGAGTGAAGAAGATGATTGCATGTATTTAAAGCCTGGCAGAAAACTGCCAAGAGAGAGACCTAGTGGAAACAGAAACAAGGCAGTTTTACAAACTATCTGATAATTATTTGCCATACTGTGGAGAGAGTGGTGAAGAGAAGCTAGGGACTGATTGGAGAAAGTTCCAGACTCTCTGCCCTAAAGAAGATAAGATAGTTGATGAACCGATGTGCACGGAGCAAAGTGAATGCTTTCCCTATGTTGAGGACATGGACTGTTCTTTATTAATAACTGATGAAACTTCTCTACGCTAGTAGAAGATAAGTGTGCCTGGGAGAAAGATAAACGTGAACATAGGGAACTGCCAACGTTGTTACCTGATTTCTGTTTGTTATAATTATTGGTTCTGTTCAAGCAAGAAGCTGTGTTTTCCTTTCACCTTTTGTTTTTGCCAGAAGCATGGCTGCCTCTTAAGTTTGGTATTTTTGTACTGTTTTGAAAATCCAGCAAACCCCGGGAGGGGAATAAATCCTTATTTCAACCTGACCACTCCGTCTCAACTACACTTTCTTTCATAGAAGGGTCAGGCCCAGCAGTGTGCCTAGCTATATACTACTAGTTCAGCCACTGCTGGTGACATTGAATGGCGTAGCACGTTGGAGTTTTGAAAAAAAAAAAAATACTACTACCCAAAGTTTTTCCTGAGAGGATACAAATTGGCTGAAGGAAGAAAAACAGCAGCAAGGAAAATCCTGAAAGAGGAAATCCTGACACAGTGTGAACATTCACAGACTGACCTGACGGAGGTGTGCAGAGAACCTTTCTCAATACAAGATCCTACACCGTGCTGAGGTACAAGTGGCTGGGCACGGGTGGTAAGGATTGTGGAGAAAAGGGAACAGAGAGATACCTTGCAAAGGCAGATAGGGAGAAAAAAAACTATATATTGTGCCGCACTTGGTGGGCCCTGTTTTTTTCTCGCCCCATACAGGTATACCTCAACGCCAGGATGGATCCTCAGGACATGCTTCGCTGGATGGAGGAACAGTGGAAAGCCCAGGGTGAGCTTGCATGACAAGCCCAGGACAGGACTATGGCAGCACTGGCTGCGCAGCAGAAGCCACTCTTGGACTTGCTGACCGTGCTACTGAAGCGGACATCCACTGCCGAGGAGGAAAGTGTACCGGTACCAGTGGCGGTAGGAGTACAACACTATGGTGCATTGGCACTAGGACCTTTACAAAAGACTGACAATTTTGACGACTACTCTGATGCATTTGAGAGGATTGCTGAGGCGGCTAAATGGCCACTAGACCAGTGGGCAGTTAGGTTCGCCATGTCTTTAACCGGAGAGGCATTGGCGGCCTACAAGGCGATGCCCGCAGGCCTAGCGTCCAATTACCCGGACGTAAAACTAGCGGTACAAGATAGGTTAGGTTTAACACCTACACACTATCGCCGTCTTTTTAGGGAGGCAAGGCTCTTGCCTAAAGAGACGCCGAAAGCTTTAATGCAGCGACTAAAAGGTTTGGCAGCAAAGTGGTTGGCTCCAGAGAAGGCCACAGTAGAATCCTTGATAGATGCTGTGCTCCTTGAGCAGTACTTTGAGGCTGTACCTCCTGAAGTAAAAGCTTTCTTGCTATTGCAAAAATGCAAGTCTACTAGAGAAGCAGCAGAAATGATGGAATGCTATTTTGAAGCTGAATTGGCCGGAGCTTCTAGGGATAGTATGCTGAGAGTAACCGTCATGGAAAGAATGCCTGGTATAAAGAAGGCTTATACTTCTAAAGTCCCGAGAGAAAATGTAAAAAGATATAATGATGTGATAAAGTATTTTCACTGTGGGAAAAACGGTCATATACGCAGGGACTGTAAAGAGCACCTAGCCCTTGTATCAGGAAGGGAGAGACACGGTGGGGAGGAATTTATTATAGACGTCCAAGTGGAGGGTATAGATGCGGTAGCGCTCCTGGATTCCGGGGCAGATCAGAGTATGGTCTCACAAGAAATGTGGAAGGCCATTCAGGCCCATAACCCTACCCAGTGGAATAGCGTGGATGGACGTGTGAAAGTTAGATGGGTGCATGGTGCCTCCTCTTTTTACCCGCTATACGAGATGAGTGTGAATGGGTTGAACACTAAGGAGAAGGTACACATAGCAGTTGTCCCCCGACTTCCCTTTAAGGTGGTCCTAGGGCGTGACTGGCCCCCATTTAAAGAAGAAATTGGAAAAGGCCTCAAGGGGAAGGTAGGCCCTAAAGAACCTCTAGGAGAAAAGGCACCGCCTGAGACCCACATAACTGAAGCTATTGCACAAAAGATCCCAAGTGCTTTATTTGGGAAACCCCGGGTAGAAGGGAGACCCCCGGTTGTTAAAAAAAAGTTTGTGTTGCAATTCACAAAAACATCCCAGCAGGCAAAAAGTCCCCAAAGAGCTACCGAAGCCTCAGCAGGCTATGACCTGTTCAGTAATGAGGATATAATAGTTCCCAAGAGAGGGAAGGCCCTCGTTGATACAGGGATAAGAATTCAAATCCCTGAAGGATGCTATGGCCGCATAGCACCGCAGTCTGGCCTAGCGGTCAATTATTCGATTGACATTGGGGCAGGGGTAATAGACCCAGATTATCGTGGTGTGGTCAAGGCCCTACTGTTTAACTTCGGGGAAGAGGATTTCGCAATAAAAAGGGGTGAAAGAATAGCCCAGTTGATTTGTGAACGGGTGGGTTTTCCTGTGTTAGAGGAGACATCCTCATTAACTTCCACAGGCCGTGGGTCTGGAGGGTTTGGCTCCACGGGCATGAAGGATGTTAAGGGCTTAGCAGCCATTGCTGAGGAAAAGAAAGAGGAGGACTTAGGCCCTCAGCCCTCAGATTGGAGGGAACAACCCGAGATACGTACAGGTACGGACCTGTCAGAACATCAACAGGCAGATTTAGCCAGGCTGTTACGGAAATTCTCCGATGTCTTGACAGCGGTGCCCGGCGAAACACGCTTGGTAGCACATGAGGTCATCACGATCCCGGGGAAAATCATTAGACAGCGCCCATATAGGTTGCCGGAGGCAAAGAAAAAACGAAGTCATTGCCCAAGTTAAGGAAATGGTGGAAATGGGGGTGATCGAGGAGTCCCATAGTCCATGGTCTAGTCCTATAGTCCTCGTCCCAAAACCGGACGGAACACTCCGTTTTTGTATTGATTTCAGGCAGATCAATGCGATTTCACAGTTCGACGCATATCCCATGCCGAGAATCGATGATCTGTTAGATCGGTTAGGACAGGCCAGGTTTCTAACAACCCTAGACTTAACCAAGGGATACTGGCAAATCCCCTTAACAAGGGATTCTAAGCCAAAGACAGCTTTTTCCACTCCCATAGGCCTATACCAATTTAGACGTATGCCATTTGGGCTACACGGTGCGGCGGCAATGTGCCAGCGTCTTATTGACCAGGTCCTACGGCCGCACCAAGAATATGCGTTAGCCTACATGGATGACGTTATAATCCATAGCGGCACCTGGCTGGAACACTTATCCCGGATAGAGGCGGTATTACAGGCCATCCGGAAGGCTGGTCTCACCCTAAACCCGAAAAAATGTCTTTTTGCGGCTAGGGAGGCCAAATACCTGGGATATCTGGTTGGGAATGGGCTAGTGAAACCCCTAGCGGACAAAATAGAAAGTGTGCGAAACTTCCCAAGACCGATAGAAAAGAAGCATGTCCGTAGCTTCTTGGGCCTAATAGGCTACTATCGAAGATTTATCCCCAGGTTTGCAGAGGAGAGTAGTCTTTTTACGGACATGATTAGAAAAAATGCCCCAAATAAGGTGCATTGGACTCCCGAGGCAGAGGAGAATTTTATCTCCCTTAAGGAGAAGTTATGTAAGGCTCCTGTCTTGAAGGGGGTTGACTTCAGACTTCCATTCATCGTCCAGACAGACGCCTCTGAGACTGGACTGGGGGCAGTCATGTCCCAGAGATTTGATGGTGTAGAACACCCAGTCACCTATTTAAGTAGGAAACTGTCCAATGCAGAGCGGAAGTACTCTACTGTAGAAAGAGAATGCTTAGCCATCAAATGGGCCGTAGAAGCACTACGATTTTACTTGACAGGGCGAAAATTCCTATTAGTAACGGATCATGCACCATTAAAATGGCTTAGCCAAATGCGTAATAACAATGCCCGACTGACCCGGTGGCACTTGGCTTTGCAAGCCTTTAGTTTTGAAGTACAGCATCGTGCAGGGAAGCTGCATGGCAATGCGGATGCTTTGAGCAGAATTACGCGCTGTCCGACGAGGACGTCCGCAGCTCGTAATATCTTAAGAAGGGGGATGTGTGACACCGAAGTTCTGCCCTATACCTTTAAGACACAGAAAGCTGCTGAGTTTGGCACAGATTCTGACAGGAAGGGAGATCAAAAGCTTCACAGTTACCATAGGCAACCAAAGCAGGCTGAGACACGAGGTCTGAGGGCATGCCTAGCCAACAAACACTCCCCAAGTAATGAAGAGAACAGTTTGCACATGTGCAGGAAAACGCCCCTAACCATGTATAAGAAACGTGGTAGGCAAACAGAGTTAGATCGAGGCAGAAAGCTGGTAGGAGATCCAGCAGGAGTTGAAGTGAGAGAGGCTGAGTTGGATTCATGTGCTGATTCTGACGGTGGTTTTGGAGACTCAGAAGTTGAGAGTGATTTGGAAACTTGGCAACTAAGGGAAGACTTGCAGCTCTCTAACAGAAGGTCAGAATACTCTCAGCCTAATGCTGTTTCATTTGAGTCTTGGAATAGAAAGCCAAGCAGGGCTTTGAAAAGAGACAGAAAGCCGTTTATCAGCAGAGGGATTAACTGCAGGAAACCCTCACCTGTGACGCAGGAAGAATTTCCCAGACGCAGAGGTCAGTGGGGAGAACGGAGAGCAGCTGGTAAGGAACTCTGTATTACTGAAAGGCAGAATGGCCTAAGATATTTACAACCTTGGGAAAAGGAAAGTAAAGTGATTGAGGACATATGTATGAGTGAAGAAGATGATTGCATGTATTTAAAGCCTGGCAGAAAACTGCCAAGAGAGAAACCTAGTAGAAACAGAACAAGGCAGTTTTACAAACTATCTGATAATTATTTGCCATTCTGTGGAGAGAGTGGTGAAGAGAAGCTAGGGACTGATTGGAGAAAGTTCCAGACTCTCTGCCCTAAAGAAGATAAGATAGTTGATGAACCGATGTGCACGGAGCAAAGTGAATGCTTTCCCTATGTTGAGGACATGGACTGTTCTTTATTAATAACTGATGAAACTTCTCTACGCTAGTAGAAGATAAGTGTACCTGGGAGAAAGATAAACGTGCACAGAGGGAACTGCCAACGTTGTTACCTGATTTCTGTTTGTTATAATTATTGGTTCTGTTCAAGCAAGAAGCTGTGTTTTCCTTTCACTTTTGTTTTTGCCAGAAGCATGGCTGCCTCTTAAGTTTGATATTTTTGTACTGTTTTGAAAATCCAGCAAACCCCGGGAGGGGAATAAATCCTTATTTCAACCTGACCACTCCGTCTCAACTACACTTTCTTTCATACAAGGGTCAGGCCCAGCAGTGTGCCTAGCTATATACTACTAGTTCAGCCACTGCTGGTGACACCACACAGAAGCCATATTGCCACATGCTGTGTTTTGCCAACACAGTCAGTCATATGCACATGCACCATTGATATTTCAACATAATTCAGTGATGCCACACATGCACGCAAAGACCCTTGGTGATTGAAAACATCAATCCAGGATGCTGGTGTGCATTAAAGCGATGTTGTGGCAAAAACTGTATCATGTCCAGGTGGAGATTAGGTGGACATAGACAACAGGACCTCTCCATCGCTACCCCTATGCCACAAGTATGGCTGTATGAGCATATCCTGTGTTCCATGTCACACACATGGCCAAAAGAAACAACTGTGGAGGAATGAGCAAAATATAGTGACAATGGCAGTCCCTGATTCACACGTGGGGACCAGTACACAGTGTGCAAAGTCTAAAGCATATCTGCAATCCAAAATGTCAGTTTAAGACTATCCTTACAAACCTGGGCATGCATAGTCAAGTGTCACATCCCAATATGCCACAGTCCTTGAAAGTTCAAGTGTGTCCCCTGCAATGAGCAGGACTCCCAGTCAGAGCATGGCAGCAACAGTGTGTTGGACAGGTCTGTCATGGCCAAAGTAGCAGTCCAAGAGTAATACTGTCCATCCCAGGCATGTGTCCCACTCGCAGAGGTCAAACATCCTATGGCACCATTTTCCAGGGAAAGTTCCATGGTGTTGTGTCCCCCAACAGGTGGGTGATGTCAATGCCAGATGCACTGTAAGAGATGTGTCTGGTATGTCCTCTGCTCTGTGTCAGGAGAGGATAAATATTGTATTGTTAGACGCCTTGCAAAAACAGCACAAATTGCAGAGAGTCACACCTTAGGAAATACATAAGAAAGGGATGCAAAGGCAAACATGACATGATCACAACACAAAACACACCGCATATTGGTGACATCTTGAATCGGAAACGCAGACACGGGTGTCACATGGATATGGTCATGTCCATGCTCATGTCACACAGGCATCTCACAACTACACACTATGTGCATCTGTTTCTGTGAACAGAGAGGCAACATGACATGTACATGAGACAAACAGTAAATCATCAACAGGTAAAGGCAGATGTAATCCCCCATGTCATCGATCCCCTGAGCGACTCAACGTCCATAGCAGGTCACAGTGAAGGGAGACAATGTCAGCAAAATGTGTAGAATCACCATGTCACGCCACTGTTGATGCATGTCCACATTATGCCGGTATCTGTGATACAAAAAGGCTGGTCAACAGTGGTCCATCAAAACACAAGACACAGTTCTGCTCACAGCACACAACACATGTCGAGAATGTTCACAAGGTAAACAGCACTACGGTAGAGGTAGCACAGTCACCACTGCCCCCCAGGTGCACAGACTCCTCACAGCACATGATAATGTACTATGCCTGAACACTGTGTCATCACACAGCCAACCCATAAACACACACCCACACAGTATGCTAAGGTCAGCATGCCAGCTGTAACACATGGCCTGTATGTGCACAAGTGGAGATTTGTAGACATAAAGGCCCAGTGAAATGCAGTGATACCCTGGTGTTGGCTGATGGTACAATGTTGGGGTAGGGTGCAAGTGTAGGCCACCACCAAAGAAAACCCACCTCCACACACATGCAGCTCTGTTGGACATGTCCCAGAGACAGTGTTGCAGAGGACATACTGGACACAAACACATGGGGATATGTGTGACAACAGCAAGATATGGGGTAGGGAGGCGTAAGGAAAAGAGGTGAACCACAACATCTGGACAATATGACACATCACTGAGGACATGTTTTCCCCCTGACTGCTGGCACAGACAATGTAGCTGTAGATCCACCTACCCCGGACCACAGCATTTTGGCTGATGTACAGTCACGTGCCAATGCACCACAGCAACAGCATCTTCATGAAGTATGTCCTGTGCATTTGGAAACACAAGAGAAACAAACATATGTCATGTTCTAGCTGTGCAACACACACTGCACCTTCCTGTCCCCAGCTGTCAGACCCCACAACATCACATACAGACTGACTGTTCACTATCACACTGTACAGATCTCTCACATGTGAGAGGCAGCACGGAGGTGTCAGAGGCAAACTACAGGTGTCCGTACTCTGTTTGTCCCCTCCCTCACCTCTCTGTTGTTGTACACACTGGTCAATAGAGGTGTCTGCTCCCACCATGTTTCTGCCTCACCCCAAGGCTGCAATATTAGCCCGGGTCCCCCATATTGCCACCAATGCCCCCTCACCATGTGTACTGGTGTCCCAATGTCATCTGTTACCCCACTGTCAATTGCTGTAACACACGGAAATATGCAGGGACACCTCCTGTATCCACTGTCCAAATACATATCCTGGTGTGTACATCTCATACCTTGAATAATATTGACAGCTGAGTGCTGATGATGTGCACAAATAGATCACAATATCTGCGTCTGGTCTGTGAAACCACACCCCCATGTCTGTTTGTGACATGACCATGATGGATGCATGTCATCCCACTGTGTGACAGTGAGAATGTCAAAGCATGGATAGCCTATATGTGCACCTTAAAAAAACCCTCCCATCTGAGTCTCTGTGTGTATGTGGACATAACCTCCCTCACTAGGGTCCTCAATGTAGTTGTTGTTGTGGAATGTACTCTCCTCCCCCACACACATACACAGCCTGTAGCTGAGGCATGTAGCATATGTTGAGATAGCATCAGCTAGATATGCCGTGTCCTCCCTGAAAACACCCCTAAAACACAATCCACCCACACATTCAGCGCTCAGCTCGCCTACTATAACCCACACCTTGCTGATCTGGCCCGGATCACCTCTGTTTGTGTGTACATATGCAACACTGCACTGCATGGCTATTCTACAACAACACAATGTAGCAATGATACTCCCCATGGCTGGACACTGCACAGGTCCCCATCCTTCACCATATCCATGTCAGGGCTACGTGATGACCTATACACTCAGGCACACTGTGCGGTTGCATGAACACCCCTCAAGGATAGTTAATACCATCATGAAAATCTAGTACTGAGCATGTGTATTGTGCTATGTATGACATGTAGCACCATACATAAGAAACAGACACACATATCCAGCTGAAAGGAGCATAACACCCACACAAGCAGCTCAAAATTGTACCTTATAACCACACACCACTGGACAACTGTCCCCAAACATGGTCTGCTCTCACACTGTGAATACCGCACCATATGCCTCCCACCATGCTGCACCCATAGCATCAAACCAACTAACTGTGGTTGCACAGCAGCTGCTATCACAACCAGCCACCAACTGGGAATATGACCCCAAAAACCTCCCACAGGCTTAGAACCACCCACCCACATAATCCACCACCACCTGCTGTTGTGCCCTGCCCACATTGTTTGTCTCACACTCATGCCTATATGTGACATTGGGATTGTCTGTTAAATGTCAATGCAGTGTGGCATCCGAATGATATTTTTACAGAAACGTTAACCTTTATAACCAGCACACACATATAACAACACATGTAGGTGGGAATATATGCAATACGTACATGAGAAGATCTCTGCGATCAACTGCCGCCTGACCGCTGTGCCCTCCCATGTGTCACCACTGGCACGTACAGGGGGGCACGTCGGATCATCCTCCAGATCCTCATTAATCTCTGCAGGGATATTGTGCCTGAGAGCAATGTTGTGCAGGATGCAACAGGCTATGATTATCTCTGCCACAGTCATTGGCTTATATTGTAAGGCCCTGCCTGTCCTATCCAGATACCTGAAGCGACTCTTCAACAAGCCAAAGGTGAGCTCTATGACAGAGTGGCTGGAGGCATGGGTCTCATTGTACCTCCGCTCTGCACGTGTCCGTGGCTGATGCACAGGGGTCAGCAGCCAGGGGCGACACCCATATCCTGCATCACCTGCGGAAACAAATGTTGCATGTTAATGCAGGAGCTCATGTTCACCCAAATTGACACATGTATAGACGTGAGAAACAAATGCAGAACACATCCTGACAGAAACATATGACAGCACAACTATGCAGTTGAGAAAAATAGGCATATGATGACAGAAAAGGACCACATGGCCTATCGAGTCTGTACGTCCATGGCAACAACTACAACAGTCCCATTTATACCTTTAGAGATCCTCTGTGTGTGGCCCATGCATATTGTAATGCCGTTACTGTCCTCATCTCTACCACCTCCACTGTGAGACTATACCACCGATCCACTGATCACATGTTCAAAGTATATGTCAGCATAGTACCCACAAAAGAACGTGCTGTCAATTGAAGGAGGCTCACACCCAGAACATGTATGCCATGGAGGTCTGGCAAAGTCTAAAGCATATTACCTCTATTCCCCCTGTCCTCTAAGGTCTACATATTAAGATTGAGCAGTCTGTCTCCATATGCTGCATACTGATGACCACAAATCATTTCAGTATCTGTCCTCTGCACTGTCTCCATCCTGTTCACAGCCTTTTGAAGCTGCGGTCTACAGAATTGCACACTGTACCCCACATGAGTTTGCACCAATGACATATACAGAGGCAGTGTACTTTCCTGTGTATCTGCTACCAATACCTCTCTGTATGCACCCAAGCAGCCCCCTAGCTTTTGCCGTCACCTTTCCAAAATGGTCAGCTACATTAGGATCGGCAGACACAACGACGCCTAGGTCCCGCTCATCTACAGTGGCCAAAGGTACTGCACCCCCTATACTGTCTTGCTCCCCTGGTTTGCCGCAGCCCAAATGCGTGACCATACATATGAAAACATGTACTCCCAGCTGCAAAGGTCCGGAACATCCATCAGGCTTAGCTAGACCCCTCCTCATGTTATCTAGTGCTTCCTGGGTGACTACTCCAGTACAAAGTGAGTGTGTGAACCTAAGACACACATGACAAGGGTTAGTTGTATGGATTGGCAATAACATAAACGTTACATAACATACAAATGCTAGCAAACAAGTAACCGGCATCACAGGTGGATGTGAAGGACACCAACCCCCCCCCCCCATCACATGTGGGCAGATGGCACACACACACACAAGGAGGGATCCACCACCAGGACAGACATATGCACACGTGCGTAGTCACATGAACACCATGTGCATGTTATAATCTGGAAATACCCAGCAATATACAGTCCGCATACCAGCCTGCCTCAAATTGTCTGAATAGTGCCGAGTGATGCAGGATATAGGAGTCATGGGTGGACCCTGAAAACCTAGGGACCACATTCAGAATATGCAGATTTGCATCACATACAACCTGAACATTCAGGGAATGGCAGTGTTTGCGGTTGTGGAACGCTACCTCCCTAACTCTAGGTGGGACCAGGGCAACATGTGTGCAATCAATAGCTCCCATCACGTGTGCTATCCCGGCTAATGCCTCAAAGGCCTGGTTCAGGGTCCACCACTGTTGCCTAGTGTGGGGAATGGCAATATAATTTTCCACCCGGCTGACCATGGCATGCAGTACTTGGTGGAGACAGCGTGAGAAGGTGGGGAGGCTCATGCCACCCACTGCGGCCACAGATGACTGGAAACAGCCAGAGGCAAAGAAATGTAAGGCAGCAAGGAGCTTGACTAAACCTGGTATGGCATGGGACCAATCAGTCAGGGGCTCGAGGTCAGGTCTTAGATCCTCATAGAGCTCCCTAATAGCTCTTGTGCTCAGTCGGTACAGGGAGATGACCTGGTCCTCACACATGCCCTGGAGCTGGGCCATGGGCCTGTAGAGGCGAGGCTGCTGAGCCTGCACCTCAGCACACCTTCTGCGCCGTGCACGCACAGCACCTGCCTGGCCCGCCTCCACAGCTGCAGGTCTGATTTGCAGTGGGACTATACCCATGCCCTGTGCCTCAGCCCCATAGACACCATCTCCCCTGACCGGCAACCGCAGCATCTGTCCACATCTCAGGGCAGATTCAGCAAAATAAAAAGCTGCCATAAACTCCTCCCGTCCGGCTTCACTAACAGTCAAACACACACACAAACCTCGCCAAACAGTGTACACCTTACAAACCACACAATAGAATACACACACAATACAACACAATACAACCAACACACACAATACAGCCAACACCAATACAATACAACCAACACCAACACCTGCTTTGACTCTCTCCTTTCCTCACTGCCAACACACACCGTCTCTCCCTCGCCTATGAAACAACCCTCAATGTGGACCAGGTGTGCAAGCTGATTTATACTTTGTTTTTACGTTGCGGCCGTTGCGCATGCGCAGTTGTGCGAGCGCGGTGCGTGTGCACGGGGTGCATGTGCAACTCATTGTGCATGGGTGTCTGTGTGTGCGCCCCACGCATGTGCAACTCGCTTCGCATGTGCGTGTGGATGCACATGCGTGGCACGCACATCCAAACGCCCATGAGCAATGAGTCACACATGCTCGCCATGCACACACAAACGCCCATGCGCAACGAGATGCAAATGCGCGCCGCGCACACGCACCGTGTTCACACAACTGCGCATGCGCAACGGCCGCAACGTTAAAAAACCTATAAATCACCCTGCACATCTGGTCAACGTTGAGGGGTGTTTCAGGAGGCAACATGTGTTGGGAGTAGTAGAGGTATTGTGTCAGATGCTGTGGTGGGAGTAGTGGAGGTAGTGTGGTCTGTATTGTGGTTTGTAGTGTGATCTGTATTGTGGTTTGTAGTGTAGTCTGTATTGTGGTTTGTAGTGTGGTCTGTGTTGTGGTTTGTAGTGTGGTCTGTAGTGGTTTGTGTAGGTGAGGTGTGGGACATAGTAGGGTAGGCAAGGAGCAAGTGAGGGAGAAAGGGGGTGAGGTGAGGTGAGGTGGGGTGCGGTGAGAGGAGAGGGTGATGGAGAGGGAGATGGAGAGGGTGAGGGAGGGTGAGGGTGAGGGGGGGAGGAGGGGGGCCCACCTGTTGCCGGGGACACACATAGGGCAGGGACTGCTGGGCATATGGAGGCAGAGGCAGGCCCATCGGGTAGGCCACAGCCCACACAGTGCATCCACACCGATAAAAGGAAACAAATACCGGTGCCTGCACCACAAAGAAGGAGGGCCACAAGGTTTAGCGACAGGGAGAACCACATCCTCCTGTCTGGTGTACTGGAGAACTATGATGTACTTTACGGGTGGCTCAGTAGCCCCACAACTGTGGCCACACAAACTGCGGTGTGGGAGGAGGTGCGGGCAGCATTGGCCGAGGCAGGGGGCCCCCCCCAGGGACCTAGACAGCCTCAAGAAGAGATTTTCAGACATAAAAAGAGGGGTGAGGCAGCACATGGCCGCAGAGCGCCAACATGCTTTGGGCACAGGTGGTGGTGGCCCCCTCATACCATCCCTCATGCCCCTGGAACAGGAGCTGGCGGAACGATTAGGGCCAATATACCTGTGTGGTCTGCCTTAGGCCCTGGACACCACACATCCGCAGGCAGGTATGTATGCTCTCAGGCCATGCCTGTAATCCCTATTGTGTAGACATCAGCCATCTGCAAACACCCTCCCATACCTGTCTCCCGAGCCCCACCATGTACCTATCCTGGGGGCACATGTGTGTGCTGTACCCCTGCACACCCTGTTTTGTTGCCATGTTCCCGGGCCACATTCCACATATGGCCCTCATCCCATCCCTCTCCCCATCTGTCCCAAACATGTCCCTGCACACCAGCCACTACCCTACCCTCACACCTGTGATTGCCATCCCCTGTATGATTGTGAGGGCCTTTGATCAGGGCATATTTGTTTGACATACTATCTGAACAGTGCTGCATGTGCTTGGCAGTGGACAACAGGTGATGAATAGTCGTAGTCTGCTGCGTAGTGGGTCACTGTCAAGCACATGTAGCACTGTGAAGATAGTATGTCAAACAAATATGCCCTGATCAAAGGCCCTCACAGTCTTACAGGGGATGGCAATAACAGGTGTAAGGGTAGGGTAGTAGCAGGTGTGCGTGGACATATTTGGGGCAGATGGGGAGAGGGATGGGATGGGGGCTACAAGTGGAATGGGACCAGGAACAGGAGCATGGCAATCAAACAGGGTGTACAGGGGTACAGCACACCCATGTGCCCCCTGGATAGGTACATGGTGGGGATAGACAGACAGGTATGGGAGGGTGTAGTGGGTCCTGTATGCAGCACACATGCAGGGCCCCCCCATCATGTCTGTGGTGTCTGTAGCACACACGTATACATAGGTGGAGTGTCTAAACATATGTGTGCTGTCTCTGACTGTTAACAATGCAGGTGACTACAGTACAATGGGGGCTCATGAGGAGGAGGAAGAGGAGGAGGAGGAGGAGGTAGAAGTGGCCGGGCCTCAGGGTGTGGATGAGCCCGAGGCTGCTGTTTCTGGGGGCAGCACAAGTGAGGGCGAGGAGATACTGGAGCCACCCATCACCAGCGGGGCAACAGTGGGGGCTGCAGCCAGTAGCACACAGGCTAGTGTGAGTCCAGCAATGGAGCCAAGCCAATACCTGAGGCAGGTACCATATATGCCAGGCCCAGATCCCACAGACATGGGTACCATGATGGAGGAGCTGAGGGCCCACACCGCATCAGCACGGCGTGATGCTGAAGGTGGGTAACAACAGACTATCACAAGCACAATGCACAAACCACTAGTCTCTGGTTGGTGTGGGTGTGGTGGATGTAGCAACATGCCTTCCTCAGCTGTTACATGTATGGTTCACGTAGAAGGGATGTATTGGAGTGAACACAAGGGTATGGCATATGACAGATAATGTTAATGTGACACATACCAGACCAGCCCAGGGTCAGTTAACACCTACAGATGCAGACATAAGAGGAATGTTGGTTAAGGTCCAGCACGTTGTCAGCCAAACAAACAGAATGCAAGCATTGCCCTTGCAACAGTCTGCCTCATGGCAGATGCCCAGCCATCTCACAGAGAACAGGATGCCACCTGTCCTATAGTCATTGGACAATCAGAGCAGACATAAACAAACCTAAGCATCTTATGTCAATTAACGTCACACAGCCTCCATTCCCTCTAGTTTGCATCTCCAGGTGAAAAACAAACCTAGGATATGAAATGAGTAGTCAACATGTGTTAAAACACCCATATACCAGGATTTGCAGAGATGACAGGATCAAAGCACATGTAAAGATGGTTTGGGAGAGGGACACGTCTCTCAAGGCTGCCTGTACGTCAACAACTAAGATCGACTGCTTGGCATACAGACAAAGCCATCAACATGTCCCCTTCCTGTAGCTCTGACACTGAGTCCCCCAATTGCATAGGTTGGGACTCACCCACTCGATCACACAGGTCAGCTAACAACCTCTGTTGTGTTTTGAAAGACTGGCTACCTCCCAGCTGCCACCCCTGTTGTCAACCTGAATCAGGGAAACACCTCCCCAGCTCTGGGTACCGCAGCCCTTCACCAGGGGTTAGCACCTGCTGTGGATTCCTCAGCATTATGTTGTCCGTGCGTTCCTGGGGTGTGTCCACCTCTGCTGCACCCTCTGTTGCTCCTCCTTCTCCGTCCAAACCCTCCATACATTTACCAAGGTGTGTACACGCACTGGTATCCAACCCCATCTCTTTCGCCCCAAGGTGTATGTGAACCCCTCTGCCGTCAGAAACGTGAGGCAGCAGTGCACTTGCACACGTAAGGGTTGATATCCTTGTGCTAGCACTCCATCCCTCTGACTCTATAGCGCATCTCCTGTAACCTGTCCCAGCTGCGTTTATCCCACCTTTGGAAAGTGGTCCTGGCCTTCTGACCCTGCACACCTCACAGAGGCCCCTACATCTACAGATTGCCAGACCTTGTCACAAGAAACACTGATCCCCATGTGTGTCGGGGGGACATCCACATGTTGGATGGCAACATATGTGACTGTGGATGATGTGGAGGGTCAGGTGCTACTGTCAGAAACCCACACCCGGCCATGGCACAGAGGTTTGGGGCTGCCATAATATTCTCCACGCAGAAGGTGTGAGAAACCCTGTTGCCACCCAGTAGGCTAGCTGGGAGTGGTAGTTCCGTTGCCCAGTGACACGGAATAGTTGTGAGTTGCGTGGAAGGCAAAATGATCAGATGTGTATAATGCAAAACCCCAAACGTCAGTGTAGAAGAAGACAGGACACTAGTCAGGCGTTTGCTGGAGGGTATGTACATAAATAAAAGTAAAAAATGTGCAGCATGTATCATAGGTAGTAAACAGAGCAAGACAAAGCAGCTTTGTCTCCCCAAAGGACGACAAATGCTCTATTTTCTGCCCTCAGTCATCTATGTCCCACAGGTTTAGCAAAGTGACTCTACACGATCTGACAAGCAGAGCGTACAATCCATAGGACCCCTCCTGGGGCACTCTCATTAACATCCAATTTCATGTCTGCTGACTCATGGCCTCCTGAGTGTGGTGGCAAGCTGTCATCGCAGGGTGAAAGGGAACCTCCCTCTGTGAATTCAGGTGTTTCTCCTGGACACAGGTTTACACAGTAAGGTGTAGAGAACCCTGTGGCTGTGGAGACCCCCCTCTGGCTTTCAGCTACCCCACTCCAGCTGTAATGACCTGCTTTCTGATTTCCTGGTCGCAGACCCTGTCTGGAGCACTGCCATGGATCTCTGTCCCAGGTTGGACACGTATAACACCATGCCCTAGTGCTGGTTTCCCATATGTGCAGACTCTGAGGCCCGTGTATCAGGCAATGAGGTCTGAGGGTTTCTCTGTTCTCACCCTCTAAGCAGGTGTCTATCAACAGTCTGTGCCCTCCCTCCGTCTGCTCTGCTGGCTGCAATTCCAGAAATTCAGCTAGGTCCCTTATGTGCTCCCCAACTCTCTGACGTCTGTGAGACTCTCCAACCATGTCTCCTCCCCTCCAGAGCTCATGTCCGTCTCACGGAAGCTGCTCCTCTCATCCCCTCTGGAGCCCCCATCTGTGGTTGATATGTCTGTTCCCTGAGGCCTGGCTATGCCTCCCTGAGCAGGTGTGAGTAATCAGGATCAAAGCTTGCTACCATGTTAGTGCTTGGGTGTGTCATCTCAGCTCCTGTATCCCTCTGCTTGCCTCTCTTATGCACACACTGTGACGTTGATGCTGCCTGACCGTCAGTCTCTGAAAAGGTACAATCATCTCTTCTCTCTATATCCATAGGCTCAGTATGTGCCTCGACATCACACCATGTGCCATCTGTGTACCCCCCTCCTGTGGTGTTTCCTGCCAGTGTACAGCATGTGTGTGTGTCACCAACTCAAGCATACTGTGCATGGCCACATACCCCAGGTGATCAGACAACGGCACCCATGGGAAACACTTGCACGGTCTCCCCAGACACCCTGGCCTATCGACAGCCCGACATGGGTATTGTATTGCATCACAGTCTGCCAACATGATCTGCAATGTGTCCCAGCATTGCGTTGAGGTATGGGACACATATATAGATAGGGGTGTGTGTGCAATTACCCCTCACAGTCCCTGTCCCCCCTGGAACAACCAGTGTGCATAGCAGACATCACCAGATCCACCTACCAAACTGACAATTTGTGGGCTATGTGGGTCACATGAGCCTTTGTCAGGACACTGTCCAGGCATGCGACTGGCTCATGTAACACACATGTCTAACCCTGGCCATGCATTTGCATGTGTGGCAAGCAGGAGTGTCCTGCATATTGTCATACCTCGCCCCCTGCCCTAGGCTTTAAGGGCTGGGGTAGCCAGTATTAGTCTCTGTTGATGGTTCCATCCAAAACCCTCCCCTTGCAACGCATGCTTGGAAATGTAGTCTTCCCTCTGATAACAAATAGTCATGGAGCCAGAGTTACAGGCAAGGATGTGACAAGGTTTACTCCACCACCCAACGCAAATGTCCAACATCAGTGCACTGGTATAAATATCCAGCAGTGCCTAACACGGTTCTGTGAACAAGTGTGCTGGCAGAGGTTCCAGTCATTCAATCCAAATGCAGCTGTTTTCCACGTATACAGGAGAACAACCAAACATGGCAGCTTCCCTTAGCAAAGCAAAGATATGTGGTTATTCGGGTATCACTCAACTTATCTCACTCAGCTTTGCAGAGGCTTCCCATACTATCTGCAAAGCACAACGTACAATCCATTGGTTGGTCAGTCTCAGAGGACACCCCCCCCTTACAGTACACCCGCATTACTGCAGGTACTTGTGCTGAACTGCCCTGGCAAATGTCCCAGGGTGTTTTTCCAAATCAAACCCCCTGTGGGTCATCTACACACAGTACTAGTGAATAGGGATAGGCAGTACCTGGGCCGGAAAAAAACCTCTCTGCAGTTGTGTGGCTATCTCATGCCAGCTCTGAGGACACAGTCCCTTGCTGCATAGTCTACGTTACTCCCTGGAGCTCTGCCACGGATCACCAATCAAGACTGTGTCCTGCAGACCTCTGCACTGGGTGGTGGGCACGCACCTCCAGACTCCCTGAAGCTGGTTCCTTCAGTGCTTGGGTTTGATGGTTGCCATGCTCACCCTCCCTGTGCACCGCAGACCACCTTTGTGTACCCTCACACTCTGCCTCACTTGCTTCAGTCCCTTTCCCCCACGAGGCTTCCTAACTACAGTTACTGCATTCCCGCCAACTGTGCCCCCACTTGGGCTGGCTTTCCTCGACCTTTCTCTGATCATCACTGCTGCTCTCCAGCCGTGGTTGCTGTCCCTGGTTCATGCTCCACCTTCCAGACCCGATAGACATGTGTTTGTTATCAGTCCCCAAGCCTGTTGCTACGTCTGCAGTACTTGGGTGTGTCAGCGCAGCTTGTGGATCTCTGTGTTTGCTTTCCCCAGAAAACTACTGGACCGTGTGGTGTGCGTGGCTGTGACCTATCCTAATGTGTGAATGATGGCTCTCACCCCTATCCATGTGTCTAATAGAGTCTGCCCTATCACAATAACGATTTTGTGGGATATGTGTGACATGTGTGTGTGTGACGGTTGATTACTGGAGAGGTATCTCACATAACACCCTGTGTCCCACCCACAGGCACTCAGCAGGCACTCTACAGAATCTACAGTGTGGTGGGGGAGAATACCAGAGAGCTGAGGCAGTTACGGGAGGAGATTCGCTCGTTGCCCTTCAACCACATTGCTGATGCCCTGGAGGGCATGCTGGCCCTGATGCATCGGGCAGCACCGGCACAACCACCAGAGGCACCAGAAGAAAGTGCAGCACTGCGTGGGTGGGGGGGTTGCCCCGTGGCAGGTGTGGACGGATGGCCATGCAGGAGGTAACTGTGTGGCCAATAAACAGCTGTAACACACTACATGCAACATGTGTTTCCAATGTGTGTCTCTGTGGTCCCCTATGTAGTGTGCAAATGCATATCGTGTCCAAGACCATATGACCTGCACCCAGGCCCCTCGCTGGTGGGGTGTTTGCACTGCCAGGTATTACTGCACAGATGCCATCACATGCCGTGTGTGCCATGCACAGTGTGTGTTCACTGCCCCTGGGCTGCAGCGTGGCGGTTTACACGGCCACCCAGGTTGCGACAGGGGGAATGTCCTGAGGTCACATGTTCAGTGTTCTGATCCATCACCGTGTCCACCCCCTCATACCCCCAACATTGGATGCATATGTGTGACCATTGCCCCTGCCTGCAACACTGCTTACTTGCCTGCCCCCCCATAGGCATGCATGTGGCTCAGGCAGACATGGGTGGCATGCACATGTCAGCTGCTGATCTCTGCAAACACATTTGGTTACACTACGCCCATCCCTGTGACATGGATGTTCCCGGGACGCCCGCTACATTGCAACATCTCATGCACCACCCTGGTCTCACACCCCTACACACATGGTTAGCCCCAAAGACTGCATGTGTAGCCAGTCCACGTATGATACCCATGTCTTCCTTTACTTCACATCCCTGTCCACACACATATCCCATGCTTGCATCCATAGTGAGTCGGTAAGGGAAACACGTGACCATTGTGTCTGCAAACAACAACAGTTTACTTGTAAAAACAGAACAAATGGCAACATGCCACCCATACCCTGCGGCATCTCCATTGATGGAACACAGGACAACACAGGGCACATGTGTGGACATCACAGGTGCCATCACTGATTCCTGTGACGCCCTTCAGCGGATGACCGACGACAGGGCAGCTGCTCCACCTTGTTGGCCACCCGCTGAACAGCTGCCGTCAGCCACTGGCAGGTGTGCAACAGGAGATGGACGTTGTGCTCCACGCCATCCAGTGCCACAGACACATCATGCACACACATGCCACCACACACACACATAGTGCCCGTGGTTTGTGTGCTGGCATGTGCATGTGACATTTTTGTGGCCCTGGATGGCGCATCAACATGTCACCGCCCATCTTCTGCCAACACCTGCAGTGGCTGACGGGAGCCCACAGTGCCCTGTGCTGGCCTGTGTTCCCCAACACCCTCCACCCCCCCTGCTCCCCTCTCCACCCCCCTTCCACCACCCTCCCACCCTCAGCAACACCCTCCACCCCCACATGAGCCACATTCCCCCCCAACCCTGCCCCCCATCCCCCACATCCCCCATGGCCACATCATCCCCCTCCTCGGGGGATAACTGTGCCGCCTCCTCCTCAGATTCTCCCTCCGGCTCCTCGCTGGCCTCCTCCACAACCACCACCTCCACCTCCCTCGCATGGTGGTTGGTGGGGTGCCTCAGCGAATAGGCTGACGTACATGGGTCCTCACTGTTGTCATCACCCTCTGTGGAAGATGACAGTCATTAGGACACTATCATGTGTGTCACATAACACATGTACATATGTAGGCACCACACAGGCTGGTGGGCCAATGTGACATTTGTACCTGGGCAGCATGCCTGGCAATACTCACCATCACGGTGGGACTTCGCCCCTCTCTTGAAACGGGCAAGGAAATCAGGGTGGTACTGTCTGAGTTCACGCCCCTTCTTCCTCAGATCCTCCACCTGTGGATATGCAAACAATGGGTGGGGTCATCAGTGACCGGTTATCTCTGGTGGGTGGCCAACATAAACATACATCTGTGTGGGCAGCATCTTGCTGCTCCTGCTCCACTGCTGTGTGTGGCATATACAGCATAGTTACCCACCTGTAACAGGTGATCTCTGGGAAATGTGGGAATAGGTCTGCACGTGTGTAGTGGCAGTACCAATGGAGCCTGTGTGGGAACACCCTGCACCGTCCAATAGGACAGCAGCTAGCAGCATCGCACAGCACCTGCATGCTGCCCTCCCCATATCACAAATGCCTCTCTCCACTTGAGCGAAATGCTGGGACGAACAGAGAGAGAGAGAGAGAGAGAGAGAGAGAGTGAGAGAGTGAGAGAGACAGGGAAGGTGAGGGAGGGAGACACATCCCTTAGGGGAGATGGTTTGGTTGTGAGGACCTATCACTGCTGTTCTGTGACATCAACTGGTACAGGTGAGTAATTATGCGATCCCCAGAAACCAACAGGACCTAGTCCTCACTGGTGGGGACCCCCTAGTCGTAGATGCCAGGGAAGGGTCCCCAGAGTGGTGGGGCCCTGTGGAGGGGTTCCACTACCTACCATGGATCTCTGGCATCCCTTATGGGAGGCGGTTTGGAGTTAGGTACGTATGGGAGAGGTGTTGGAGAGCAGTCTGAATAAACATAGCATCCCTGTGGGAGCCTCTATCTGAGCAGTAGTGGGCCATGAAGGTGTGAACCAAGGACCAGGTAGCTGCTCGTCAGATGTCATTCACACAGGCGAAATGGAGGTGAGCCCTAGAGGCTGCCATGGCTCTCACATTGTGAGCGGTGACATAGGCCTACAGTGCAAGTTGTTTGCCATGATAGATGAATGTAAGACAGCAATCCAGTAGGATAGAGCTGTCAGAGAAAATGCTGTACCCACATGGGAAGGATCAGAGTGTATGGATAGCTGGGAGGAACTTCTGTGTTGCTGGGTCTCCTGCAGATAGAAAGCCAGGGCTCTTCTACATTTCACAGTATAATGAGTCTTCTCTGCATCTGGGGCATGAGGCTATGGGACGAATACAGGTAGCTGAATCTGTTTGTGCAGATGAATGTATGAAACAACCGTAGGCATGACATGTGGTTGTGTCCGTAGGAGTACCTTATCATGGTGAAACCTTGTGTATGGTGGATCAGCCAGTAGAGCTGGCACTTCACTGATACGCCTTGCTGATGTGATTGCAATAATGAGTAGTCCCGTCCAGGACAGAAACATTATGAACGTAGTGCCTAAGGGCTCAAAAAGTGGCAGCATAAGCTGGCACACAACCAGATTGCGACCCCATGCCACTGGAGGTGGTTTCAGGGGAGGTGTCATTAGAGACAGGCCTTCCACACCTCAGGGTTTGAGCGGATGGGAGGAAATGGTTTGTCCATTGATGGGTGTAGATGATGCAGCAATGGCACTTCAATGGGCTCTGAATGACTTAACTTGTGGACCAGTGTTTGATAGGTTACGGAGGTAACCCACCAATGCTTCCCTAGGGATGGCACGAGGGTTGACGCCCTTTTGTGGACACCAACTGGAGACTCTTTTCCACTTGAACACATGGGAACGCCTTGTGGATGGTTTCCTGGGAGCATAAAGGACATCTCGCACATCCTGGGTGAGGGGGGGGGGCAAAAGCTTTTCAGCCTTCCATAGCCAGGCTCTGGGGTGTACAGACTGGGGGTTTGGATGCCATAGTTTCCCTTCCCCCTGCGACAGTAGGTCTGTGGCAGACCAAATGTCCATGTGTGGAACCTGGGACAGATGTGGTTGCAGAGGGTACCAAACCTGGTGTTGCCAGCATGGGGCTATGAGGATCATGTTGCCTCTGTCCCCCTGGAGCTTGCATAGGGTCTTGGCAATCAAGGGAATGGCAGTAGGGGCATATAGGGAGTCATGCCCCCAGGTGTGGAGAAGGCATCCCTTGCTTGGCAGCCATGAGCCTGAATCAGTGAACTGAACCATGTAGGTGTGGCAGTTGATAGACTTGCAAAGCGGTCTATAGAAACATAGAAACATAGAAATATGACGACAGAAAAAGACCACATGGCCTATCTAGTCTGTCCTTCCATAACAACTACAACAGTCCACTTTTTGCCTTTAGAGATCCTCTGTGTTGGTCCCATGCTTTCTTGAATTCAGTTACTGTCCTCATCTCTACAACCTCCACTGGGAGACTATTCCACGGATCCACTACTCTTTCCGTAAAGAAATATTTCCGCATATCACTCCTGAATCTATCTCCCTTCACCCTCATCCCATGTCCCCTCGTAGCAGAACTTGCTTTCAATTGAAAGAGGCTCTCTCCCTGAACATTTATGCCACGGAGGTATTTAAACATCTCAATCATATCACCTCTATCCCGCCTTTCCTCTAAGGTGTACATATTAAGATCCTTAAGTCTGTCCTCATATGCTTTATAATGAAGCCCATTAATCATTTTGGTAGCAACCCTCTGCACCGACTCCATCCTGTTCACATCCTTTTGAAGGTGCGGTCTCCAGAATTGCACACCATACTCCAAATGAGGTCGCACCAAAGACTTATACAGAGGCATTATCACCTCCTTTTTTCTGCTAGCCATTCCTCTCCGTATGCACCCAAGCATCCTTCTAGCTTTTGCTGTCGCCTTTTCCACCTGTTTAGCTACTTTAAGATCATCAGACACAACCACGCCTAGGTCCCGCTCTTCTTTAGTGGACAAAAGTACTTCACCTCCTATACTGTATTGCTCCCTTGGATTGCTGCAGCCCAAATGCATGACCTTACATTTTTTAACATTAAATCCCAGCTGCCAAATTCTAGACCATTCTTCAAGCTTAGCTAGATCCCTCCTCATGTTATCTACCCCTTCCTGGGTGTCTACTCTATTGCAGATTTTGGTATCATCCGCAAAGAGGCAAACCTTACCCGACAGCCCTTCCGCTATATCACTAACAAAGATGTTAAAAAGAATCGGACCAAGGACAGATCCCTGGGGCACACCACTGGTAACATCCTTCTCCTCAGAGTGAGCTCCATTTACTTGTACTCTTTGTCGCCTCCCACCCAACCAATTTCTAACCCATGCAGTAACTTTAGGGTCCATCCCTAGGGTGCTCAGTTTGTTTATAAGTCGCCTGTGAGGAACAGTGTCAAAGGCTTTACGGAAATCTAAATACACCACATCTAGAGCTCTCCCTCGGTCCAACTCCCTGGTCACCCTGAGGTTCCCTAGAGTTGAAATAGTCTGGAGAGGTGGTCCATTTGTAGGGACCATTTGTGCGGAAGCAGAACACTACTGAGTGTGTCTGGCCAATATTTGTGATTGCCAGGGAGATAGACTGCCAGAAGATGGGTCTGATGCTCTCTGGAAAACACACACAGTTGAAGAGCTTTGTTGCAAAAGGACAGAGAGCCTGTTCCTCCTTGTTTGTCCACCTAGGACATGGCTACCTGATTGTCTGCGTGAACTAGTCTTGTGTTGCCCTTTCAAGGGGGATGGAATACCTGAGGGGACAGGTGCATTGCTCAGAGCTCCCACAAATTTGTGCTGAAATGACTCCCCTGGACCTCCAGGTGGCTGGGGGGAAGGTGTTCAGTAGATGAGCACCCCACCCCACTTTGACAGCATCTGTTGTTAAAGTGATCAGAGGTGGGGGTTGCAGGACAGGTGGCCCCTCCAAACGGTTTGGTGCTGAACGCCACCAGTCCAGGGACTGGGTAAGGTGGTCTGAGATCACTCTCAGATCTGAGAGACAGCCTGTTGCATGGGTCCACTGGGGGAGGCGGGACCATTGGGCTGATCTCCTATGGAGACGTGCATAGGGGACCACATGCACCATAGATGCCATGTGCCCCAGCAGCTGCAGCATCTCTCGGGCTGAGAGGTGAGTTGTTTGTAGTGCTGAGGATACTAGTTGCACAATGCAAGGACAGCGAGGCTGCAGCAGATAGGTTGTTGCCAGTCTGCTATCTGGCCTTGCTCCTCTGAACTCCAGCGATTGCGTGGGAGTCAGAAAGGATTCCTGGAGATCTCTGGAACAGCCTAGATATTGGCATACACACAGTGGGTAAGAGGGAGAGAGGCCTGGGCTTCTGTCTATGACTCTGTCTGGATGGGCCACTTGTCCAGGTGGTGTTAGACACATATTCCCCTGGTACAGAGGAAAGCAGCTCCCACAGCCATGCACTTTGTGCATACTCCGGGTGCTGAGGCTAGGCGGAAGGGAAGACCTTTGTAGTGATAGTGCCTTCCTTCATAGCGGAACCAAAGGAACTTACGGGGTGATTGATGGCTGTGAACATGGGTGTAGGCATCCATGTGATCTGGGGAACAAAGCCAGTCCGGGCTATGGGGGTAAGGTAGTAAGGTTCCTAGTTAAATCATTTTGGATTTCTCTCTGAAACATAACCTGTCCTGTTCTGTGGGATCTCAAATGAGTCTGTGACCTTCTGTTGTCTTTGTTATGTGGAAATAGGGTGTGTATAACCCAGAACCCTGTTGAGGATGAGTTACCTCTTGTATTCCTCCTGAACTAGGATACGCTTTACCTCTGGAGTCAGTTGGTGTGCGTATGTAAGAACTGACCTTCCTTAATATTGTAGGAGGAGGCAGGCTTTGGAAATGAGGCCTGTACCACCTTCTATGATGGACAGAGTCCAGGGTTCTTATGTTCTGTCCCTCCATCCATGGATGCGGTGACATAAACTTCCTGGGATTGTCGACGTATGTTTTCCATGGATGGCCAGGGAGGGCATGTACTCTATCAGGGACTCAAAGGCCCTGTGGGTGCTGACACTGCTGGGTCTGCTGCAGCTGGGTAGCTCTCAGATTTCTTGGCTTCGTAGATTGTTGACCCTTTCTATCAGCTTAGCCTGAAGGTGGTCCATGCTAGGCATAGGACTGCTAGTATCCGTTCGTTTTGGACAGGGACGGCTCTTTGACAGCTTTCCTCTTTGCAGGATCTCAGATCTCTGACATCTCAGCCTGGACAGGGTAGACCTGTCAACATCCAATTCTTTGGATGTTTGCTGCCACTTTGTCCCTGACAGGTTTCAACCAGTACAGGGGATGTTGCCCAGTTTATCCTGTAACCAGTGATCCAGGTTAGAGGCTGACAGCCAGGCACGTGTCCTTGACACAATGGCAATGGCGGAGACTCTGCCTATGCCCTCACAACAGTCCAATGCTACCCTGTTTACAAATTTGGACTTGTTCTGGGCATGCTTGACAGGTGCTACATACACTTGTCCTCTGTCATCTTGGAGAGGCGGACTTAACAGTTCTAGATCTACTGCGACCTCCATCAGGAACATTCCCATGTACAGGATATTGGAACCTATCCTGGCTGACAGCATGGATGCATGGCAGACACGGCAACACAAAGCATCTATGGTCTTACGCCCCTACCAGGGGGGTTGGAGACATGTCGTCTGTGACATTATATTCTCATCATAGCAGACGCCACCACAATGGAGTGCTGAGGGAGCTATGTTGTTTGAAAACCAGGGGACGGAGGGCACAGGGTACATAGTATCCAGCTAGTAGGAATATGGAGAGGTGGTGAGAGGTGTCTCCCATCTTTTCAGGAGAGGATCCTGTACGTTGTGATGTATTGGCAGGGTGGCTGTTTATTTATTTATTTTATTTATTTAGCTGTATTTATATCCCGCTTTTCACCGGGTCAAAGCGGTCAATTGGGGGATACATTTAACATGAAGGGATATGAGACACATACGATAATACTTACATGGAACATGGGCAATGGACGGTTAAGTGGCTTGTGCAAGATCACAAGGAGCGCCTATAGGACTAGAAATCCCAGTCCCTCCGGCCTGAGCTTGCTGTCCCCAGGTGGGACTTGAACCCCCGGCCCTCCAGCTTGAAGTACCTTGTCCTAACCACTAGACCACTCCTCCCAAAGGCTGGCTCCTTTGGAGCTTGGGTATATTGTTGATTCTCTTGCTCCTGTGGCCTGTTGTCAGATTCAGTTGCCACTGACATGGAGCGGCCCCTGACTACATGTCTGAGGGAATCCTGGTGGGACATATCCTGAGGTGGGAACAACCTCCTCTTGGGAGATGCAGGCCTCTCCTGGAGAGGTACATTAGTACCCTCTGAGCTGTCACAGTCACCAGGCCCCTCATAGGATTGGACGTATCTTCTCACAGGGTGCTCAGGTTTAGTGCGGTTTTGGTACCGATTGGCATGGGTACAGGAGTGACCTGGTACTGGTGTGTCGGAGATGGCACCCATCAGCACTGATGGTGCAGTTGCCCATGCCAGAACCCCAATCTCTGTGGATACCGGTGACGCAATGTGCGGGGTCTGGGGTGGTACCGAGGGCTTTGATGCCACAAGGATAGACGCCAGACTGCATTTGCTGGCCAGGATCCTCTGGTCAAGTGACACTGCCTATGCCTGTGTATCGGTACCAGCCAAAGCCAGTACCCTGAAGCATGGCCCAAGGAGTTCAGACGAGGTTGCAGCCTCCATAACTTGCTTTACCCCCAAAGTGGCTTTGGAGGCCGGGGAATCCCACCAGGGCTGTTTGGCCAGAGTGCGTTCCTCAGGGGCAATGCCGGGGCATCCTGATGTTTGGAGGGGGATGTATCCTTTCAGGAACAGCCAGCTTTCTGTTTGGTTACATGGGATCCACGGGAGGAAGGGGAATCCCCTGAGGACATGGATGCCACCGCAGCCACATTGGTGGGGTGGAGGGTACTGAGCTTGGCTGCTCTGTTCTGCCAACCCCTCTTGGATACCATCCCACAGGCCAAATAATCAGAGATGGAGTGAGTGGGCCCTAAGCATTTGAGACACCAAGCATGGATGTCAGTGACAGAGGAGGTACCGGCACATTCTGAGCATGTCTTCGAACCCAAGGAGTGCTTTTCCATGATGGCGGTGGGATTAGGGCCTATGCACAAACCAAGGGGAGACGTACAAAGGGGGTTTTCACTTTTCCTCTGGTAGTTTGTTTGTGTGAGGTAAACACAACTTCTAGAGAAGGGAGTTACAATACACCAGTGTTACCGGTAAGGAAAACGTAGGCAGACGCTGCCACAGGAGTGGCAATAGAATAGAGGTGTTCTGCACAGACAGGAACAATGACCTGCTGGCTCTGTGGAACCTGATGAACTGGGGAGCAGCATTTGGGAAAGGCATCAGGGCAGCACGCAGGTGCTGTGGGATGCTCCCATATGCTTTCCTATTGGACGCTGGGGAGTGGTCACACGCAGGCTGCGACAGTGCAGACAATACCAACATGTGACAACTAATTCCTGCTTGTTCCTGGAGATTAACTGTTCCAGTGCCACCTGCATGCGTAGCTGTGGGTCTGAGCATGTGTGCAGTGACACCTATGTGCAGTGTGCGTGCCACCCTGAACACACCATTCCATTCCCCTGTGGCCCTCTTGCATGACATGGCACGACCATACCACGTAAGGGTTGGCAATGATGGTGTCCAGGCTACCCCCCTAACCCTGTATGTGGTATGTTGCACACATTTTTGTTGACATGATCTACACATGTCATCCGACCCAAACCCACTGGCAACATGATATCCCAGCACACATGGGTGATGTGTCCATACATGGGACGTTGGGTGAGTGGCCCTATGCACCTTACCAGGGGCCACGTCCATGACATTTGGCTTTCTACAAGGCCCTGGATAGCAATGCTTGACCCACTACAAGCGCTGTGTAACCTGTCTGTCTTGGGGATACTGGTAGGTACGTCTGACCTAGATTGGCCACTGTTGCAAGGAGCATACTGGTCTTGGTGGACTTGCGTCTGTCACATTCTGGCCTATCTGATGTTGTTATGTTCCTATGACCTGGGCCTTGTATGGTTAGGGCAGGTGTGCCTGCCAATACTAGGGGCAGGGGCCATTGAACGGGTATGGGCTATTGCCACCTGTGCTCATGTCTGGGTTTCAGGCTGTGGTGTGCAAACCCAACAGGTGCATGTATCCTTCCAACAGCATCTGTAATGTTCATCTGCAAACAGGTGTGGGATTCCTGGCGGGTGGGCAGATGTGTGACCTGACTCAGCATACAGTTCTGGGGACATGTCTCTGTTACAGCCCTTCATAATAGGATCTCATAGCTCATGGGGGTGAGGTGTTTTTACGCACATCCACATCTGCGCCTACCATATAATCTGGATACATCAACGGTGTGTGTGATGAGCTGTGGACCTCATGGACTAGGGGAGATGTGCAACCTACCCACCATACCCTAACACTATCTGACTGACATACCCTCCGTTGCAATCAGGTCTCAGGCCCCCTGGGGTTTGGGTGTCCTAGTACACATCATCAGCAACATACAGCATAGCAACAGGGTGACTGCCAGGACACCATCCGCAGGTATTAGGACTCCTGGGGATAGGGAGAATGTGTTGAACAGCATAGGCACACAGCACCATATCACCAGGAGACTGACAGCCCACTCTGATAGGCTGTCAGGACTCCTGGGAATAGAGAGAATGTATTGAACAGCATAGGTACACAGGACCATATCACCAGGGTGACTGACAGCCCACTCTGATGAGCTCTCAGGACTCCTGGGGATAGGGGAGAAGTTATGAACAGCAGTGGCACACAACCCCATATCACCAGGGTGACTGACAGCCCACTCTAATGGGCTGTCAGGACTCCTGGGGATAGGGAGAATGTGTTGAACAGCATAGGCACACAGGACCATATCACAAGGGTGACTGACAGCCCACTCTGATGGGCTGTCAGGACTCCTGGGGATAGGGAGAATGTATTGAACAGCATAGGCACACAGGACCATATCACCTGGGTGACTGACAGCCCACTCTGATGAGCTCTCAGGACTCCTGGGGATAGGGGGGAAGTTATGAACAGCATTGGCACACAACCCCATATCACCAGGGTGACTAACATACCATTTGGTGCACGTTTCACGACCCCTGGTGGTGGGCCATATGTGTTACCCTGCAAATGCAGATCCCACCATAACTGCATGATGTTTCTGGGAGCCCCTTAGGCAGATCTATGGGCTAGCTGTGTTACAGTGTGTTGTAGCACATCAACAGCAGCAGCTCCCATGACACCAGGATGGCATCAGGACCTCTGTGACCACATCCGTCACCACCTGGGTACAGGGCAAACCACTCAGATGTGATACATAGACAATATGGTATGTGGGTTCACCTGCTACACATTACTGATATAGACTACCTACATACAGCAGCATGGACAGCTGCAATCAACCCTGGCTATGTATATGGATATACTGACCTGTCCCCATACACTTACCTCCCATGGGTGGTCTGCCGCATGATTGAAGCAGCGTGTGACGTGTTCCCATGCCCTGCGTACCTTCCCCATGTCCTGCCACCTGGAGGTCCCAGGGAACAGCCTGTCCTGCTTTCCCCCGATCAGTGCAGCCAGGTGGTGCAGCTCGCGGCTGCTAAAAGCTGACTTCCTACTCCTGGTTGCCATTTTGATGAATGCTCAGATGAACCAACGCACGCACGCACCGCAACTGTCGTGCATTCGCAAAGCAACTCACGCACATGCATGCCGCAACTCGCGCGTCGCGCACATGTGCGCCGCAGATCGCGCACATGCGCGCTGCAAACTGCATATGCGTGCATCTTTCTGACGCACAGGTTATTGTGTCACCAACAGTATTTCTACGGATCTCTGCAGACACACATTGCACCGATGTGTCTCACATCTACAAAACGACAATTAGATTATTAGGGATTATTCTTGTTTACACAGTTTGGTCTCGAATCTATCAACACTTCTCCACTGGTTCCTAGTGCATTGTTTGATGCGGTGTGCTATGCCATTCACATACCAGTGACTGTCAAGACAGTTACAACAAGGGGTCCTGACAGCCCATCAGCATCGGCTATCAGTCACCCTGGTGATATGGGGTTGTGTGTGCCAATGGAGTATGTTCAGTAGTCCATGGCGATGTGAGCCCAGCAATGATGTGCAGGTTGGCATAAGGGGATAGGGGGGGGCTTCTGATCTGAACATAGGACATGCACAATAGGTTGCATGGCGCACATGAGGCGATGGAGGTAGGCATGCCATGTTAATGCACATTACCCATGAGTATGTATGCTGACATACAGACCTAGTGGCAGAGGTGTAGCACAATGGCTAATACATGGATTGCTGAACCAGCAGTCATGAGTTCAATCCCCCAGTGGGGTTAATGATTACTTGTCTCAGGCATTACACTTTATTATACAGCAGTGCTGAATGAGGCATAGTGCTTTTTAATGTAGATCAGTGCTGCGTGAGGCATATGTCTTCTTATGTTACAACAGTGTTACCTGAGGCAGTCTCCTTTCTACGTTACAGCAGTGCTGCCAGGTGAAACACCCTCACAGTGCTATAAACGTCATGTGCAGTGCAGCATGGTTACGAATGGATCAACCCTACCCTGGTAATCGCAGCACACAGTCTGCAGGATTCCTTCTGTAGCCAGCCAGGCATCTGTCCTCAGTTATAGAGCTGTGGCCCACAGGTTACCTTGCTGCCTGTGGAGCAAGAGGTTGTGGGTTTGAATCCACAGTGGGGTTATTTATGAGGGCTGCCTGTGGCAGGTTTTTAAATTTAAATTAGTAGTGCCAGCTCAAACACCCTCACAGTGCTGTAATCTTCAGGTGCCCCATAAGGCACCTTATAAGGCACCTTAAGATTACAGCACTGTGAGGGTGTTTGTGCTGGCTGTACTACTTGAAATTACACACAAACTGCCCCAGACAGCCCCCCATGTACCCTGTAAAATAGTTATCTCCAAGTTATAATGCCCTGTTCAATGTATGTCCAGTTTGTTCAATGTAAACTGCAATGGTGCAGAATAACGCGGTATATGAAGGAAGGTAAATAAATAAAGTAAATTAAATAAATAAACCCACTGTGGATTCAAACCACCAACCTCTGGCTCCACAGGCAGAGCAGTCACCAGTGGGCTACAGCTCTATAGCTATAAAGAGATGTCTGGCTGGCTACAAATAACTTCTGCAGACTGTGTGCTGCAGTTACCAGGGTAGGGTTAGTCCTCTCGCACCCATGATGCACTGCACATGCAAAGCAGCAGTCTACAGATGATCTGAAGATGGGGTATGCATACCCACAGCACCTAGGCCTGGTAGGGGGTACTGACCGTGTGTGTTACTGGTACAGAGTAGCTACAGACCGTCCCAGTGTGCAGGTCCTGTGCTCACCCTGACGGTGAGGTGGGGCGCCCAGCACCATGTCCACAGCACCTGTCCCAGCTGAGATAGGCTATGCTGCAGGTTCTATTAGTGCTGGTGTGTGATAGGTGGTTCCATCTGTATATTCCAGTCACGTCTGGGCCTTGTGGACTATGTTGCCCATGGAATAGTGCATATCCTGTGTGGGTGCCATGGCCACATGATATATTTGCGGGGCGGGGAGAGGAAAGGTGCTGTTTGGACCCATAGGTGAAGTGTGTCATACCACCGAACCTGCCCTCTGAAACTCAGGATCTATATCCCTGCAATGGTGGTGATAGAGGGGACCATCAATCTCAGTCCGGCTGGGGTACAGACAACCTTCGGGAACTCCATGGAGCTCTGTACACATCCATACTTCAATAGCAGACAGACCTGAAATGCCCAGATGCCCCACCACCATCTGACATTTTCCAGCAGCGAGCACATTGAGTCCCCAGCTGCTGCACCCTGCTCCAACCATACACATACCAACTGCAGACAATCTGCTAGCTAGTCCATGGTGCATGTTACCGGAGAAGATGTGTGCACCCAAAACTTGGATGTGAGCACACCCACCAGGCAGATATATCAGTATTTGGGCCCCAGAAAAGGGAACCCATATATATCACTTGACAGATATTCTACATAGCACTATAGTGGAACCTAGCCATGCCGTGGTCACTGCTCAGTCAGGGTGAGAGTGACCTCCCAGCAGGACATGCTGTGGCCACCCTGTCTGTGCAGGTGGTGGCCGGGCACTACAATGTCCCAGCCATTGCCCTATGCCCTGTGCAGATGCATCCTGCACAGGCCGCCCTGTCCGGGCTATACTCACAGTACCTTGCTCCTCATTATGCACATCGGCAGGCCGATACTGGCAACAGTACTAGCAGTGTGGGCTGAGGAGGGTGTTGGCAGCCACCACACACTTGATAGACGGACACACACTCCCCTCACCTATGCCAGCATTGAGCAACTATAGAGGTGTCTGGCAGCCCTGGCCACCACACCAGTCCTGGGCACAGTGCAGGCATGGCTATGGCACGCAATACTGTAGGAGTCACCCCCCAGGGTGGTAAACACTGTCAGACACAGAACCTGTATCACACTCCACAGACATCTGAACGATTGCTATGATGCAGCTCACTCAGCATATTGTGCTTGACTTAGGAATTGCTATCTACCATTACTCATGGCAACCTTTTGATAGATGTGTACCGTATTCTCAGGTGTAGGGTGGTATTGCTAAGTTATGCAAGTGCTAGTATTCGGGGAAGGAAACAGGGCCCGAAGCCCTGCCTCTCCAGGTGACTTTGGATAATGGGGCTTGTGGGTGCAGGCGTGTCTGCCCCTGTTGTCCGCTGCGCTGGGGCAGAGGTTCCCAACTCCGGTCCTGGTGGGCCAAACACTGCTCGGGTTTTCATGATATCCTTAATGAATATGTATGAGATACATCTGCATACCATGGGGGCGGTGCATGGTGATGCAGCACAGACATATGTATTGGAAACAGCATGGAACCTGAATGGTGCTTGGCACTCCAGGACTGCCTTTGGGGGACTCTGCTCTAGGTACTGCACATGTTTATGGTGTTTGTGCTCTATGGGGTAAAATATATGCATTTGAGGCATGTTTCTGTTCTCAGCAATACAGGTTCAGTCTTTACTACCATGTTTTCTTCATGGGTAAAATAAGGGGACTGGGTTGGCAGGAGCCACAGCTGGGACTTGAACCTGTGACCTTCTGCTTTAGAACACACTGCCTGTGTGCACTGCACCACTGTGTTGCCACAGTTATGGTATATTCCCTGGGGAGTCCATGACTGTACATCCGACAGAGCCTGTCTGTTGCAGTGGACGGCACCCTCCTGCACAGGGCTAGGCCACTGTCTGCTGTGGCCAGCAGCCACTGCCCCCTCCACCACCAGTACCCTTCCGCCAACATGCTGACATGTCCTTATATTGGAAACAGCATATAACCTGATTGATTTGTGGCCCTCCAGGACTGCATTTGGGGGACTCGGCTGTAGGTAATGTGCATTTTTATGGTGTGTGTGCTGTGTAGAGTAAAATATAGGTGTTTGACCCATGCTTATGTTCTCAGCAATAAAGGTTTCAGCCTTTACTACCATGTTTTCTTCATGGGTAAAATATGGGGACTGGGTTTGCAGGAGCCACAGCTGGGAATTGAACTTGTGACCTTCTGCTCTTGAACATACTGTCTGTGTGCACTGCACCACCGTGTTGCCACAGATGTGGCATATTCCGTGGGGAGACAAACAAAGGAGCGAGCAGGATAAAGGTAACTTGCACTTTATTAATGAACAACCCCGACGCGTTTCGGCAGGTGCCTTCGGTGGGGAGTCCATGACTGTACATCCGACAGAGCCTGTCTGTTGCAGTGGACGGCACCCACCTACACAGGACTGGGCCTGGACTGCTGCGGGCAGCTGCCACTGCCCCCTCCACCACCAGTACCCCTCTGCCACTATGCTGACATGCCCTTCTGCTGGTGGTGCTGGTGGTGCGCAGTCTCAGGCCATCCAGTGTGCGGGTAGGCGGCTGCCTATGGTGCGGGTCCTGGGGTAGGGGTGCCTGCAAAGACATCCACGCTTCCCCCCCAGCACCTCCTGCCACTGTTCTGTGCCCTTGGAGGCCAATACTGGCAACAGTGCTGGCAGTGTGGGCTGTGGGGGGTGTTTGCAACACCACACACTGGATAGCAGATACACACTCCCACACCTATGCCAGCATTGTAGAACTATAGGTGTCTTTGGCAGCCCTGGCCACCGCTCCAGTCCTGGGCACAGTGCAGGCATGGCTATGGCACGCAATACTGTTGGGGTCACTCCCCAGGGTGGTAAACACTGTCAGACACAAGACCTGTAGCACACTCCACAGACATCAGAAAGGTTGCCATGATGCAGCTCAATCAGATAATTGTACTTAACCTCGAAATTGCTATCTGCCGGTTATCATAGCAACCTTTTGATAGCTGTGTACCGTATTCCCTAGTTTAGGGTGGCATTGCAAAGGTATGCAGGTGCTAGTACTGGGAGATGCACGCAGGGCCCAATGTCCTGCCTCTCCAGGAGGCATTGGCTAATGGAGCCTGTGGGTGTGGGTGTGTCTGCCCCTGTTGGCTGCTGCTTTACGGCAGAGGTTCCCAACCCCGGTCCTGGTGTGCGCAACACTGTTTGGGTTTTCATACTGTCCCTCATGAATATGCATGGCATACATCTGCATACCATGGGGGCGGCGCATAGAAATGCAGCACAGGCATCTTTATTAGAGGCAGCATAAAACCTGAATGGTGTTTGGCCCTCCAGGACTGCATTTGGGATACTCTTCTCTAGGTAATGCGCCTGTTTATGGTGTCTGTGCTTTGTTGGGTAAAACGTAGGTGTTTTGGGCCTGTTTACGTCATCTGCAATAAAGGTTCTGTCTGTAGTAGCACTTTTCAATTGTGGGTAAAATATGTGGACTGGGTTGGCGGGAACCATAGCTGGGACTTGAACCTGTGACCTTCTGCTTATGAACATACTGGTTGGGTTCACCGCACCACACTGTGGTCACACAAATGGTGCAGTCCCTGGAGATACCATGGTTGTTTGTCAGACAGAGCCTGTCTGTTGCAGTGCATGGCACCCACCTACACAGGGCTAGGCCATGGTCTGCTCTGGGCAGCTGCCACTGCCCTCTCCACCACCAGTACCCCTCCGCCACCATGCTGACATGGCCTTATATTGGAGACAGCATAAAACCTGAATGATTTGTGGCCCTCCAGTACTGCATTTGGGGGACTCTGCTCTAGGTAATGCACATGTTTCTGGTGTCTGTGCTCGGTGGGGTAAAATATAGGCGTTTGAACCATGCATATGTTCTCTGCAATAAAGGTTTGCCCTTACTATCACGGTTTAGTAGCGGGTAAAATATGGGGACTGGATTGGCAGTAGCCACAGCTGGGACTTGATCGTGTGACCTTCTGCTCCTGAACACACTGTCTGTGTTCACCGCATCACACTGTTCTCACAGAGACAGTGCAGTCCCTGGAGATACCATGGTTGTTTGTCAGACAGAGCCTGTCTGTTGCAGTGCATGGCACCCACCTACACAGGGCTAGGCCATGGTCGGCTCTGGGCTGCTGCCACTGCCCCCCCTCCACCTCCAGTACCCCTGTGCCACCATGCTGACATGCCCTTCTGCTGGTGGTGCTGGTGGTGTGCAGTCTCAAGCCATCCAGTGTGCAGGTAGTCGGCTGCCTATGGTGCGTGTTCTGGGGTAGGGGTGCCTGCATGGGCATCCACGCTTCCCCCCAACAACGCCTGCCAATGTTCTGTGCCCTTGGGGGTACCTGCTGGGTACTATCCCCTGTGACACTGTGATAAACACTCTCATGCTCATGTTGGGCCCTCATCAGTTGCTGTCTGGCTGCTGTTCAGTTTCAGCATTCCTAAGTGCCATCTAGGCATCTGCCTAGTTCACACTGTGCCCCAGCTGCACCACAGCATGTGCCGCCTGCAGCCCTCTGTACCCCCTTTCCCAGCATCTGTCCAGTTGCCCATTCCGACATGCCCGCCCTGCTGTTGTGGAACATGTGCATGCCATAGGTAACCTGTCCAATGGAGAGGGAAACCCTGATCAGTGCTATTTCACAGTGGGATCATTCACCTTGTATGGGGACGGAACGTAGACCCTTCCAAAATTCATATTTATTTTTTGGGGCTTTCTTGGGAGTGTTTTTTGATGTTTCCCATTACTATCACTATTGCCCAGCTTGATTATGATTTTTTTTTTATTTTGTTGGGGTCATTTTCAATGTTTATTTGCACTTTTGTTCCGTGCACAATCTTGTATCACACTTATCACTATTTTGTAGGTTTCCCTGGTTTTGCTGTACATTGCTGACAGAAATGGTTTCTTTTCCCTTTAAATCAGCTCTAACGTGAGGTTTTACTTGCGTTAGTTTTGGCCTCGAATTTCACATCGTTAGTGTGCGGGGAGCCTCTCCCCTCCCACTCTCCACCCATTGACCCCTTCTCTCCGCCCATGGGGAGCCTTCCTCCGCCCTCCAGGAGCCTTTCCCTGCCTTCAGCGCTCGTTTGCGCCGCTGCACGTGTCAGCACGCGATAAGGTGCCTTATCGCCCGGTAAAGCGCCATTATCACGCAATAAGGCGCCTTATCGTGACATGACAGCAGTGCAAATAGCGCCCTTTAGTAAACATACCCCTTAGTTACAGTTCCCATGATACTAGTTCAAGTTTTATGAACATTACTCCAAGATAGGTCCTCCTCTGAAACATTCAACTTTATATTTTTAGTTTATTGCTACAGTTTTAGATCCACCTTATTAAGGTCAGTGTACATTTCATTAGTTTGACCTTCCCTGCCTCTGTTCCCAACTTTCATGGAACCCCCCTTTTTTAACAATTTTATTATATGTTTTTTTGTGTTCTTCTCTCCTCTGGCTCCTTCTCTCTCTTTGCTGGTAGCATTTGCATTTATATGTGTCTTATTTTCTTTTTTTAGCCTTGAGACATTAACTGCATAAGGTCTTTTTCAAAAGACCCCCATTTTCATTTTCATATGGTGCAGCACGTAAGTACCCTCTCTTTAGTACTCCTCGCTAGTCAGTATTGGTTGTTTTATGCTTTTAACTATTTACTTGGCTGTTTTTATTTATGTGCTTTCTCTTACATTGATGTTCTGATCTATTTTAGTTTCTTATTTTTTTTTAATGGTTTATAGTTTATGGTGCATACTGTTTTTGTTTTTTACATATACTTTTTATATTTTTAAATATGTGATCTTTTTAATATCATTTATTAATTATTTATTGTTATTTTTAGATGCGTACCCCCTGATGAAGGCTTGACGCCGAAGGGCATTGGGGTTTTTTGTCAATAAAGTTAGCACCTGTGACCTTCATTAGCCTTCATCTTTTGTGTTTTCCTGCTGATCTCTGCGAGGGATTCGCTCTCCTTGTGTCCCAAAATACTCAAAAGTGGTACAAAAAAAAAAAAACAATGGGAGGGGACATATTCAAAGAAGTATAACCCAATAGTAGACCTATTAACCAGTTAAACAGTGACCAATGGGATATTCAGCAACACTCAACCATTTACTGCCATTGAATATTCCCTGTTACCCAGTTTGCATACCCTGTTGCTAAGTGCTGAGCTTTGGGGCACACTGGGAGCAAAGCAGGGGTGACACCCAAGTTATGGTTATGGCCTTCAGCATTGAATATTTGGATTTAAATTACAGCAGTGACAGACTGCTGCTTTTACTTTGCATTTAATATTTTATTTATAATATACATTCAATCATATACAAGGATGAAAAGATAATGGTGCCATAATACAAAGAAGAAATAAAAATTAAAAGAGCAAGCAAACCATTATTACTAAGACCACAGTTACAAAGGAAACAAAGGGAGGCACCAGGAAAGAATAACAAAGGGAAATAATACTAACAAAGCCCCACATTGAGGACGTTACTAAGATGACCAGACAAAGACTTATGCGTCAACCATATGGGATGACACTGCGTCCACAGGTTCTTCCCTAGCAGTCAGCAACTCTAAGAGGTATATTTACTAAAGAACATTAAGGGAGCATCAGAGTTTGAGTGATAATGGCAGTGTTAAGAGTGTTTCCATGCAATAAAGTTTTAGGACGGGAAGTAGGTCTTCCGGAGGTAAGGGTGCTAGGCTCCACATATCGTGCACTAACAGGACATCAGGCGGTAACATGACAAGCATGCACCTTAACGCCCAAAAATGGCTATCACCTTAATGCAGGATAAGGGAGCCCCAGCAAAAGTCATGTTAAGGCAGATGAATGGAAGGAAAGGAATTGATGGACCTGGCAGATCCATTGGATTCTGAGGTGGCAGTCAGTAAGTGGGATGAGCATATGGGAGGAAGTTGCACTGATTCATTGAGAGGTGCTCACATAAAATGCTGTAATGTCACTGTGTGGTATAGGAGGGGAAGACATGTCCCCCTGCAGTGCCAGAATTGCCACAATGTGTGCATCAAAAGGATGACGGAGCAAGAGTGGTGACATATAGATCAGTCACTGGCCACATTAAGTCCCGCAGAGGGTGGGGAGAGGGCGGAGAAAAGGGGTCAATGGCGGGGAGTGGGCGGGGAGAGGCTCCTGCTACACTAACGAAGGAATATGAAGGGCCGAACATTACCGGGAGTGAAAACCTGTCGTTAGATGCACATTAGTAGGAGGGTGAAACCATTTAAGCGTCAGCAATGTACAGCATTGACAGGGAGCCCAAGAAAAGTGATAGTAGTGATCCATTTGCAGCAACTGCATAGTGCCCAAGAATGAAAGGCCACTATGGTGATGGTGCAAAGGGGGCATAGGGGGCTGCAGGCGGGACATGCAGTGGGGGCAGCTGGGGCACAGGATAGATTAGGCTGTTGCCTAGGTGGCACATAGGAACATAGAAACTGGAAAACAGCAGGACAGCAGCTGACCAAGGCCAAACATTTCCAGTAGTTGGTGTTCCACAGTGTCCCATCCAGGGGACATCACCCAGCAAGTACCCCAAAGGTCACACAGGTACCACTATGCCTGTAATAGGGTAATCAGTGCACATCTAGGGACCACTCTAACAAGGGTCCACAGACCTTCCCCAGGATGCGTCCCAAACAGTTCGTAAACCCAGCTAACTGAACACCCTTTACTTCAGCCCCTAGTAAGGCATTGCAGGGTGTGATCACATGTTGTTGGAAACATATATACACTCAGTAGGCCAAACTGGGTACACCGTACCTGAGGTGCATGCCCTAGCCCAGAGGTGGGCAATTCCAGTCCTGGAGGGCCGCAGACCAGTCAGGTTTTCATGATGTCCCTAATGAATATTCATGTACCTATTTCCATACAATGGAAGGCAGTGGATGCAAATAGATCCCATGAATATTTATTAGGGACATCATGAAAACCTGACTTGTCTGCGGCACTCCAGGACTGGAATTGCCCATACCTGCCCTAGCCTGTCCACAGTCGGCTGTCACAACACAATCTATCTACAATGTAGATTCTACATCTTCCTGGTCCACCCCAGCCAATAGTTGCTAGAGCACCAACCTGACATCCCCCCAGCCATCTCTCCCCCATGTGGAAGGGACATAACATTGATAGGTGGGGATGGGGGGATGTGTGGTTGTCCATGTATGCCTCCCCACCCCAGACCCCATACCCTAGGCACCTGCCTACCTGCAAAGTGGATGGCCGGGGACTGCGCACTACCAGCACAGACAGCATCTGGCATGTCAGCATGGCATGGGGGGGTGTGTTGGTGCTGGAGGAGGCAGTGGTACCTGCCTGCAGTGGACCTAGGCCATGCCCTGTACCAGTACGCGGTATGCAGTGCAACAGAAAAGGTCTGGCTGAGGAAAAGTAAAGGTAGCCCCAGGGACTGCTGTGCTTCTGTGGCAACAGTGTGGTGTAGTACACACAGCCAGTTTGTCCTTGAGCAGAGATTCAGGTCCCAGCTGTGGATGCTGCAGAGCAAAAGCATGTCCCTATATGCAGAGCATGTCCCTATATTTTACCCTACAATGCAGATACAACATCAACATGTGCAATCCCCAAAGCAGCGGTGACCAAGGGTACAAACACCCACTCACACAGGCTCCACTATCCAAAGATTCATGGAGAGTCAGGCTGTTGGACCCAGCACTGAGCTGCAGTTATCACCAGAGCACTACTACTACCTCCTGCACAGTTTAGCAATGTCGGCACTTTGATCAGGACCAGTGTGGCGGGCAGGGTTGCCAACAACACCTAACTTTGCACAATGCTGCAATAGGAGTGTGCGTGTGTGTGTGTGTGTATGTCTATCCATTGTTTTGTGGCTGCCTACACCTCACTGGGCCCACAATGTCCCACTGTTACCAGAGTTAACCTACAAATGTGCATAATGAGGAGCAAGTTATTGTGGGTATGGCCCGGACAGGGCAGATTGTCCAGGATGCATCTGCACAGGGTGTAGGGCAATGGCTGGGACACTGTAGTGCCCGACCACCACCTGCATGGACAGGGTGGCCACAGCATGTCATGCTGGGAGGTCTCTCTCACTCTGACCGAGCAGTAACCATGGCATGTCTATGTTCCCACTTAGTGCTCTATACTAGTTGTCTCCAGTGATGCCTGTGTATTCCCAGCTTTGGGGGACCAATCACTGAGATGTCTGTGTTGTATATCCCACCTCTTAGTGCATGTGTTTTTTTTGTGGGCATGCACTATGGACTTACTAGTGGACTGTCTACAGTTAGTCTGTGCATGGTTGTAATACCTTGTAGGGTGCTGCAGGTGTAGTCTGCTGGTGAATGGCAGACTGTGGTGTGGGGCAGTTGATGTTTTCTAGGCCTACCCCCAGCATTGCTGCTGGTCTGCCACTATCCCAGTCACAGGTATGGCTCTACCTCACCGACCAAGGAGAGCTGTCTTTTGCCCACAGGATGTGGGTTGCTTTTCCTACAACCATTCTTAAGGGCTCAGGCACCTGTTACTCCACTCCCTCACCTATAAAAAGGGTGATTGTGGGCCTTTTGGGGTATATAGTGTGTACCACTTTGACCTGTAGAGGCACAGCTACATAAACCTCATGCATGTCTAAACACTCCTCTGCTATGATAACAGGTGCCCATGGCAACCAGACCTTAATACTGGGGACACACTAATCTGGGTGGTGTCTGGTCCCAGAGGGCCACATATGACTGCAGAATACCATGGATACAGAATTACCTTTGGTTGCACTGCAAAGAAACCTGCCACACACTGGCACTGATGGGGATGTACAGGAGGACCTATCTCTAGCACCACATGTACTGCGGACCTAGTGCTGGGCGCCCATCCGTCCCCTCAGGATGAACACAGAACCTGCACAATGGCATGGTCTGTAGCTACTCTGTGCTATTATCATGTACTGTCAGTTTGTCTTACCAAGCTGAGGTAATGGAGAGGTGCAATCCCCATTTGGTGATCAGCTGTAGACAGCTATTCAGCATGTGCATTGCATCATGGGTACTGGTGGGGTTACCCTATCCTGGCACACAGAGCAGACAGTTTGTGCGGTGACCTGCAGTCCTTCTGTACCCAGCCATTGCTCTACAACAAGCCATGGAAGTATAGCCTACTGGTTAGTACAATGACATACTAGACAGTGGTCATGGGTTCAATTCCTCATTGTTCCCTCCTTTCATGCCTGTCCTACTCAAATAGTTTGCATGCCTGTAACAGTCATATTTTTGCAGATCTGTGCTGCCAGCCCATAATACCCTCGCCACAGTTGCCGACATTCCTTCAGTCCATCTTTCTGCATCTGTCAGCTGTGTAGAGTCCTGTCTTCCTGTGCAGGCTACCATCCCATGTCCTGCACTGCTACCCTTTCCTGCATTGCGCCTCTTCGTGCTTGCCTCGCCTGTGCCTGATCTGCATGGCACCACCACTCCTCTGTCCACACATCATTTTAACTATCCTGCCACCTCTGCCTCCAATGGGGGACACATTTTCCCATCATCTGACACTCACTGTCATTGCAGTACTTTATATTGACAAGACCTGTGCTGTGGTACAGCTGCCCCCAACATGTTTGTCAACATTACTGGTATACACATAGAATGCCCGCAGATAAGGCAGGTCCAGCAGCTCCCAGCTCTCATTCCTTCAGTCACCTGTTCATTGCCTTTCCTCGGTGCTCTATCCAGTGTTAGGGTTACATTTATTTATTTATTTTATTTATTTAACAGTTGCTTATATACCGCTACCTTCCACAGATCAGGTGCGGTTTACAATGAACAAGGAATGAACAGATTTACAAGTCTGTTTTACATGGAACATTTGTTAACTAGGTACAATTTAGCTGTTTCTATGCCTAACAGGTCATGCATGTCAACCTGAAGCACCTTGCAGTCCTTAGGGCACACTAACCTAGGGCACCATAGCATTGTTAGGGCACCTTAACCTATGATACCATAACCCAAGGTGCCTTCTAAGGTGCCTTAACCAAAGGTGCCTGATAAGGCACCTAACCTAAGGGGCCCTATAAGGTGCCTTACGCTAAGGCACCTTATAGCCCTTAGGGCGTCTTATGTTAGGGTGCCTTATAAGGCACATCAGCCAAATGTGCCTTATAAGGTGCCCCAGCCTTATGTGCCTTATAGGTCACTTTAGCCTAGGCACCGTGTAAGGAGCCTTCTAAGACGCCTTAGCCTATGGCACCGTATAAGGTTCCTTATACAGTGCTTTAGCCTAGGTGCCTTATAAGGTGGCGTTAACACGCGGTAGATCCAGGGCACATTGTACTGTGCGTTAAGCACCTTGTAACGCGCGTTACCTGACAGAGCTTGCCGTAACGATGCACCGCCCACTCCTTTATATGGGAATCCGTAACATTACCGGGGAACTTAATGACGGTAACATTACCGCAGTTTAGTAAACATACCCCTATGTTCCTTGATCATGATAAGCAGATGTTTCCGATCATCTTCAAGTTCAGTCAGTAATGTGGTATCATCAGCATAGCGAAGGTTGTTGATAAGTCTTCCACCAATTTCATACCTTAGTATTCTTCATGCGGTTCTGCTTCTTTGGTGATTTGCTCTGCATACAAATTGAACAGGAATGGGGAAAGTATGCAGCCTTGTTTCTCCATGTACTGTTCAAATTGAAGAAAGGAGGGTGAGTAGTGCATAGTAATTACTCAAGGATCGGTCCTGGGACTGCTACTGTTTAATATCTTTGTGGGTGATATTTCTGAAGGGTTAAAAGGAAAAGTTTGCCTTTTTGCAGATGATACAAAGATTTGCAACAGAGTGGACACTTCAGAGGGAGTAGACAATATAAGAAACTATCTATAAAAATTAGAAGAATGGTTAAATGCTTGGCAATTAATATTTAATGCAAAGAGTGATGCACTTGGGATGCAGAAATCCAAAGGAGCTGTATGTGATAGGGGATGAAATCCTGGTGTATACTGACTAAGAAAGGGACCTCAGAGTGATATTTTTATTTATTTATTTATTTACATTCTCTTATATACCGCGCTATTCTGCATCAGTGCGGTTTACATTGAACAAACTGAAATTACATTGAACAGGGCATTATAAACTTGGAGATAGCTATTTTACAGGGAACATGATAGTGTCTGAGGATTTCAATGTAGCAAAGCAGTGCGACAAGGCAGTGGCAAAATCCAGATGGATATTAGGCCGCATACAAAGAGGAATAACCAGCAGGAAGAAAGAAGTATTAGTGCCTCTGTACAGGCTATTTGTGAGGCCTCACTTGGAGTATTGTGTTCAGTTATGTTGCAAAGGATATAAAAAGATTTGAAATGGTTCAGAGGAAGGCAACTAAGATGCTAAGGAGCCTGCACCAGAAGGCATATGAGAAGAGATTTGAATACCTAAATCTGCACACCCTAGAGGAGAGAAGAGACAGATGTTTAAATACTTAAAGGGTATTAATGAACAAACAAATCTTTTTCAAAGTCGGAGAAGCTTCAAGGAGGTAAACTTAAAAGCAACATCAGGAAATATTTTTTAATGGAAAGGATTTCTGAAATGCTCTTCTAAAGGAGGTGGTGGGAACAAAAACAGTGTCGGAATTCAAAATGGCAAGGGATAGACACACAGGATCACTATTTAGCAAGAGGATCGAATTAAAGGAAACATAAATAACTTTTAAATTACTGGACAGACTAGATGGACCTATCTGGTCCATCATTCACTATGGCTGTCATGCAGAGTCCCGAATAGCAGGGTCGGATGTGCGACCTTGACATCCAGCTCCTGCTATGCCGTGGGACCCAATTCCAGAACCAAAGTTCCCTGCACAAACAAGGCCGCTGTGCGGGGATTTCTGGACTGGAGCAGGACGGGATGGCGACAGGGAGGAGAGTGGGCGGAGTGGAGGTGGGACCCTGGCCGCAGACATACGGGTCAATTCCGATCACGGTGCTGTATGTCCTGTGCGGAAGGAACGGACGGGAGACTTAGTCCACATTGGAGGTGGAATAAGTCCCCCCGAAAATGGGAATTGGCACAAACGGACCCCCCCAGAGCCAGTGAGGAGCATGTGGAGCGTCACTGCAGCCCAACCCCAGCCTTGGCAGGCCCTTCCGGAGGTCAGGCGGCAGGGAACAGTGGATCTCAACCTGTGCAGTGGATAAGAGCTCCTGCATTGTGTCCCGGTGCCATGGTGATAGCATGCCATGGCACAGAGACTCCATGCAGGGGCACTGGGGCGTTGTACGGGGAGGGAGTTGAACATGCAGTGGCATGGAATCGGGGCATAGCTTGCCCGTCCAGGCCCTTTGCACCTAATTCTTATCCCGCAGGAACATCTAGCTCCCACAGGTGCAAAATCGGGTGCAAATCTGGCCCATTCTGCTTTGGGTTCCATGTTACTATGTTACTATGAGAACATTCAGGTGTTCTGATGTACCTATGCTTCTTACTGTTTTTTGAGATGTATCTCTCTGTGAAAAAACATTTGACTTGCTCAAGCCATGATATTTTCAATATCATCATATGAATGTAAAAGTTGGTCACACCTTCAAAAAAATATAACAAGTTAGTAAGACAAGACTTTCCTTGGCTAAAGCCATCTTGGTTTTCTCCCATTAAACCATGACTATCTACATATTAAGCAATTTTATTCTTTATAATGGTTTCTACTGTTTTGCCCAGTCAGGCTCACAAGTCTGTAATTTCCTGGTTCACCCCTGGAAGCCTTTTTTAAAAATTGGAATCATATTGGCCAATTTCTAATCCTCTGGTACTACAGATGATTTTAAGGATAGTTCAAGATTACTAATAGTAGGTCTGCAATCTCATATTTCACTTCTTTCAACACCCTGGGATGTATACCATCCAGTCCAGGTGATTTGCTACTCTTCCATTTATGAAATAGTTGTAGTACATATTCCTGGTTTATTGATATTTCTTTCAGTTCTTCTAATAGATCATATTTATATACTGTTTCAGGCATGGGTAGCTTCCCTACATCTTTTTCAGTAAAGACCAAAGCAAATAATTAATTTGGTCTCTCCGCTATGGCCTTGTCCTCACTTAGCGCCCCTTTTACTCCTCTATCATCCAATGATGAGGAACAAGGAGGGAGGGAGCAGTGAAACAGTGGTTGGGACAAATAATCTCAGGCCAGAGGGATTGAGGTCTCTAATGCCATGGCCACTTCTTGTGGCCTTGGTTAAGCCACTTAACCCTCCATTGCCTCAGGTACACTTAGGGGTATGTTTACTAAACCGTGGAAAAGGAGCAAGTGTGGCATTATCGCTCGCTAATGGCACCCTAGTGCATCCAAAACACTGCTTTAGTGTGTGCTAACAGTACCAGCAGCTCAAAGCACCCTGTGGGCGGATAGTAGGCATCCACAAATGCAGAGTGGAGGTCAATGGGCAAGGAGTGGACGGGAACAAGAATTGCTCCCTTAGCGAAGGCACCTTAACGTCAGGAATCTTAACGCTTATCAAAACCTCACGAAAAGGGTGTATTTTAAGGAGAGAGAGCCTATTTAAATGTCTGCAATGTGATGCACAGACAGGTAAGCCAAAGAAAGTGGTAGTAGTGCTCCATTAGCAGAAACAGCATAGTGCACAAGTATGAAAGGGCACTATGCTGATGGTGCAAACGGATCAAAGGAGGGTGCATGTGGGTCATGCAGTGGGGGCCACTGGTGAGCAGGGCAGACCAGGCAGTTGCCCTTCTCACCAGCGTGTCACCAGCATGTCTTCTGTTCTTATGAACATAACAACAGAAGACGTGCAAATATGCCAGACTGTGTCAGACCAAGGTCCATCATGCTCAGTATCCTGTGTCCAACCATTGCCAATCTAGGTCACAAGTACCTAGAAGGTTCCCCAAAAGACACACAGGATCCATAGTGCATGTATTGGGCAAGCAGGGGATATTCTGGGCCCCTTTTATTAATGGTTAATGGACCATTCCCCAGGAACCTGTCCAAACATTTCTGAAACCCAGCTACACTAACAGCCTTTACGACATCTTCCAGAAATGAAATCCAGAGTTTGAATACATGTTGATTGAGAAACCATTTACTCCCAGTAGTCCTCAATGGCTTACATTGTAGTCACATTGTATGTCCCCTAGTCCTACTACATTTTGATGGCATAAACAATTGATCCACATTTACCCAATCCATTCCAGGCAATATCTTATAACCCTCTCAGGCAATATCTTATAACACCTCTCAGCCATCTCTTCCAGAGGTTGAAGAGACATAACATTGGCAGGTGGTGATGGGGGTCCCTGCAGAGGCAGATTGTGGGAGGATATGTGGCCATCCATGTATGCCTCTGCCCCACTCTATGGACCCTGCACCCTAGGCACCTGTGAATCTGCATGTTGGTTGGCCTGGGACTGTGTACCACCAACACGAACAGCACATGGGCATGTCAGCATGGTGTGTGTTGGGGGGGGGGGGGTGTTGGCGGAGGGGACAGTGGCACCCTCCTGCAGCAGACTAAAGCCATGCCCTGATCCAGTGCACAGTGCAATATGTGCCAAGGTCTGACTGATGGGAAGCATGCCATTTCCAGGGATTGTTGCAGCCATGTAGCAACACTGTGATGCATTACACACAGTTGGTGTGTATATGAGCAGTGGGTCACAGGTTTGGGTCCTTGCTATGCACTGTTCCCTCTAAGCTGTGCGCGTGTGCGCGCGCACACACCTCGCCGAGAGAGCGCACATATTTTTCAACAGCGCGCACAAAAATTACGGCTCTGATTCTGATAGAAAACAACACAGACATCTTAAAATTTAAAAGTTATGATTGTAATTACTAGAAATTTCCCACTTCATTTAGTAATCGTCTATTTTCATTTAATTTGATTAAAATCAATGTAGTGTACATCGTGTAGTCAAAATTTAAAGTATATAACTCAGAGTGTCGTTATGTGGCGCACAAAAATTTAACCTTCCTTCAAAAGCTGCACACAGCTGATATTTTATGTGCACACAGCCTACAGAAAATTAGAGGGAACATTGTTGCTATGGCTCATGCAGTGCATGTCCCTGTAGCTAAACTTTAGCCCACAGTGCAGGTACTACACCAACATGTGCAACCCCCAATGAATTGGTCAACAAGGGTACAACACCCATCAGTCAAACAGACAGACTTCACTATCTTCAGCTGGATGCAGTCAGGCTGACAGCACCGGCACACTGAGTGGCTGTTAACATCAAAACACACTAATTGCTCCTGCATACCTGAACACTGCCTGAGCTGAGATAGGGGCCAGAGTGGCAGGCAGGAATGCCAACCATTCCCATTTTTGCACAGTGCATTGCTATGAGTGTGTGTGTGTGTGTCTATCAATTGTTTTTGTGGCTTTCCACACCTCACTGAGCCTTGCAGTGCCTAAGCTGTTTCCAATGCTAGCCTACAAATGAGCATAATGAGAAGCAAAGTATTATGGGTATGGGCTGAAACAGGGCGGATTACCCAGGATGTGTCTGCATCAGTGGTAGGGCAATGGCTGGGATGCCATAGTGCCCGAAAGCCAACTGCATGGACTGGGTGGCAACAGCATGTCATGCTGGGAGGGTACTCTCACTCTGACCGAGCAGTGGCCATGGCATGGCTATGTATCCACATAGTGCTATACAGTGTCTTGCTTTAGTATTATAGATGCATGTCTTGTCCTGTGGGCTTATCACTGAACCAACTACTGAGTGTCCATGGTCACTCTGTGCATTGACTAGTCGACTGTCTGCAATTTGTATGTGCATGGCTGGAAAACCCAGTGGTAGGCATCAGGTGCAGTCTGACTGTTCTTACTGTGGGCGAATGTTAGACATAGGTGGGTGGGATGTGAAGTGTTCCTGGCCTACTCCCAATGGTACTAGTAGGGCCAGCAGGACCCTAGTAACACCCCCATGCATGGATAGATGCTTCCTCCCAATGGTAGTTGGTCGCCATTGCATCGGCATTGTAACACCAGGTACTGGCATGCACTCTTTTAGGTGGGTCCCTGTCCGACAAGGGCAGAGCACAGGGCCAGATGCGATTGGTGCATACAGCATACTGCAATTCTGCAGGACACCAGGTGACTAGCATAATCACACTGCAGACAATACCTGTCACGCACTGGCAGTGATGGGGATATGCAGCATGGGCGGCAGAGACCACCTCTAGTGTTGCAGGTACTGGGGACCTGGTGCTGGGCGCCCATCCTCAATCTCAGGGTGACATCAGAAACTGCTCCGTGCTTGTATCACACACTGTCAGTGCATCTTACTGAGCTGAGGTGATGGATAAGTGCATTCTTCATTTGGTGATTAGCTATAGACTGTTGTTCTGCAGGTGTACTACATCATGGATACTGGTGGGGTTACCCTATGCCGGCGCACACAGCAGACATTTTAGGCAGTGACCCGCAGTCTCTTTGTATCCAGTCATTGCCGTACAGAGAGGTGTAGAAGTGTAGCCTATTGGTTAGTACAAGGTCTCTGTAAGCAGCTGATAGAGGCTTGATTCCTACTTTTTCTTTTTGTGACTGTGCTACTCAGATCATTTTCATGCCTGCACATTGGTGCTGCCAGCCCATACCGCCCTCTCCTCAGCCATCATCTGAACTCCAGCCCATCTATCTGCCTCTGTTGGCTGTGTACAGTCTTGTCTTCTTGTGTAAGCTGCTACTCCGTGACCTACACTGGTACTCTTTTCTGCATTTTGGCTCTTTGCGCTTGCCTTTCCTGTGCCTGATCTGCATGTCACCACTTCTACTCTGTCTTCCTGTCGCTGCAAACATCCTGCTACTTCTTCCTTCACCAGGGGAAATGTCTTCCCATTTTCTATGCCACACACTGACATTGCAGCACTTTACATTGGCACTACCATTTGCATTGGTACAGCTGCCTCCCACATGCTCATCTGCTTTACTGGCTGCCACATTGGGTGCCCACTGATATTTTATTTTATTTATTTGAAACATTTTTCTATACATTTGGAAGGTCCATCATCTCCCATCTGTCCTTCCTTCCATCACCTTTACATTGAAATTCCTTGGTGCTGTATCCAGCATTTGGGTTACAGCCATTCTCATGCCTTAAGGTGCATGCTTTCCACCTTAGGGCACCTTGTCTCATATTAGAGAACCTTGTCTCCCTTTAGGACACCTGGCCTCATATTACGGTACCTTGTCTCTCTTTAGCATGCCTTGCCTCTCCTTAGGCACCTTGTCTCCCCTTAGGATGCCTTGTCTCACATTCGGGCACCTTGTCTCTCCTTAGTACACCTTTTCTCTCCTTAAGATACATTGTCTCCCCTTAGGGCATCTTGTCTCTCCTTAGGATGCCTTGTCTCTCCTTAGGATGCCTTGTCTCATATTAGGGGACCTTGTCTGTCTTTAAGATGTCTCGTCTCCTCTTAGTATGCCTTGTCTCATATTAGAATCCAAAAAGCAACCTAACCAAAAAACCTCTACATTATAAATCCCAAAAACAAAAAGTAGAGAATAGTGAATGTCTAAATGCTGACGTGTATATATGAAATAATGTCGGAAGTGTAGCCTTGAGGCACTATACACCTCTTGAAGCTAACATTTCCATTTTGCTCAAGTTTTGAGCTCACAATGGAGCTAACAATAAATAAGGTAAAACACCACAACCCAAGTGTCACCAATGAAAAATTGTTTAATACATGTAGAAAACCTTTCAGCGTATATAAGGCCAAAACTGCCACGCAAAACTGCTACACAAAAAGGAAACGGAATTCACTTATCTGAGTCCCCCGTTATTAAGAACATAAGAACATAAGATATGCCATACTGGGTCAGACCAAGGTCCATCAAGCCCAGTATTCTTTTTCCAACAGTGGCCAATCTAGGTCATACGTACCTAGCAGTTTCCCCAAGGGACACAGGTTCCACAATGCTTGTATTGGTTCAAGCATTGATATCCTGGGTCCCTTCTTAATAATGGTTTATGGACCTTTCCTCCAGGAACTTGTCCAAACCTTTTTTAAACCCAGCTACACTAACAGCCTTTACTACATCCTCCAGTAACAAATTCCAGAGTTTGATTACACGTTGAGTGAAAAAATATTTTCTTTTATTAGTCTTAAATAGTTTACCCTGTAGCTTCATTGCATGTCCCCTAGTCTTTCTATATTCTGATAAGGTAAACAATCGATCTACGTTTACCCGTTCCACTCCATTCATTAATTTATAGACTTCTATCATATCTCCCCTCAGCCGTCTCTTTTCCAGGTTAAAGAGCCCTAACCTTTTTAGCCTTTCTTCATAGGAGAATCCTTCCATCCCCTTTACCATTTTGGTGGCTCTTCTCTGAACCTTTTCTAAAATCGCTATATCCTTTTTAAGATACGGCGACCAGAATTGCACACAATATTCAAGGTGCGGTCTCACCATGGAACAATATAGAGGCATTATAATATCTTTTGTTTTATTTTCCATTCCTTTCCTTATCATACCTAGCATTCTATTTGCTCTCTTGGCCGCCGCTGCACACTGGGCCGAGGGTTTTAACATGGTATCCACAATGACGCCTAAATCTTTTTCCTGGGTGGTGGTTCCTAATTCCTGGGTGGTGGTTCCTAGACTGCTGCTTTGCATGTGCAGTGCATCATGGGTGCGAGAGGACTAACCCTACCCTGGTAACCGCAGCACACAGTCTGCAGAAGTTATTTGGTAGCCAGACAGACATTTGTGTTGCTTTTCGCAGTTAAGCCCAGGAACTTATTTCTTTTCAAAAGCGCTCCATCTACAAATTACTAAAGGAAGACTTGCAATCCAATGCATAAAAATAACAAAAGTTAGCGCGGACACAGCACTGCGTTTCGGGCGGTCAACTTTCTCTCGCCCTGCCTCAATGTTCAACCAACTGCACCAGAAGCAGTCTGTCTGTCAACTGATCAAAAACACCAGCGCATGCTCAATAGCAATCTGAACCATGAGGCAGGATTCATCAGTTTAAATAGCCCAAAAAGCTCCAGCAGTTTGCCAAAAATTATGTTCTTAGTGATAATAGCAAAATCAAATAAAATACAGAAAACAGACTAATCCCATCGAACAAAATTAAAAGATTAAAGTATACTAATTCTTTGTTCAATCCATGAGGCTGCACTGTGGACCAACGAAAAATCCACTGTTGTTCCAACAATTGAAGTTGTTGCTCACGATCTCCTCCTCTAGGATGCTGTGGCACATAATCCAACACTCGCCACATAAAATCTTCAAAATTGTGATGGAAATCCAAGGAGTGTTGAACCATGGGAGCTGACAGTACAGAATTTTTTATCCTAGATGAGTGTTCATTCAGACGGATTTTCACAGGGCGGATGGTACGACCAATGTACATTAAATGACATGGACAAATTAGCACATAAACAGCATAAGAAGTAGAACACGTTGTATGCCATCGAGCTGTATGAGTAAAAGTTGAATTAGGAACAGTCCATTGAGTCCCCACAATAGCACGCGAACAGTGGGAGCACGAAGCACACACATAGTGCCCAATAGTAGATGGTCTGTCCTCCCTCCTATCCAAGGGAGAGGAAGTGGTTCCCACAATGTCACGTAAATTTGATCCACGAGAATGTGCAATTTGCAAAGATTTTTGAAAACATGGATGTAACTGTAAAATATACCAATGTTTAATCAAAATGTGTTTGATCTGTTGGGAATGAAACATATACGGTAAGACACCCACAAAAACTTGGGAGGTGTCTTCAATATTAGAAAATTGAGAAGAAAGTAACCATTCACGATGAGTATACTTGGCTCTCACAAAGGCCTGTCGGATAACCCGTTTTGGGTATCCCCGCTGAAAAAGACATGCAGACAATTCATGTGCATGAAACAAAAAATCTTCCAACTTAGAACAAATCCGCCGAAGCCTGAGAAATTGGCCATATGGAAGACCTCTCTTCAAGGGACCAGGGTGGAAACTGGAATAAAATAACAGAGTGTTTCTCTGTACCGGCTTCCTGTATAGAGTCGTTTGTAAAGAATCTTGGCATTTGAATACTGTAACATCCAAAAACTCAATCTGAGAATAATTATATTGTAAAGTAAAAGACAAGTTTGGATGGAGAGAATTTAACCAGTCAACAAATTGATGTAAGGCTGTTTCCGTGCCCCGCCATAGAAAAAAAATGTCATCCAAAAATCTTACCCATAAGGTCACATCAGCAAGCCATGAAGAGGGGTAAATTGAAGAAGATTCAAACTCCGCCAAATAAAGAGTAGCCACAGACGGAGCTACCGTAGCCCCCATTGCTATACCCTGAATTTGATGATATATTTGTTGCTCAAACTGGAAATAATTGCGAGTGAGAACTAAAGTGAGCATTTCCATAAAAAAGGAATGAGGTATACGATCAGGTAAAGCTAAATCCAACTGGGCAATGACCTCCAGTGCTTGATCCTGGTTGATATTTGTATACATTGCTGTAACATCTAAAGAGGCAAGCCACCAGGAGGAAATATCCCCCTCAATATTTTGAAGCTTGGTAAGAAAATGGGTAGTATCTTTTAAAAACGATGACACACGTTGGGCACATGGTTGTAGGAATTTGTCACAAAATTTGGACAATGGTTCCAACGCAGATCCCATGTCACCAAATAACTTTTGTTATTTTTATGCATTGGATTGCAAGTCTTCCTTTAGTAATTTGTAGATGGAGCGCTTTTGAAAAGAAATAAGTTTCTGGGCTTAACTGCGAAAAGCAACACAAACAACGGGGGACTCAGATAAGTGAATTCCGTTTCCTTTTTGTGTAGCAGTTTTGTGTGGCTGTTTTGGCCTTATATACGCTGAAAGGTTTTCTACATGTATTAAAAAATTTTTCATTGGTGACACTTGGGTTGTGGTGTTTTACCTTATTTATTGTTAGCTCCGTTGTGAGCTCAAAACTTGAGCAAAATGGAAATGTTAGCTTCAAGAGGTGTATAGTGCCTCAAGGCTACACTTCCGAAATTATTTCATACATACACGTCAGCATTTAGACATTCACTATTCTCTACTTTTTGGTTTTGTCTCATATTAGGGCATCTTGTCTTCCCTTAGTATGCCTTGTCTCTCCTTAAGGCGCCTTGTTTCCCCTTAGGGCATCTTGTCTCTCCTTAGGATGCCTTGTTTCACCTTAGGATGTCTTGTCACCTTACCTCTCTTGGTCCTGTTAGCTCATGTTAAATAGCCCAGGACACCCTAATGCCGGGAAACCCCTACCCGCCCACTGCCTTATATGGCTTCAGGCACCTTAACGCTGCCATTACCGCCTGTGACTTTACCGCAATTTAGTAAACATACCCCTTAGAATGTGAACTCTTTAGGGACGAGGGAATAAAAAAGTGCCGATTAGCATATATTTGTAAACCACTCTGATACACAAAGTAAAGGGCAGTATATCAAGTGTCTAAACTATAATGGTCCAACTGACTCTCTCACAGGCTTTTTGCTACAAATGTACTTGATAAAGTTTTTATTACGCATTTTTGCTTTTACAGCAAGCTTTTTTTTCAAATTCTCTCTTTGCCTGCCTTATGAATGCCCTGCATCTAACTTGACAATGCTTATGTTTCCCGTTTTTGTTATTTGGCTCCTTTTTTTCATTTCCTGAAAGATGCTTAAAAAGGATATAAGAGATTTAGAAAATACAGAGAAGAGCCATCAAAATGATAAAGGGGATGGAAAGATACCCCTATGAGGAAAGGTTTAAAAGGTTGGGGCTCTTCAACTCGGAAAAGACGGTTGAGGGGAAATATGATAGAGGTCTATACATTAATGAATGGGGTGGAACGGATACATGTAGATCAGTTGTTTGCACCATAAAAAAGTGAAAAAAAAATAAAGGATATGCAAATATAACCCATTTAAGATTAATAAAAGAAAATATGTTTTTACTCGACATGTAGTCAAACTCTGGAATTCATTACCGGATGATGTGGTAAAAACTGTTAATGTAGTTGGGTTTAAAAAAGGTTTGAACAAGTTCCTGGAAAAGAGTTCCATAAACCATTATTAAAGAGGATCTGGGAAATCCACTGCTTACCCTGGGGCAAGCATTGAGGAACCTATGCACCTTTTTGGGAACCTGACAGATACTTATGACCTAGACTGGTCACTTTTGGAAACGGGAAACTAGGCTTGATGGACCTTGATCTGACCCAGTATGTCATAGTATGGTATTTCTTATGTTCTTAGGTTCTTATGGTCTTAAATCATACAATATTATATCAATCAACAATAACTCATGGTCTCCCCCAACCATACCCCTTCTCTATCCCACTTGTAGCCCATTCACAACCTATTGATCCCACAAACTCATTAACTTCCCCCACCAATGCTACCACCATCACACAATTAAAAACTCCCAATCCTGCAGCCCCTTCCCCAATAGCTTAAACATTCAGAGCCGAATATTAAGTTACAGGCACATAGCTGTCGCTGCTGAGCTTTAACCGCGGATATTCAACCCTGGGCCAGATCCGGCCATAGCAGTGAATATCTGGGTTTACTGTAAATGACACAGAAGCTAACCATGCAGTGGCAATACTCAGGTATATAAGGCAATATGAGGTTAGGACAGATTTTGCTGCACCTAAATTTAGCCACTGAAGTATAACCGGGCAGCGGCCGAATATCACTGCTGCACGATTATCCCTGGGTATCACCCCCTGGAATGCTCCCAGCATTCCCCGATAAGCAGTTAGCATTGGGGCGTATAGCGGCATTACTCTGGGTTATTCAGCAGCACTATTTTATTTATTTATTTTATTTATTTATTTACAATTTCTTCTATACCGCACTATTCGGCATCAGCGTGGTTTACATGGAACATAACAATCAGACGGGTACATAAGTCTGAGTTTACAATTAACAGGAGAGCCAACTTGGATAACTAAAGATAACTATTTACAAAAAACACTAACTATGTTTGTGCCGCTGAATATCTCATTTAAGGAAATTTACACAGTTTATAGCTCTGTAAACCGTGGAAATGTCTAGCAATATCGGGCCCTTAGTTCTTACCTAAGACCTTGGAAACGACTGGGTGAAACAGCATGCCTTCATCTATTTGTGACATTAAAGAAAATGTATCTCCTCCCTCAAATCATCTAGTGGCATATTCCACCATATGGGGTATATTGTTCAGATCTGGTCCTGTATTAGCACATAGTTTGAGGGGAACATTTAGCCAATCAACTCTCTTTGTATGCCCATGAAGTGAGTGCACATCCAAAAGCTCTTCAGTAATTAGGAAATCAATACACCACAGACAAGCAATACACAAACACTTAAATTAATGTCTGTGGATTCATTTCTTGCCAAATGAAGGGCTTATTTTCTTCTTAACATGAGCTGAAACATCTCCAAACGTAAGCAATTCTATCAAAGAGAATTATGCAATTTCGACACAGGCTTTTGATTTTTTTTTAACAAATATGCAGATTTGTTATGACACATTGAACAGGGGCTCTTTAATGATAATATTTTCGATAAAACTCTGTGAGGACTCTGCTGTTTTGATTTTTCAAAACCGACTCTTTAACTGTTTCAATCCCGTTGGTGGTCCTACTAAAGGTTGCTATACAGTGAGGCTTCATTTCAAAGAAGTAATTTTTAGATGTAATTCTCCCATGAATTCTTTCAAATTCTCAGCGTCTCTTTAGTCTGAATTTCATAGTTAATGCAATTGAATGTTTGCATATTAAGCAATTCAACTTTGCTTTATCTTCAGTGAAGAAATACTTATCATCTCAGGCTCATTAACTTGCCTGTTCTCATCTTCATTTTTTCTTTTATTTGAGCTGAATGAATTCACTATTATGGTACTTAAAAAGATTTGTCTTGATTTGTACTGCTAAATAAAATAGTAATCTCTTAATAAAATACTTACTCTTCAAGGTTCACTGGAGCTAAAAAAATGTAAAACACTTCCACAGTAAACTACTAAATCCCTTCCCCCTAACTCCTGTAAATTAAAACATTAACAATTTCTTGGTCTTTAATTTCCATCTCCTTTTTTCTCCTTCTCCAATATTTCTTCCATCCTTACAAACTTTTGTTTTCATCTCTGTAAGATAGGGATGTATATCCATTTGTGCACCTCCATTTTGTTAATTTCCTGGTTGTAAGGAATGTAGAGAGTAGCCTAGTGGTTAGAACACTGGCTTGGTAACCAAGCAACCAGTGTTCAATTCCCGCTAGCACTCCTTGTGGCCTTGGGCAAGTCACTTAACCCTCCATTGCCTCAGAAGAAAAGCCTGGCAATCTACTTCCAGTGACACTGCCAAGAAAACCCAGGAGCTTCTGGGTCGCCAGGAGTCAGGACTGACTCAAAGGCACATTAAAAAAAAAAAAAGGAATGTATACTAAGGGGTATGTTAAGTAAACTGCGGTAATGTCAATCGTGTTAGGTTCCACAGTAAAGGTACAGATGCCCATATAAAGGTGTGGGTGGTGCATCGTTACAGCAAGCTGTATCAGCTAATGCATGTTACAAGGCACCTTCAACTAAGGCACATTACAAATCCACTATGTAAGGTGCCTCATAAGTCATTTTTTAAGGTGCCCTATACAGTAGGGATCCTTAGGCTAAGCGCCTTATAAGGCACCTTAGAAGGCACCCTGGGTTACGAAACCATAGGTTAAGGTGGCCTAACAAGGTTATGGTGCCCTAGGTTAATGTGGCCTAAGGGCAGCAAGGTGCTTCAGGATGACATGCATGACTTGTGAGGAACAGAGACAGATGTAGCTCTAACACTAGATAGAGCACTCAGGAAAGGCAATGAACAGGTGAGTGAAGGAGGGAGAGCTGGGAGCCGCTGGACCTGCCATATCTGCGGGCATCCCATGTGGCTGCCAGTACTGATGACAAACATGATGGGGGCAACTGTACCACAGCACAGGGTTTTGGCAATGTAAAGTACTAGAAAGACAGTGGGTGGCAGACGATGGGAATACGTGTCTCCCAGTGGAGGCGGAGGTGTCAGGATAGTTATAATGATGGGTGGACAGAGGAGTGGTGGTGCCATGCAGATCAGGCACAGGCGAGGCAAGCATGAAGAGGTGCAATGAAGGAAAGGGTAGCAGTGTAGGACATGGGGTGACAGCCTGCACAGGCAGACATGACTCTACACAGCTGACAGATGCAGATAGATGGACGGACTGAGGGAATGTTGGAAATTGTGGCGAGGGTATTATGGGCTGGCAGCACAAATCTGCAAAAATATGACTGTTACAGGCATGCACACTATTTGAGCAGGACAGGCATGAGAGGAGAGAACAATGAGGAATTGAACCCATGAACACTGCCAAGAATGGCATTATATTAACCAGTAGGCTATACCTCCATGGTGTATGGGACAGCAATGACTGGGTACAGAAGGACTGCAGGTCACCACACAAACTGTCTGCTCTGAGTTCCAGGATAGGGTAACCCCACCAGTACCCATGATGCAATGCACATGCTGTCTACAGATGATCATAAAATGTAGAGATTCTGAAAACATTATATTAATTTTTTTGTCGGAGCCCGTCGGCACAGTGTAAAGAAGTTCTCAATACATCACTGCAACCTCTCCTTTTAATCAGAAAACTTAAAATCAACCAGATTTTTTTATAGGTTTTGCCAAAAATGGAACTTAGCTTCATTGATGCTTTTCATTTGAAGAAGCCAAAAGCAGCTTAAAGAGCTCTTGCCAGATACTACCGAATTGACAACATGCCACACGTTTCGGGTTTATAACAATTCTTCGAAAACCCTGCTTCAGGTCCATTCATTGCTGGCAAAATGCAAAACTTCAATATAAAGAAATGGGAACTTCTCCAGTCCTATAAACTTCGGCGTCTGACGTCATTTTGAACAGACAACTACTGACCACCAATTAGAACACTCAATCACCCTGGCCAATAGGTGAATCCCACTAAGCAGGGAAAACACCATTGGACAACAGTGTAGAGGAGCTTATGAATGAAGTTTAAATGATAGTATACCAATCTATCTGCTGATTCCAACCTTTAGGAGATACCGAGTTCAATAAGAAAATCCATCTCTGCTCACGTAGCTGTAATCATTGTTCACGATCTCCTCCTCTCGGGTCCATAGGCACAAAGTCCAACACACGCCATCGTAGTGAGCTAAAATCATGATGACAATTAATGCAGTGCTCAACCATAGGCGCTGAAAGAGTGCCCGTCCGTAACCTAGAGGCATGTTCCGAGAGTCGTGTTTTTATTGAACGTGTGGTGTGACCAACATAGTATAAAGAACACGGACATACTATAAGGTACACCACAAATGTCGATAGACAATCTGTATGCCATATAGCCGTATAGGTCAGAGAAGTATGGACATCCGTCCAATTGAGACCGGTTAGAGAAAGTGAACAATAAGCGCAGGTACCACAAGTGAAATGTCCTTTTTCTACATGAAAGGTGACAGGGCGATGCAATTTAGAAGTTGTCCGCACTATTAAATCCCTAAAGTTGGCTTTACGTGAATATGCAATCTGCAGAGTCTTTTCTTGGAAACAAGAATGTAATCCCAAAATGGGCCAAAACTTGTGTAATATCTGTACCACCCTGGGCATATCTCTAGTATAGGGAAAAAACCCCGTAATAGTATCATCCGAGGCTGAAGATGCAGCAGGGGTAAAAAGCCATTCCTGATGTAGATATCTAGCCCTCTTTCAGGCCCTTCTAACCACCGGGAATGGCTTTTTACCCCTGCTGCATCTGCAGCCTCGGATGATACTATTACGGGTTTTTTTCCCTAGACAGTTGAATACATTCTCCCTATCCCCAGTAGCCCTGAGAGTCCATCAACATTGGCTGTCACTCACCCTGGTGATATGGGGTTGTGTGTGCCTATGGGGTATGTTCATTAATCCATCTTAATGTGAATCCAGCAATGATGTGCAGGATGTCATGGGGGGGGGGAGGGGGCCTTCTGGGCTAAACGTTGGACTCACGCAATAGGTTATGTACCGCACATTATGACACGATGGAGGTAGGTGTAGCACATTGCTGTGTGTTAATCCTAGGCATGTGTGCTGGCATACAGACCTAGTGGAGGTAGGTGTAGCACATTGGTTGACAAATTGCCTGATGGTACAGGGGTCATGGGTTCAATGCAACATTGCAGCTTTTGCATATGACTGTGTGAGACATTACCCTTTAATATCAGCAGTGCTTTGTGAGGCATTTGGATTTTTGTTTTTAATTCTGCTGCCAGCAAACACACCCTCCCATTGGCATAACCTAAGGTGCCACATCATGCATCCTATGCGGCACTCGTGAGGACACATAATAAGGTGCACTGTCCAACACGGCACCTTATAATGTTCCCTTTGGGGCACCTTATAGGGCGCTTTGGAGGCACCTTCAGGCTACAGCACTGAGGGTGTTGGTGGTGGCAGCACCAATTGAAATTATAAAAAGGAATTCCTCAGACAGCCCTATCACCTAACCCCACTGTGGAATCAAACCCATGACCTCTGGCTCCACAGGCAATGCAGTCACCCGTGGGCTACATCTCCACAGCTGCTAACAAACTCTTGGCTGGCTACAGTTGGACTGCAGCCCACCATATGAACTGTCTGCTGTGGTTGGCAGGATAGGGTTAAACCACACATACCCATGATGCACTGCACATGCAAATCAGCAGTCTAAAGATAACCACAGGATGAGGTATGCACCCCCACACCACCTCAGCCTGGTAGGGAGTACTGAGCATGTGTGTTACTGGCACAGATAGGTACTGACCGTCACATTGTGCGGGTCCTGTGCTCACCCTGAGGGTGAGGTGGGCTACCCAGCCCCATGTCCACAGCACGTGGCTTAGCTGAGATAGGTTATGGTGCGAGTCCCCATCAGTGCCAGTGTGTGATGGGTTGGTCTTGCAGCTACACTGCCAAATACACCTGTGTCCCTCTTTGATTTCTCAGTCAAGTTTAGCCCTTGAGCACCTTGATGCACCCAGAATAGTGCATATCCTGTGTGGGTGCCATGGCCACATGATTTATGTGACGTGGGGGGTGGGGGTGGGGGTGGGGGTGGGGGGCCGGCTCTTTGGACCCATAGGCAGTTTCTGTAGTACCACCCAAACTGCACCTTGGAGCTCAGGATCTCCCACCAGCAGATCCACATTCAACATCATTGCAATGGTGCTGGTAAAGGGGACCATCAACCTCAGTTCAGCTGGGGAACAGACAACATACAGGGAAGTCCATGCATTTCTGTACACATCCATACAGTGATAGCAGACAGACAGGAGGCATGGAAATGTTCAGCTGCCCACCACCACTATCTGACATTCTCCAGCAGCGAGCACAGTGAATCTGCAGCCGCTGCACCCTGCAAGGTGTTCCAGCCTCACACATACTAGCTACAACAGTCTGCTAGCTAGTCCATAGTGCATATTACTGGAAGAAATGTGTGCACCCAAAACCAGGATGTTAGCACACCCACCAAGAAGATAGGTTAGTGATTGAGCCCCAAAAAAGGCAACCCAGAGATATCACTTGAAAAAGATGCTATTAGCACTATGGGGGACCTAGCCATGCCATGGTGACTGCTCAGTCAGGGTGAGAGTGACCTCCCAGCAGGACATGCAGGGGCCACCCTGTCCGTGCAGGTGATGGCCGGCCACTACAATGTCCCAGCCATTGCCCTATGCCCTGTGCTCATGCATCCTACCCAGGCCACCCTGTCCGAGCTATACCCACAGTACCTTGCTCCTCATTATGCACATTGGCAAGCTAACACTGGACACAGTGCAAACAGTGTGGGCTGAGTAAGGTGTTGCAACCACCACACACTGGATGGACAGACACACACTCCCACACCTATGCCAGCATTGGGCTACTATAGAGAGTTTTTGCAGACCAGATCACCTCACCAGTCCTGCACACAGCGCAGGCATGGCTATGGTATGCAATACTGTTGGGGTCACTCCCCAGGGTGGTGAACACTGTCAGAAACGAGACCTGAAACACACTCCACAGACATCAGAGATATTGGTATGATACAGCTCAATGAGCATATTGTGCTTAACTTAGGAATTGCTATCTGCCAGTATTCATAGCAACCTTTTGATATATGTGTACCATATTCCCAGGTTTATGGTGGCATTGGTAAGGTATGCACATACTAGTATTGTGAGATGTACGCAAGGCCCAATATCCTGCCTCTCCGTGGGCTTTCCATAATGGAGCCTGTGGGTGTGGTTCTTTCTGCTCCTGTTGGCTGCTGCTCTAGGGCAGAGGTCCACAACTCCAGTCCTGGTGGGCCAAACACTGTTCATGTTTTCCTGCTGTCCCTAATGAATATGCATGAGATACATCGGCATACCATGGAGGCGGCGCATGGAAATGAAGCACACACATCTTTATTAGATACAGCATATACGTGAATTATTTGTGGCCCTCCAGGACTGCATTTGGGGGACTCTGCTCTAGGTAATGCGCATGTTTCTGGTGTCTGTGCTCTGTAGGGTAAAATGTAGATGTTTTGGGCATGTTTACGTTATCTGCACTAAAGGTTCTGTCTGTATTATCACATTGTTGTGGTGGGTGAAATGTGGGGACTGTGATGGCAGGAACCACAGCTGGGACTTGAACCTGTGACCTTCTGCTCCTGAAGGCACTGGCTGTGTGCACTGCACCACTGTCTTGGCACAGAAATAGTGCATTCCCTGGGGAGTCCATGGCTGTTCGTCAGACAGGGCCTGTCTATTGCAGTGCACGGCACCCATGTGAAGAGGGCTAGGCCATGGTGTGCTGTGGGCAGCAGACACTGCCCCCTCCACCAACGGTACCCCTCCACCACCTTGCTGACATGGCCTTATATTGGAGACAGCATCAAACCTGAATGATTTGTGGCCCTCCAGGGCTGCATTTGGGGGAATGTGCTCTAGGTAATGTCCATGTTTCTGGTGTCTGTGCTCTGTAAGGTAAAATATAGGCGTTTGAACCATGCTTATGTTCTCTGCAATTAAGGTTTGTCTGTACTTTCACGGTTTAGTAGTGGTTAAAATATGGGGACTGGATTGGCAGGAGCCCCAGCTGGGACTTGAACTGGTGACCTTCTGCTCCTGAACACATTGGCTGTGTTTACTGCACCACACTGTGGCCACAGAGACAGTGCAGTCCCAGGAGATAGGAAACCTGGCCAATGGGGTCGGAAACCCTGCTCTGGACAATTTCACTGTGGGCTCATTCACCTTGTATGGGGACGGAGCGTAGACCCTTCCAAAATTCATCTCTTTTTTTTTGAGTTTTTTGGGAGTGTTTTTTGATGTTGCCCATTGCTATCACTATTGGCCAGCTTGGTTATGTGTTTTTTCCATTTTGTTGAGGTCATTTTCACTGTTTCTTTGCCCTTTTGTTTTGTGCACATGTATCACACTTATCACTTTTTTTAGGTTTCCCTGGTTTTGCTGTACATTGCAGACGGAAACTGTTTCTTTTCCCTTTAAATCGGCTCTAACGCGAGGGTTTCTCTGGCGATATTTTTTTGCCTCGGATTTCACAGCGTTAGTGTGCAGGGAGCCTCTCCCCTCTCACTCTCCACCCATTGACCCCTTCTCTCCGCCCCTAGGGAGCCTACCTCCGCCCTCCAGGAGCCTTTGCCTGCCTTCATCGCTCGTTTTCGCCGCGGTGCGCATTATTGTGTGATAAGGTACCTGTGCACCACAGGATGCGACATTATCACGCGATAAGGTACCTTATCGCATGATAATGTTACAGAGCGCACATTAAGACGGTTTAGTAAACATACCCCTATGAATCTATAAAAAAATATAAATATTGCAAATTAAAAACTTTAAATAAACCTAGAAGTCATTAAACAAGATAAACATTTGAAAGGATAAACATATAAATACATGGTAAAAGTTGGATACACAAGAAACAGGAGAGATTCATGTGGCCACAAGGGTTGCCATATGGAGAAAAAGTATAACTTTTGAAGACCAATCCCAAGTATTATAGTTCATAGATACGCAAGTAGGGAAGGGAACGGGAGGAGGGGGAGGGAAGGGAAGAGGGCGAGGAGGGGAGGCAGGGGGAGGAGACATGTTTATTAAACTTTGTTGTTAGCACAGAGTTTGCCATGTGCAAAGCATGTAATGCTAACAATTATCATGGGACCCCCATGGCAACCAGTTAGCATATGATTGATGAGGGAATGGGCAGGTTAGGGGCATAACCTGGGCATTGATGGTGCATCACAGGTAGCATGGGCATTATGGGTGTTATCACGCCGCCCGCTCCCTAACCTTGAGGGTTAAGGAGAGGTTGCCTTGTGATGCCCTTGAGGCAGTTAGTTGTAGTTGTGTTATTGTGCTTCGAGCAGTAAGGCAGGCAAAGAGAAATTTATTTTTCATGAGGTTTATTTTTCATGAGGCTTACTTTGCCATTTGTGCAGTTCAAAAAGGCTACAGACGGTGCAGAAGTATAAACCAAAAACAAGATTAACTGAAACTTGCCAAACAGGCTTGCAATGCTGTATTATTTCACATTCACTTCATGTGATCCAAACATACAGGATACAACAGAAAAGTTCCTTTAACAGTAGTGCTCTGGTTCTACCAATCATTGGTACATTAATTCATTCACCTTCCACAAGCTTTCTTGTGTAGGTCAAGTTAAGTGCCACTGCTATATTTCTTCATATACCAGAAAATCCTTTTCCCTTAATTGCCTCTGTCAATTAAGCATGTAGAGCAGTCCATTAATATATCTTCATCAGGGTAAAGCAGAGAATTAGAAACAGGCGTTTCTTCATTACAGCCAGTAACTGGTTCTGGAATACTGTAGTTAAAACTTGCCTTCCGTTCTAAATACTCTTGGAATTCTTTGAGAAGTGATTCAGCTGGTGACTTCCCTTCACTTAGCTGTCTTCCCTTCCCCTCGGTGAGCAAATGTTGGCTGAGCTTCTCTATCTCAGGCTGCTTATCATGTTTGTTTGTATCAGGAAAACAAACATTTGCTGTGCTTCCGTTATCTCCCCACCTTTCTCTACACGTGGGTGCTGTGCATAAAAACTTAGCAGTGCTAGGAGGGTACTTAAAAGCATTTACGTCAGCCCTTTCTTGGCTAGGTGTTTCAGCTAGCTTATAGGAATAATTAGTGTTATTCAAAGCTTCTCCCTGCTGACAACAGCTGCCACCATTTTGCCTGACTTGGCTTTTAAAACTAGAACACAATCTTTCTGGCTTTAGAGCATAAACTTCTCCCCCACTGGGTACCTTATACAGAAGCTTTTCCTTTGGAGAATTATTTGTCCTTCTGCCTTTATTCCATAGCTCTGCCTGGTCCTGTAGCCTTGGATCTCTCAGCGTTCCGAAAGAGTTCTGCCTCCAGCAGTTTCTTTCCTCATCTGAATCTTCCACCACGCTACCTGCCAGCTGCAGACTACTAGAGGAATTACCACAGCAAGGATACTTCCTTTCAGACTTTCCTTCTGAAGCACTTGTGTCTCCCTCTGGGAATTCTCTTAGCCTCCGTTACTCTCTTGGCTTCTGCCCTCTTAGCTTCTCTCGGTCCTGCTCTTGCTCCCGGTTCTGTTTGTCTTGCCTCAATTCACTTCCTGGTTTCTGAGTATTTAACCAGGTGCTTCTAGCCTGCACTGCCCGCCTCCCCTTGGGGCGTGCCCAATCAAAAGCTTTCCTACTCTCCTCCCTCGAGGTGAGCTGTTCTGCTTGATTGAATCTGGGTTTTTTTCTTTCTGCAAAGAAATCCCTGCTTTCTCCTGCAGTACCGGCTTCTACCACCGGATGCTCATTCATGTCCATCTGTTCCTGGGGAGCTACTGTGTCACAGTGTATGATAACTGCAAATATTGCCATTAGCATGGGTGCACTTAACGCCACGTCAAGGGTTAGCAGTTAGTGTACCTGCATGCTGGTACATTACCAATGTGCTAATGGAAGGGGGATGGGTGTACATGCCCCAAAAGGTTAGCTCGGGCCCCATTTTATTTACTATACTGTTAAATCAATAAATCAAAGCGGTTTACAAGGATCAAAATTATACAATTAACATGGTTAAAGTAACATAAACTTAGAAGTCCAAAGCAAAGCAAAACAAAACAAAACTCTATAAGACATAGCAGAGTGAACTATTATCAGTGATTGGGTGGGATATGCTACATTGGAACAATTATGGAATAATTAGTTTAGTTTAAAGGGTGTTGCATCCAGAGGGCTAGTTTGGGGTCTCAAACTCATGCTAATGACATGCTCTTTAGTAAACATGACCCATAAAGGGTAATTTTATAAGGGGCAGCTAGGTTAATATGTATTGTAAGGCATACATTTTGCATTTATTTTATAAAGTAAAATACATGTTTACTTTATAACGTAAGTGCTTGAAACATGTTAAATCTAGGTAGAAGCACACAATGTATACCTTGTAGAGTTATACAAATTATTATTATCAGTAGTAATAATAGCAGTATGGGTTTGTGGTAGTGTGGCATGTGGTGGGAAGGGGTTTTCTGTATAACACAGGCCAGACAGCAATTCAGGGAAAACAAAAGCATCTTTACTTGTTCTCAGCTTCTAAAACCTCCCCAAAGGAAAAAAACAAAACAGACAGCCAAACAGGGAAAACAAAAACAGCTTTACTTCTGTCCCAGCTTGTTAAAACCTCCACAAGCAGGTTCTTCCAGCCCTTTCTCCAGCCCCAGTTAAAGTTCCCACCTCAGAACTCCTGTACATGGCTTGCCTTGGAAGAACTTCAGGCTCCATGGGCCTCTCTCTCCCTCCTGCAGCCTGCTGAGTTCTTAACCTCTCCCTGTGAACAACGTCAGCCCAACTCTGGGCTGCAGAGTCTCTTAAAGGGAACTATTGATAATCCATTTGGAGAGGGAAGGGTAACATTCTATAGACCCCATCAGAGGATGGTGTTAATGTTTGCATGCATCTAGCATGCATAAGCCTGTATTTTATTTAAAAAAACATCAGCTCGGCTTATGTGAGCATCCACAGTAAAAGTATGCACCATCAACCTTACACACATACTTATAGAAAGGCAACCGCCTAAAATGAGTGTGTAAACGCCCACAGACATGCATTAATCACTAAAAACCTGTGATTTACTCATGCAGATGGTGCATAACTTTTTTTGGCTCCATATAAAATTGCCCATAGAGGGGGTCATTCCAATCCCTGAATAGCAGGGATGGACATCTAACCTGGACATCCAACACCCACTATTCACAGGAATCAGATTCCGATCCTCAGGCTCCCTGCACGTATAGCAGCATTATGCGGGGAAGCCTGGACAGGGGTGTGAGGAGGAGGGTTGGAGGAGGAGCGTGGGCGGGAAAAGGCGGGACTGACCCCGGATGTACTGGGTTGATTCCTGTCGCAGCCCTGTACATCCAGGGAACTGGAGATAGCTGAGGAACTTATTCCACCTTAGAGGGGATCCTTAGAGGTGGAATAAGTCCCTTTAGTCAGGGCGATCAGACCCAACGGCCCCCGCACATCAGGTGAGGGGCAGTAGGGGGTCCCCCGCAGCCCAATCACAGCCTTGACAGGCCCGTTTTGAGGTCTGGAGGTGGAAAAATCATATTTTAAAAACCTGAGGAGTATCAGGGTTTCTGCATGGCACTCTGTTTCCATAGTGACTGGACGCCACGACAGAGGCCACCATGCAGAAGCATTGGGAGAGTTGGATGGGGATAAATTAACAAATAATAGAGCCTTTTCTCACATAGCTCCAACCATTTGGAATTCACTACCAGAGGATCTACGATCACTAACAGAGATCGTGGAATTCCGTAAAAAATTGAAAACGTATCTATTCACTAAACACTATAATACAACGGAAACCCTAGACAAAGGCTAAACAGCCACCTGATCACATCTAGTACAAACCTAACATTCTAACTCGACAACACATATAACTTAAACGAAATGACGACCCAAGCTCTTATGCCCAAATACCTCCACATGTATATAGTTGCATATGTTATGTTCTATCTTACTCTGTTGGACACTACACTATGTTAGTTAATTGTTACTCACACTGTTCTAGCTTAAATATACTATTTGTTTATTACACTGTGCTTTGTTTAATTTATGATGTTCTATGTAAGATTTTATGACGTTCTATGTAAAACAAACTGTGCTTTGTTAATTGTTGTTAATTGTACACCGCAACTGAACTTTGGAAGATGCGGTATATAAATGAGTGTTAAATAAAATAAATAAATAAATAAACACACTGGACATGCAGTGAGTCAGAATTGAGGCAGGCAGAATTTAGCACCCGATTCTGCTCCTGCAGGACATCAAGCTGCAGAATTGGGTGCAAATCCAGCCGGTCCAGATTTTGGAATTTTGGATGGGCCAAATGCACCCCGATTGGAATCCAGCCCAAAACGATTTAATTTATGTGTACCTTATGGATATGGAGAATAGTTTTCTTTTTAAAAGATTTTTTTAAAGATTAATATTGTTTTAAAAAACATTTACATTTTAAATAGTTAAAATAGTAATTGAAAGAAAAAGATTTGCATACCCTGTCTCCAATAGCCACACTTTAATCTACTGTATATTTGGATATTCTGAGGGTCAGTGAGCTAAAAACATGATTAGCTTTTCATTCCTATACCTGTCAGCAATAAAACAACCAAATTTAGAACTCACATGATTGTTTTTCTTCTAACTTTAATTTGGCGATTTCTCTATGATTTTATTAGCTAAACAGGGTTCTGTGCAAGGGCCTTTCTGAATACTATGACCCATGGTACACACAATATACATTTTTATATACTGGAATGTTATTATTCTTTTGATAATTAAAGTGGATTAGAGCAATCAGCGAGATATTCTCTTTTGGAAACTGTAATTTAGAAATTGCACTTGTATTCTGAAATATCTAATGCTTTGATTTCTAAACATTTTCAGATGAACTGCACAAATGAACAATTAACATCTGAAAAGCAATAGCTGTGAAAATCAGAATAGTTTATAAATTCGGGGTCACTGTAATATCTGTTCTTTTCATAGTCACTACAACTATCTTCTATTGGTAATAGTCCTTTCACTATTGTGCAAAGTACTCAATTCTTCAATATTATTCTGTGTAAAATGCATCACTAAACATACGCTTCCTTACAATAAACTAGATAATTTGTTTGATGGGAATCCAAGATGGTGTCTGACATCTCAAACACACTGTGGAGCTATTTCAGAATTTCTTCTTAAATTTATTCATAATGGGCCTGATTCTGTCCCGAACGGCTATCCCCTTTGTACGTCCGGTCTGAGCTGGACATACAAAGGGGATTGTGATTCTGATCCCGCAGGGCATGTCTAGCCCCATGGGATCAGAATCGCAATCAGGCCTGTACGTGCAGGCCGGGACTGTGATTCAGTTCCGGCTTGCACATACAGGCACTGCCCAGATAGCTGAGCCAGGCATTTAAATGGAGCTGCGGTGCCATGGCGTTCTGTTGCCATTGCACTGTGGCTCCATTTAAATGCTGTGATGCCAGCCGCCAGCAATTACGTTTTTTTCACCACAGCCCGACCCACAATCTGGCCTCCTAAGGCCAGGGTCGGGCTGCGGGGAAGAAACCCTGCCCCCTCCCCCCCCATCCCCTTCTGCACCCTAACTTAAAAAACAACAACAATGTTCAGGGAAGTTATTCCACCTTGGAGGTGGAATAACTTCCCTGGCCTTTTCACCAGCCCTGGATGTACAGGGCCGACATTAGAATTGGCCCTGTATGTCCAGGGCCGGTGACTGCCCACTGCCCATCCGCTCTCTGCCCCCGGGCTTCCTCTTCCTCGCCCCCAACTAACTTCCCCGCACAACCGGTGTAGCAGCGAAGTGCACGCAATAAATAATACCAGGAGTCAGTTGCAGGATCCAAGCCAATTTATTGTGCACAGGCTCACACAGGAACGTGTCCAAAAGAGACTGAGCAACGAAGTACAGAAGCAAATTCCTTATATACAATTTTTACAATTTGATAGGGGCAACCTTTATATTGGTCCCAACGCCCCTTGCACCCGTCCAATCGGGGACCCTCTCTGGGCCTAGCTCCCTGTTCCCCCTTCTCAGACTATTCTAACAAAGGCACAGTTTTTAGGTATAGTTACATTTCTACTTCAAGGCCATTTCTAGCTCAGAGAATGCAGGAATATTTCCATCATCAGCATAAAGGAATTATACAAACTTCTCAAAAGTAGTTTAAAGCACTAATCCCTGGTGGGGGTTGGGGTCTGGGCCTAGTTTACAGGCCATAGCCTACCACACCGGCAGGGAAGTTAGTCGGGGGTTGCCCCCAGCACGAATAGCAGGGATGGACATCCCAACAGTATTCATGTCTCAGAATAAACCCCAATGGTGGGGATCTTCAGAGGCGGTCTCCAGCACAATTAAAGTGGCTGGCCATCACCGCTTTTACTTTGCCCTGGATATTCAATGGCAGGGTCATATCCAGGCCCCAGCACTGGATATCCGGGTTGCCTGGATTGCGATCTTGCAGCGGCGATATTCAGCCACTAGCCGGATTGCAAGACTGGCTATGCCATGCGGTAACCATGATTAATGCTGTTAGCAGACTTTGCTTTCTCTAATGACACTGCAACTCTCAGAGGGCTCTGCATTAGTTGAGCCAGTATGTTTCCAAAAAACAAAGAGGAACACTCCCTGCACCACCACCAAAAATATGGAAAATAAATGGCAGCACTAAATAGAAAGAAAATAAAATATGTATAACTATAAATAGAAAATAAAAAAAATGCATTCAAATGTTACACTTGCTGAAGTACAGAACAAAGCAGGGAAAATAAAAGGCAGTTTAATTGTAATTTAAATGAATTCAGTTTCATATTTATATCCTGCTGTCTACCCTAAAAGACAACTAGGCAGGTTACAATACAGTATAAATATATATCACACATACAAAAAAAACCCATCAATGTAAAGAGAGCCCTTGGGCTACACAAGGGCCCTATAACAGTGTAGAAAGGGGGCAAGAGAAGGAGGGAGTCAGGAGCAGGGCCGGCCCGTCCATTGAGAAAGAATGTTTTTTGCACAGGGCCCCGCGTTTCAGGGGGCCCCGCGCAAAAAACATTCTTCATCATCCCAAGTTTAAAAAAAAAACAACAAACCGGCTGCTTCTGCCACAGCAGCATCAAGAGTTCTGCCACGGCAGCATCAAGAGTTCTGCCGCGGGGCCCCCCTGCCCGGCAGAGACCCCCCTGCATCATCAGCTAGCTTTGAATCCCAAAACACGGGCTTCTTTCAGAGCCGCGAGAGTTTCCTTTCTCGCGGCTCTGTTAATCCCGCCGGGAGCTTGCAGAAGGGGGGCTTTATCTTTTTCTGGGGATTTGTTGGTACATATTACTGTTCATGGGGTAGTTTACTGAGCATGTTTGTTCTTATATTAGCCGGCTGTGTTTTTTGTTTGTGTCAATGCCTTTGCGATATGGGAGTTGTGTTGGATTTTCTGCCTCTTCCAGGCAATTGAATCATTTTAGTCATTCATCTTTATATTACATTCTTCTGATGTCGGGTCTATCTGGGAGATTGAAATCAAGGCCATGGGTTGTCATTTAGCTAGCAACTTAGCAGGGTTGCTGCCATATGTAGTTCTGTCCCAGATTATATTCTTGGTTTCAGCTCAGTTTCGGTCTTTAGCTCTTGGTTTTAGATTGGATGTATTTTCTCTAGGATTCTGTAATTGGGGGAGAACTCTAGGGGCTTGGTGAGAGATGAGATCTTGGCAATGGCAATTTCTTAGGTAGATAACACCTGATGGAGTTTGTCTTGATTATAGTGTGGGTCTGGGGGGTGGGAATTAATGCCTGCACAAAGTATATTTGCATCAGAAGGTTATATGAGGTGGCACAACTGCTCATCATCATGTGGTCTCTTCCATCATGTCTCAGGGACATGGTTTGATGCAGGTATGTTGGTGACCCCAGTGTCCCTCACTTTATTATTGCCTCTGGCACACACTGTCAAGGTGAGGAAGTCACAAAGTTGCATTAGGCACTTCTTTTTTCAAGCTGTAGTCTTATTTATTTATTTATTTATTTATTTAATTTATTTAGCCATGCTTGTATACCGCTTTTCACTGGGTCAAAGCGGTTTATAGTAAACAAGGGAGAATACATTTAACAGGGTTATTTGTATTTACAGGAGGGAAAGGAGTATACCATCACCAGGGGGAGTATAACATATTTACATTCTCGCGAGATGTATCAGTCATGGTTACATTTCTGACTCTCTCTTCAGTCTGCTTCATAGATTGGATTTATTTACAGTTCTGGCTTTCTCTGCTGTCTTAATACACCTTGGAGAACCTCATTGGGTGCTGTTCTGCATCGACCCTAGGTGCTCCCGGAAGAGAAGGGTTTTTATCTGCTTTCTAAATGCAGATAGGTCAATGTTGCTGTGGACTTGGGTTGGAAGAGAGTTCCAAAGTGAGGGTGCATAAAGATCGAATGCACGGTTACATGTCTGATGATTAAATTTTGTTCTGTCATGTGACACAATGAATGTATTGTTCATGGTCTGTCGTATTGGTCTTCCAGAGTTTGTCTGGGTTAGCAGGGTTTGTAGATAAGATGGTGGCTGTTGGTGAAGAGCTTTATGTATCAGAAGCAGTGTTTTATATTTTATTCATGCTTCTAGTGGGAGAATATGGAGTTCTCTTAGGACAGGGGTGATGTGGTCGTGTTCTTTACCCTCTGAATGATCCTCACCGTTGTGTTGAGGGCTGTTTGTAGTGGATTGATGGTGGTGTCCGTGAGTCCTTGGTAGATTGCATTACAATAGTCTAAGTGCGGTAGTGTCTTTGCTTGCATAACTGTGCAGAAGTCTTGTGGATCTATGAGTCATCCGAGCCTTTGTACCATCTTTGCTTTGAAGAATACTGAACTTGCCGTTTTGCAACCTGCAGTTTAAATGAAAGTGTTTGATCAAGGATGACTCCTAGATATTTTACATGTGTTTGGACTTTTATTTTAGTTGCGCCTAGAGTGAGGAATGGTGGGGGGGGGGGGAAGGTTTGGTCCTTGGTTACAAATAACACTTCAGTTTTTTTGAGGTTTATGGCGAGATTGTTTTCTTGTAGCCATTTGGAGACATCATTGAAGCAGTCTAATACTTTTGGATTTCTTGGATTGGTAGTCGTGATGGGTCCTCATAATGTCATCCGCATACAGGTGGAAGTTGATATTATTTATTTATTTATTTATTTATTTAACATTTCTTATATACCGCGCTATTTGTCATCAGCGCGGTTTACATCAAAACAATAGAACACTTGACCAGATACATTATGAGACCGTATTATTGCCAGATGGGTTGAAGGTAGATGTTGAAGAGTGTGGCTGAGAGGGAGGACTCTTGTGGTATTCCATGAGTTTGCTGAAAGGGTGGGGAGGTAGCGGTGATGGTTCGAATGAGTTGGTGTCTGTTAGTTAGGTTGGATTGGAACCATTGTAGTACTTTGTCCTGTATGCCAATCTCTTGTAGTCTGCACAGGAGGATGTTGTGTGCGACTGTGTCAAATGCCGCAGAAATGTCCAGAAAAATCAGTGCATAACCAGCCTGTTTGGCCTGTATCCCTTTGGTTAGGGTGTTAAGGAGAGTGACCATGAGGGTTTCAACTCCATGGAAGGGGCAGAACCCATGCTGCGAGGGGCCCAGGGTGTTGTTCTGTTCCAGGTGATCTTGCAGTTGCTGTTGGACTATTTTCTTAATTATCTTCACAGTGAATGGGAGGCTCGCTATTGGTCTGTATGAGGTGGGTTCAAATGGGTCGAGATCAGGTATATTGAGGGATGGTCGTGTATGATGGAAGTCTTATGACAGAAGGTATGTTTATTTGCAGCAAAAATTGCCTTCAGATTTATTGGTTGTTACAGGAAAATGTATGCTGGATAGGGTGACAATGTTCTCTTAAATTTGTTGATTACAAATGGTTTGGTTGAGCTAAGGTGTAGGAATGGTATTGAGGGGATTTCTCCCCCCTCCCTCCTGTTTACCTTGCAAGGGCCATACTGAGGGTTTTTGTATAAATAACTGGGAGTGGGTAATCCAGTCTTACATAAGTAGATACGACCCTCAGCATAGCATTTCAATTAATTGTTCTGATGAAGAAGACTTAGCAAGGCCAGTTGTGAACCCAGATGTTGGGCATGCATTGGATGGGAACAGTGATGTTTCCTCTCCCATTGGGGAAAGGAGGTTCACCTATGTTTATTCATTGCTTGGGGATGTTAACAACTTAACAAGTGCCTAGGGTACAGGCCCAGGATGCTGGTGTGCCTATGTTGTTTGGTGCTTTATGTGTCTGCTTCTTGCCCAGGTCCGCTGTCATCTGGGAACTGTGTCTTGGCTCAGCATCACACTTCAGCATTTCAGCAAGGGTATTCTTTCTAGGGCATGGCTGGCTTCAGTCACCTGAGTATGATGGTTCAGAGCTAGGGGCATATATTCATGGATCAATTTCTTCCTTCTCAATGGTGAGCATTGCCACTTCTCAGCACTATTGGCACTATTCATTTTGGGGTGATGATCCTTATAGGGTAAAGTGAGATGTTGTTTTCCATAGACATAGGTCTACAAGGCCCACTTTAGGGATATTCCTGAATTGGCCAAATTTGTGGTTGTACTTGGGGGGGGGGGGTAGGTTCAAATGTGTTTAAGACTCTAATTTTGGGCATTGAACTAGCCATGTTTTGGATTGTGGTGCAGGGCTTGGCAGGGAGACTGGATTTGATGACAGGGAGGCCACAGATACCTGAATGGGGGAACAGTAACTACCTAGAGTAAAGGGTAGGGGATTGTCTTCTTCACAAAAGTGGCTGAAGATAAAGAGTTACATGGCAGACTCCAGTGACACCACTGTGATCTGGTACGTATGACCTGGTGACTCCACAGGCTGTGTGGGGTGGGATGGTGATATTCCACAGGGTTGTTAAAGAACATTGCTATGGCTAGGCCATCACAAACTAGCTGAGTGGTTGAGTGCAATTGAAGAAATGGGGCAATGGGGTTACCCGTGGTACAATGAGGGGGTAGTTGGGGTGGAAGGCTGTTCTAGGAGATGATGAGGTCAATATTGTGACAAGTGTTTGTTACTGGTAATTCGATAAATCTGTGGTCAAATATATGCCATCATGACAATGTTGGTTGTGTTTTCTGTTAAAGGGTGTGAGGAAGAAGTATGCATGTGACTATGTTAAGAGGGCCCTTGGACTAGAACAAGGGCCCTATAACATGACAAAGCCTCTTCTGAGGGGGGCAGTGGTCATTGTGGTAGAAAGATGGCAGGAGGGGAGGGGATCCAGAGTGAAAATTGACAGACAAGTAGAGTAGGTACAAGATGGCAAGTTCTAGCTAGGAAGAGTGGGAATAAGACAGGACAAAGTTTGGACTGGTGGACTGGGAAGTAGGGGTTAGTGTGGATTGGTGCAATTGTCCTCCTCATACCCCTTTATTTTTGGTTCTTAGGGGTATGGGGGAGAACTGGAGAGTTTGGGGCAGGGGCAATTGTAGTCTGCAGTCACAGATAGGGAAAAGATTTGGGAAGGGTTACAAAGCAGAGTCCATTGAAATGGGGTGAAAGGGTTACTGACTAGTGAGTAACCACTTTCACTGATGAGCATGGCCAGGTGAACCTCATGATATGGCAAGAAGATGGGACTTGGCCTATTCCCAGAATTGGCAGGAGATAAAAGGTTAGAAATCAGAGTACAGTGAATTACCGAAGAGTTACTGGCTAGTGGGCAATGCCTCCTTGAGTGGGGAGCATGGCCTAGCAACACTTCAGACTATATGCATGGGGATGGTGTCTTCCACTGGGTTCTTAAAGAACCTCCCTATGGCTAGGTCATCACTGACTAGCTAAGTAGCTGAGTGTGGTTGTGGAAATGGGCAATGGGGAGTACACATGGAACAGCAGAAAGGAAGATGTACAATATGGGTGGATAGCTGGCATTGAAGGCTGATCTGGGAGATGAAGGGGTCAAGTATTGTCACTTGAATATTTGTTTTTGGAAATTGAATAAAGCTGCAGATAAATTCTTGAGATCATGATGGTGGTAGTATTTTCTGTTAAAGGGTGCTAGGAAAGTGTGTGTGTGTGTGTGTGTGTATACCTATGTTACAAAATTCTAACAAAATGTTAAATTCTTTTTACAAATCGAAATACACACACCCATCCTATCCACACACACAAGTCTATCATACCACGCTATTAAATACCTTCATGTTACATGTTACCTCAATTGTACTGTCTAAATGCTGTTAAGTAACTGTACTGTCTAAATGTTTACACGTACCCTAATGTTAAATGTAACCCAACAATTGTTATGTGACGTGACCACCTTGATTGAAGGAAAAGGTGGCATACAAATCTGTCTAAATAAATAAATAAATACAATTCTTATAATAAAAGCAGACTTGCAGCAAATAGTTTCCAAGTTACAATCTGGAAATTAATTGACAACACAGAAACATATTTAACTTGTTTCTTATTCCATTTTAAGCTCTAGTAGAAGTTAGTTTCATACAAAAGGAGCTTTACAACTAGCAGATCTATCCCTGCTTGCTAGAAGGAATCACTATGCGACAGTCCTGTTGAGAGCAAAGTGCTTTTGCTGCAAAACACTACATTAGCAAACCTGACAAGTACTTAGGGTGAACTCCATGCAGAATTTTAAAAATGAAAGTGAGCACTTTGAAAATTACTCAAGGTCCACAGGGAGTCAATGTAAGGAAACCAGCAAAGAAGTAGCTCTATCCAATTTTTTTTTTTTGCTTTACAGATAAACTTAGTGACTATATTTTGCAGCAATTGATTTTTCTTCCTAAAATTTCTTACTGGCGGCCTAGATAAAGCCAATTACTGTAATCTGAGAGTGATAACACTACCAACTGTGCCACTTGTCTTAAATCATCATATCTCAGCAAGGATCTAATTTGTCGCATCATACCTAGCTCTAGAAAGGACCTTGAAAAAAAAGAAAAGAAACTTGCATATCAAATGACAGAGTAGAATCAAGACTCTTTATTTGAGGTGGCTATGAAATATTAGCACCCCCTAGATTTGTCTTGTCAGTTGATAATAAGTCAAGATGTTTTCTAACCCATAAGCTTATAAATGGACCCCAGAAATTCAATCACCACAGCCCTCTTTACATCCTTTATCATTGGCTCCTTGCCATCTATTGCATTAAGTTCAAATCCATCTCATAACAACTTGGGCTTTCTACACTGGCCTCCCCTTTTACCTCTCAGCTCACCTCATCCCCTCCTCCGTGTTTTCTTATTCATTTGGTTTTATATACCGCGCTATTTCACATTCAGTGCAGTTTACAAAGAACAACAACAGAAATTACATAGAACAAGTATTGAGAACAACAACAACTTCCATAGAACAATCTTGGGGAACAACAATAATTACATAGAACAAGTTTAGAGAACCAATTGTATTAGAGGTTAACAGTGTAAAAGATTTTGGGTCAGTATAACTGGGTTGTAACAGGGAATGATATACATTAAAGTTGTATAATAAATACACATAGAGCCTCATGGAAATTTTGAGGGTCTAGCTGAGGGGGTTTGGTTGTGTGAAGTGTTCTACGTTACATGTTCATAATATAGCTGAAACAGATGTTTCTTCAGAAGTTTTCTGAATGTAGATAGGCCAGAGATGGCATGGATGGGGGGGGGGGGGGAGGGGAGAGAGCGTTCCAGAGAGATGGTGCATATAATTTGAATGCTCAACCATTCACAAATTGGGAACTTTTTCTTATAGTAGAAGGGAGTGATAGAGTGTTTGACATGGTAGATCTTCTTACTCTGTTGTCCAGTGTCCATTGTAGAATCTCATTAAGGGCAGGAATGGAGCAGTTGTCTAGAATTTTGAATGTTTTAATGAGAGCCATGTGTCCTACCCAGTGATGTAAATTTGACCCAAGCAGTCTCTCTGCACTGCAGGGGCCCAGGGAAGGAAAGAACCCCCTTATAGTCATTCCTGTAGCTCCTGAAGTGGATTTTCCATGTTCTTGGAGACCTTTCCAATATTTTTCTTGGGGACCCTTGATTTGAATTTCTGCCACTGGCCCTAGCGATCTGAACATGAAAGCACACTATACTTACCATCAGTCAATTGAGCTCACCTTACCTACACCACCATGTCACCTTCTACATTCTCACTCCCTTGTTATGGAATTCCCTCTCAGCCTATCTCTGTACAGAATCAAATCATAAAAAAAATCAAAAAAGATTTTAAAACCCTCTTCTTTATAGAGACTTTTGCAGAGTAGCCACGCAGCAACACCTCTACCTAACCAATCCCAAACCTTTTCTCTTGGCCACTCCCTTGTTATAACCTTCATTAAACTCTATCCTCCCTCGACTGACTGCTTGTCTTCCCTTTACCCCATATGTATCCCCACTCAATGTGCCTTGTTAACTCTCCCTATGTCCTCTTCCTTATCTTTACTTATTAATCCTTATTATAAACCACTTTGTTATTTCTTGGAAACGGGCATATCAAGAATTTGTAAATAAATGAATATAGTCATAGGACCCAATATTCAGAAGGGTTTATCTGGTTAGCAGCACTTAGTCCAATATTCATCAGCATTATCCAGATAGTGTAGCTAAATATTTCCTCTAATTGTCGTGGCACTATCCAGATTGTACCAGGGCAATCTGAGAGCCGGGTGAGGTGGTGCAAACACTTTTTCATAAGAACATAACATAAGAACATAAGATATGCCATACTGGGTCAGACCAAGGTCCATCAAGCCCAGTATTCTGTTTCCAACAGTGACCAATCTAGGTCATACGTACCTAGCAGTTTCCCCAAAAGACACAGGTTCTGCAATGAATGTACTAGGTCAAGCATTGATATCTTCGGTCACTTCTTAATAATGGTTTATGGACCTTTCCTCCAGGAACTTGTCCAAACCTTTTTTAAACCCAGCTACACTAACAGCCTTTACTACATCTTCCAGTAACAAATTCCAGAGTTTGATTACACGTTGAGTGAAAAAATATTTTCTTTTATTAGTCTTAAATAGTTTACCCTGTAGCTTCATTGCATGTCCCCTAGTCTTTCTATATTCTGATAAGGTAAACAATCGATCTACGTTTACCCGTTCCACTCCGTTCATTAATTTATAGACTTCTATCATATCTCCCCTCAGCTGTCTCTTTTCCAGGTTAAAAAGCCCTAACCTTTTTAGCCTTTCTTCATAGGAGAATCCTTCCATCCCCTTTACCATTTTGGTGGCTCTTCTCTGAACCTTTTCTAAAATCGCTATATCCTTTTTAAGATACGGCGACCAGAATTGCACACAATATTCAAGGTGCGGTCTCACCATGGAACGATATAAAGGCATTATAATATCTTTTGTTTTATTTTCCATTCCTTTCCTTATCATACCTAGCATTCTATTTGCTCTCTTGGCCGCCGCTGCACACTGGGCCGAGGGTTTTAACATGGTATCCACAATGACGCCTAAATCTTTTTCCTGGGTGGTGGTTCCTAATGTGGAACCTTGCATCGTGTAACCATAGTTTGGGTTGTTCTTCCCTAGGTGCATAACCTTGCACTTGTCCACATTCAATTTCATCTGCCATTTTGATGCCCAGTCTTCCAATTTATCAAGATCCTCTTGCAATTTTTCACAATCCTCCTGGGTTTTAACAACTTTAAATAGTTTTGTGTCATCTGCAAATTTGATAACCTCACTCGTTATTCCACTTTCCAGGTCATTTATGAATATGCCAAAAAGCAGTGGACCCAGCACAGATCCCTGGGGTATACCACTATTCACCTTTCTCCATCGGGAAAATTGGCCATTTAGCCCTACCCTCTGCTTTCTATCTTTTAACCAGTTCCTGATCCACAATAGTACACTGCCTCCTATCCCATGACTCTTTAGTTTTGCCAAAAGTCTCTGATGAGGGACCTTGTCAAAGGCTTTCTGAAAGTCCAGATACACAATATCAACCGACTCACCTTTGTCCACCTATTTATTCACTCCTTCAAAAAAACATAACAGATTAGTAAGACAAGATCTTCCTTGTCTAAAGCCATGTTGGCTGTCTCCCATTAGGTTGTGACTATCTACATGCTGAGTAATTTTATTCTTTATGATGGTTTCTACGATTTTTCCCGGTACTGACGTCAGGCTCACCGGTCTGTAGTTTCCCAGATCACCCCTGGAACCCTTTTTAAAAATTGGTGTTACATTGGCGATCCTCCAATCTTCAGGTATTAGAGATGATTTTAATGATAGTTCACAGATTACTGATAGCAGGTCTGCAATCTCATATTTCAGTTCTTTCAACACCCTTGGATGTATACCATCCGGCCCAGGTGATTTGCTACTCTTCAGTTTATCTAATAGTTGTAAGACATCTTCCCGATGTATCGATATTTCCTTCAATTCTTCTGCACCTTTAAATACCACTTCAGTCATGGGTAACATCCCTACATCTTCCTCAGTAAAGACCGAAGCAAAGAATTCATTTAGTCTCTCCGCTATCACCTTGTCGCCTCTTAGTGCTCCTTTAACCCCTTTATCATCTAATGGACCAACTGACTCTCTCACAGGTTTTTTGCTATGAATGTACTTGAAAAGGTCTTTATTTCGCATTTTTGCCTCCGCAGCAAGCTTCTTCTCAAATTCTCTCTTTGCCTGCCTTATCAATGCCTTGCATTTGACTTGCCAGTTCTTATGCTTTTTCCAGGTTTCGTCATTTGGCTCTTTTTTTCCATTTCCTGAAAGATGCTTTTTTGGCAACAACAGCCTCTCTGACCTCACCTTTAAACCATGCTGGCAGTTTTTTGGACTTCCTTCCAGTTTTCTTAAAGCGTGGAATACAGCTGGTCTGGGCTTCCAAGATAGTATTTTTCAACAACACCCAAGCTTGATGTACGTCTTTAACCTTTGCAACTGCTCGTTTTAGTTTTTTCTTAACTGTTTTCCTCATTTTATCATAGTCTCCCTTTCGAAAGTTAAAAGGTAGCACTGTGGATTTCCTTACTATCCCTCCTCCACTAATTAAATCAAAGGTGATCATGCTATGATCACTATTGCCAAGTGGCCCCAACACCCTTATCTCTTGCACTAGATCTGGTGTTCCACTAAGGACTAGGTCTAATATGGCTTCCCCTCTGGTCGGTTCATGAACCAGCTGCTCCAAGAAGCAGTCATTTATTTAATCTAGGAACTTTATCTCCCTAGCATGTCCTGACGTGACACTGACCCAGTCGATACCGGGGTAATTGAAATCACCCTTTATTATTACTGCGCTGTAACTTTTATTAGCTTCCTTGATTTCTTTAAGCATTTCATCATCCATTTGGTCATTCTGGCCAGGTGCTCGATAGTACACCCCCACTGCCATTGCCTTCCACCTTTTATATGGAATTTCAATCCATATAGATTCTACAGCAGATTTTGTTTCCTGCAAAACTTTAATCCTTTCTGAGTCAATGCCCTCTCTAACATAGAGTGCAACCCTTCCACCAATTTGATCAGCTCTATCATTACGATATAGTTTGTACCCAGGTATCACAGTGTCCCACTGGTTGTCCTCCTTCCACCATGTCTCTGATATTCCAATCATATATAACCTTTCATTTAGTGCTATATATTCTAACTCTCCCATCTTATTCTTTAGACTTCTAGCATTTGCATACAAGCATTTTAGAGAATGTATTTTATTCATGTTAATTTGGCTATTGTTAGACATGGGTAAATTGGGATCTTTAAGCTCTGTCTGCTCCATACTTGAGGGCATTTGGGCTACTTTACTCTTTTGTGGAACCTCTCTGCTTTTGGTAGTATCCTTCAAGGATACATTCTTCCGAACCATCTGCTCTTGGGCGACTGTCGGCTTTCCCCTAATATCTAGTTTAAAAGCTGCTCTATCTCCTTTTTAAAGGTTAATGCCAGCAGCCTGGTTCCATCCCGGTTAAGGTGAAGCCCATCCCTTCGGAAGAGCCCCTCCTTTCCCCAGAATGTTCCCCAGTTCCTAACAAATCCAAAACCCTCATCTCTGCACCATTGTCTCATCCACGCATTGAGACTCCGAAGCTCTGCCTGCCTTTTGGGTCCTGCGCGTGGAACAGGAAGCATTTCGGAGAATGCTACCATGGAAGTTCTGGATTTCAACTTCCTACCTAAAAGCCTAAATTTAGCCTCCAGAACCTCCCTACCACATTTTCCTATGTCATTGGTACCGACATGTACCAAGACAGCAGACTCCTCCCCAGCACTATCTAAGACCTTATCTAGGTGGCGCGTGAGGTCCGCTACGTTCGCACCTGGCAAGCATGTTACCAGGCGATCCTCATGTCCACCAGCCACCCAGCTATCTACATGCCTAATGATCGAATCACCAACTATAACGGCTGTCCTAACCCTTCCCTCATGGGCACATGGCCCTGGAGAAACTTCCTCGGTGCGAGAGGGTTTTACATCACCTGGAGGACAGGTCCTAGTTACAGGTTCACTTCCTGCCACACCAGGGTGATGCTCTCCTGTCACGTGACCTCTCTCCTCCATGGCAACAGGGGTGCTGCCAGACTGGCGGTGGGACTTCAGGACTATATCCCTGTAGGTCTCGTCTATGTACCTCTCTGTCTGTCTTATGTTTTCCAAGTCTGCTACTTTATCAGCAATGTTCAGTGCATTGACTGAATTAGATATGGCCTAAAGTTAGGCCAAAGAAAACAGGGCTAACTTTATATGATTTAGCAATCCGGATAGCAGCTGAATATCGTCTTTATCTGGATAGCCCATGATGGCAACCACTGAAATCGGATATTCAGCATCATCTGAACATGTCTGCTGAATATCTGCTTTCACTTTTGTCTGCCTTGGTCATCATATAGAAAACACTAACAACCACAGGTTGAATATTCCCAACATTGTTTTCTAAATTCAGTTTCGAAAGGTTATCTTCAATCCATTTGCAAAGACCTGCCAAGCAAGTAGGCAAATGCTGAAATCATGTACATATGAGAAGTGAGAAGTATTAAGCTCCTGAATCAGTAAACCCAATCTTGCATAAACACATTAAATAGGTGGAGAGGCAAAGGAGATCCAACCTTATAACATCTCTCTCTTAAAAATCACTTCAGTGGAATGACAAGCTGAAAGGGCAGCAAACCCATTAAAAACTGTTCCACTGACTACCAATCTTTTAGAAATATACAGTGCTCCACCAGATCAAGCAGAGTGGTTAGATCTAACTGAAGGACCAGACTATCCTCCAACCCTTCTCCAGCCATATATGAAGTTTTTTTTAATAAGGGCCACTAGAACTGTCTGTGTATAGTTCCAAGTACACTAGATTTTATATCTACAAATATAAATAAACAATAATATAAACCATATTTAATAATATATTAAAATATAATGATAAAAACCATCATTCAGATTTAAATAAAAATAAAAATATATTTACTTTGTATGATCTCTACATTTTTAGTTATATGCAAAAGATAAATATGATTATTATATCTTTTGATGCATTATTAATCTTTTTAATTTTTTTTCTTTTTACTGCTACTACTGGACATTTGTATAGCACAGAAGGTGTATGTTGCACTGCACAGACACATGTAAAAGACGGTCCCTGCTCATCAGAGCTTACAATCTAGTCAAGACAGACAACACAATATCTGTAGACATGGGATACATCTAGGGGGAATGGTAAGGAAACACAAAGGAGATCAGATGAGTCAAGATCCAAAAAGCAGCAGCAAAGAGGTGAGTTTTCAGTCTGGATTTGAAAAGGGACAGAGAAGGCGCCTGACGTACAGACTCAGGTAGTTTGTTCCAGGCATAAGGAGCAGCAAGGTGAAAGGAGCAAAATCTGGAGTTAGCAATGGAAGAGAAGGGCACAGATTTGCCAGAAGAGCAGAGTTCCCGAGGAGGGGTATAGGGAGAGAAAAGAGAGGAAAGGTAGTGGGGAGCTGCAGAGTGAATGCACTTATAGGTCAGCAGGAGAACTTTGAACTGGATGAAGAAATGGATAGGGAGCCAATGAAGCGACTTGAGAAGAGGGGCAATATGAGCATAACGGACTGGCAGAAGATTAGCAGCGCAGCAGAATGTGAACAGATTGACGGGGAGAGAGATCATTCAGAGTGAGATCAGCAAAGGGTAGATTACAATAGTCTAGATGGGAGGTGACTAAGGAGTGGATAAGTGTCTTAGTAGTATCTTCAGAAGGGAATGGGTGAATTTTCTTGATGTAGAGAAAGAGAAATCAGGTTTTAGCTGTCAGTTGGATATGTATGGAGAAGGAGAGAGAAGAGTCAAAGATGACCCAAGGTTGCAAGCTGAGGAGACGGAGGAGGAGTAGAGAATTATCCACAGAGACTGAAAAGGAGGAAGGAGTGAGGAGCGTTTAGGGGGAAAAATAAGCAGCACAGTTTTGGCCATGTTTAATTTCAAGGAAATTTTTACATGTACAAATACTAATAATTTTTAATTCTTGGTATTTGTACATATAAAATCTCCTTTCACTTTGGTGCTACCTTTTATTTTTCCTCTTTTCGTTGTGCAGTTCTCATATCCAGGGAACGACCTGAGCCTAGGAGATCTTCAAGACCAATCAATGTGGGAGGCTGCCATTACTTTAGTGAACTCTTTTACCAATGCTGATAGTGCAGCAAGACTTTTACAGTTCTATGACTTACTTATAGGTGTATTGCAACATGAAACATGAATTACTCTTCAAGCTATATGGACTGCTATAATTAAGTTGGAAGCTACTGTATTATAAATTGCTAAGGTAGAAAATTTGTCATCTGTAATGTTCTTTTTATAAATAAGGGGTATGTCTACTAAGACAGGCTAACAGTCTTGGATCAGCATCTCAACTTCTCTAAACACATAAACAACACAATCAGGGTCATATACTCAAAGATGAAGATGCTTCAACATCTGAGGCCACTCCTATCAACAAATGATCTTCCCACATCTATACTTTTGCAATGTTATCTTAATGGGCTTTCCAAAAGAAGACATGTACTGTCTACAGCTGGCCCAAAATACTGCAGCAAGGGTCATTTTACAAGAGCCAATTAGGGATCACATCACTCCTACATTAAAACAATTGCATTGGTTACCAATAGGAAGCACAATTAAGTTTAAGGCACTGCACACAATCTTCAAAACACTACAAGCTGAATCAACATCATGTTTGGGATCGAACATCCAAGCCAACCCAGAGTCCAGATTACGCAAAAGTGGTGGTAAGAACACTCTATTAGTTCTGTCGGAATATAGGATTAGCAGCTCTTCAACTTTCTCACTATACGTTCCAACCCTATGGGACTCACTCCCAGGCACAATAAGAGCCACCAAGGACCCTATAGTCTTTTGCAAGTTTCTAAAAACCTTCCTATTTATAAATTATTTCAGAGACTCGGTAACTTAACCCAAGCAATCAAAGGGGCTTGTTTACAAAGCTGCGGTAGCGGTTCGCGATCGTTATCGGAGCCGCAACCCCATTGATTTCAATGGGGCCGCGGCTCCGATAATGACCGCGAACCACTACCGCGGCTTTGTAAACAAGCCCCAAAGTCTCCCTTAGTTTACAGTGTTCCAATGTATAGATCCCCTAGCTTTTAGACCAAAACCACTTTAGAATTATGCAACTCTTCCCTAACCTAAAGATTAAGTTATAAGATAGGCTTCATCCTTCAAATATTCTTCAAGAAATTTGTAAATAAGTTTTGAAATCCTTTGTTATCAAATGGCAATTTTGATATGTTCAACTAGTTTTCTAGAGCAGATTATTTAATTCAGTTTCATGTAAGTTTTGGTTTGATGGTTAAATTATTTGTAAACTGCTTTGATTCTGAAAAGGCGGTATATAAGCACACATAAATAAATACATAAATAAAATAAACAGTTAACCGGGCTATCTGCAACTAAGTCCCATTGAATAACATGGGATCTAATTACAGAAAGCCCGGTTACCATGTCCGGCTTAGTAGACATACCCCTAAGTTTCAGAAAGAGCTATCTGGTAATAGGGATGTGTATTCATTTAAAAATGAACCGAAAAAGGCTGCATCATTTCATTTTATTTTAAAATTTTTAAAAAAAGGGAACAAATTAATATTCATTTTTTAAAATTTATTTTGTCATTGACGTCTGTGACTCATTAAAGTCTATGGGGAAAAGGAAACATTGCATTTTTTTTTTCAATTTAGGCAACCTGGAGCCAGTGTGGGATGGAAAAAAAGGAGTAGGACTTATCCTTAGCAAGCAGGGCCTCAAACAGTCACTCTCCGCTTGACTCAAATAAAAGAAGCAGAAGTTATCACCACCATCATTTTTCAGTTAGCCACTTCTGTGAAAGTTTTCAGAGAATACAGACAAAGGCTAAGAATCTTCTTTCTTCTTAGAATTTAGAAATAAAGAAAACAAAAGCAAGTTGGGAAAGTATGCAGAGCTTGTCTTGGAATTCTTTCAAACCTTTTGTGTTTGTGTGCATGCACATACCCATCTGTTTATACCTGTATTACCTGTGTGTGTGTGTATTGTGTGTGTCTTACAGATGTGTGTGTGTGTGCATGTGTTTTAATTATGTGGTGTCTGTGCATCTGCATGTATGTCTAAACCTCACTGTTTTGATTGTTTATCTGTTTCTTGTGTATGTATATGGGTGTGTGTGTGTGTGTGCATGCATATATGAGTGTTTGTGGGCTGACAGGTTTCTGCAAGTTTGTATGAATGTGCATGGTTGAGTGTGTCACTGCATGTGTGCTAGTTTCCATCTGAATCATCTCTCTCCAATACAATCTGTTTAAAATTGTATGACTAATCTACTCCCAGTTTCACTATGATCATGTAACTGGTTCCCAATCCATTTCCAGAAACAGTTCAAACTTCATCATAGCTAGGGAATTATTTGTAATCCCTGGTCTCTGTATGTGTGGTGTTATATGTGCGTGGCTGTGCATGTGTTATGTCTGCAATGGGGTAAGTGGGACGTAGGGGGCATTTCCAGTGAAAATAGTTTTGGGAATTAGTGACAGTTGTAGGCAATGTTCCCTCTAAGCTGCGCTGGGTCCGCCGCCAACATTCCTGCCAGCGGGGGGGGGGGGGGGGGTGCAGTGCGATCGATCGCTCCCTCCCTCCCCCCACCGGCAGGAATGCCAGCGGAGTACCTGGCGCAGATGAAAGGGAACATTGCGAGGTGTGCTGCGGTGTGTGTTAGGGTCCAACACATGCTTCAGCATCCTCGCAATGTTCCCTTTCATCTGCGCCGGGTCCTCCACCGGCATTCCTGCCGGTGGGGGGAGGGGCGGGACAATCGATCGCACTGCACCCCCCCCCCCCCCTGCCAGCAGGAATGTTGGCGGCAGACCCAGCTCAGCTTAGAGGGAACATTGGTTGTAGGGGGAATTTTTTGTGAATTGGACAGTTTTCAGGGTGATGTTGCAGTCACAGGGGGTAATTCTCGGGGATCATAGGATGGTAGTTTTTCAGAATAGAAGCAGTTTGTGGGATGATAGGTGAATTCCACAGGGAAAGTTTTAGGGATGAGGCAGTTTGTGAGGTAGTGGGGACATTTTCAGGGGAATTTTTCATGATAGTGCGGATTGAGGAGTAATGGAATAGTTATAGGGGAAAGCTTTTGAGAGTTTGGCAGCTGCAAGGTGGTAGTTTTTTTGGAGTGGAGGCATTGTCTGGGTTGTTGGGGAAAATTCATGGGGTAGTTGGTGAGGGGCTGGGAGAGTTGCAGTTGCAGTTTGCAGGGTGATGAGGCAGTTGTGGAGGTCAGTACTAGCCCATGGGTATCTGGTTCTCTATGCAAACCATTGGCCATGCGCCCCCACCTTATGTCACTAATAGTCCAGCATCTATCTTCCTCTTCCAACCCCCCTCCCCACCACCCTAGGTATCCAGCATCTCCCCTTCCCTACTCCTCCAGAGTTCTAGCATCTCTCTTTTCCTGCTCCCTCCAACCAGCTCATCAGCATTTCTCTTCTCCTGTCCCCCAGGTATCCCTCATATCTCCCCTTCCATTCAGCCCTTCCAGGTATCCAGCACCATTACTCCCCTTCCCTTTCCTCCTTCTAGGTATGCAGCTCATCACCCTTCTTCTCTTCCCCTTTCACTAGGTGTCCATTAATAGCCCTTTTCCCATCACCACTGTTGCTGCCCCCAACTTAGCTCCATGGGAGGTAAAAACAAAATCAGGCTTTGAGAGCAGCAACACAGTACCAGCACAACCAACAAGCAGCACCGAGGAAACCCTTTAAAGCCGCAGTCAGTGATGGGCCTTTGAATATCTTAACATGTGCAGGTGCACGCTCAAGGCCACCTGCATCCTGCCCACTCCAGCATGTGGGGTGGGATGCAGAAGACCATGAACATGCTCACATGCCCACTGACAGCAGCTTTGAAGGCTTACCTGGTGCTGTCTTTTGGCTGTAGTGATACAGCACTGATGTCCCCCCCACTCCCTCTCCACAAAAGCTAGCCACTCAAGGCAGTTGCCTAGCTTGCCTAGCAGTAGTGTTTGGAGCAGTTTGTGTGCTGGCATGGTATTTGCAAGAGAAAGCTTTTAGGGATGAAGTAGTGTACAGCTTCTTGGGACAGTTGTGAAGATAATTTTTGAGGGTAGGACGATTATGAGGCAATAGCTTTTGGAGTGGGAGCAGTTTATGAGGTGGTGGGGCAGATGCAGGGCAGCTGGTGAGGTGATGGGACAGCTGGATAGTTTTGGGGGTAGAAGTCATCTGTCTAATGGTACGACAATTGAAAGTATTTTTTAGGGTTGGGAGATTTTGTTTGGTGGAGAGGCAGCTATGAGGGAGTGGTTTTTAGGGATAGGGACAGTGTACAGGTTGGGTAGGGCAGCTGTGTTGGGTAGCTTTTGTTGTGGGGCAGTTTGCATGTGGGGGCTGTTCAGGAGGTAGTTTTGGGGATGGAGCAGTTTGCAGGGGTTGAAACAGTTGCAGGGGACAATATTTGGCAGTGTGAACAGTTTGTGGGTTGGCGAGATATTTGTGAGGGATATTTTTTTGGATGGGGCATTTTCAGGGGGTTGCTTATTTGGATGGGGCAGTTTGCGGTGTGATGGGCCAGGGGTATAGGTTTTAGGGATAGAGCAGTTTGTAGAGTGGTGAAGAAGTTCTGGGAGGTTGTTTGTTGGAAAGGCTCCCTACTATCTCTCTGCCCTGACAGCTATACACCTAACCATACCCTTTGGTCCCTTTACAATAACCAGTTGGTTCTTCCATCTGCTCTTCGGTTCCACTATGAAGCCACCTGCCATTCTGCTTTTTGTTACCTTGCCCCAGCACTCTAGAACAGCCCTTGTGCATACATACAACTGGAGGCCTCCTTCTCATTTTTCAAATCTCATTTGAAAACATATTTATTTAAGCAAGCTTTTGGCTTGGAAGAAGCAGGGGCACTGCCTGACAGTAGGACACCTTGTTACCATTGATTTTATATAGCTAATTAGCTGACCTCCCTTTGCACCTCTTTTATCTTCGTACTTTAACAATCACAAATGTAGTTCCTTTCTTTTGATCTTTGATTTTAGATATGTTTTTATCTGTGTAAACCATTCTGCTAATTGCCATAGCAATTTTTAAATAAACGATAAATGATAAACGATAAACCGTTTGTGGTGTGGTAGGGCAGTTGTGGGTATGTAGTATTTTGGGAGTAGGGCAATTTTCAAGGTATTAAAACAATTGTATGGGTTAGTTTTTGACATTTGGCGGGTTGATAGGGAAGTTGTGAAGAAGTATTTTAGGGGGGTTGGGGAAATATGTGGGGATTGGGACAATTTGGGAGATAAGGATAATAGAGAACCAGAAGAAGGAGTTTGAAAGGATCAATTCCCTAACTGCTATGTTTCATTGTGTGTAACTACAGAAGCTGGAACCTTCTCCCATAGAAATGGACCGGGCTATTTCTTTGGGGGCTTATATCTCTGGAACCTCTTATCCAGTATGGCCATTTGCAAATTTGATGTGTCCTTTTACCAGCTTTTCTCACATATCAATCTTCATCCCATTCCATTAAATTTTTGGAGTGTTATTTTGTCTCCAGACAGACAGACAACCTCTTTATTCAATTCTTTCCAATTTCCATTAATTTGGTTTAGGAAAGAGCTGTCTGTTACTGCAATGCTACTAGAAGTTGTAAGGACATTGGAGGTGATTCTATAATGAGCCATGCACATTTGCACACCATCAACATGCATGCCATCTGTTTTAACTGGCTTACGTGCAGGGATGGGCATGTACATGTGGAGTGTAGGCAGTCGTTATTCTGCAAGTATGTGTGAGAGCCTGATGGCACATAGTTTTGGAATGAGTGAGTACAAGGTTGGAGCTTGGGCAGAGCAGAGACAGAGTATAAATTTATGCATGTAAGTTAGAAAACGATAACTTATGCGTGATTCCTACAAAACTAGTCATGGGCATTTACAACAGTCTGAAGTTGATGTAAGTGGTCACTTCTAGATTTGGTGTATGTATCTTACCAATTGTGTCCCTATTCTATAAAGAATAGGCGCCAAATGTGTATGTGACAATGAGAATTAAACAAAGCGGCCCTTATAAAATACCCTCCACATGTCCGTATGCCAAGAGGCAGAAATTCATTTTTACACCTCCCCACCCACACATTTCACCACTCATTCCACCCTCCCCACTTGCACCCCATCACATACCCACACAAATCACACTGCACCATCATGCCCTCTACAAATTCACCTTTTGCATTATCACACCACTACAAACCCACATACCGCAGTTCCCACCTCTCCCAAACCCATATCACATGCAGATACCCACCCACACAACATACCTCATACCCTCCTGTTCCATAACATCTCACTCCATACTCTTCATACACCCATCTCACTCATCCGCATCTCTCACACATCTGCCCCCACATACACAGACACCCTAATTGCACCAAACATTTCCAGGCACTCATACCACTATATCCCCACAGACATACCCATCCCCATTCCCCCATACATCCCCACAGATACACATCTATTAAGGTAGACATACAAATGCATACACAAAATGATTCACCCATACCCCTCATATAGCCCCATCCCATCCTTCTAAGACAAACATTACCATATCTCCTTCCACACAGTCTCCTACACATATATATGCATAAGTTTCTGAATGAAGAAAGGAGAAATGCACCATAATGTCAACTTGTTTTTGTTTATTCAAATTTAATTTAATTTGTTCTGGTAATATAATTTAATTTAGAGAGCAGCTGTACTGTTGAGCTCATTTAAGAATACTTTAAAACAAGCTGGGAAGTGCAGACTTATATTGTACTGCAATGTCATGTTCCCCTTTCTTCTGTTTGCAGGCACAGGCATGTCTGTGTGGGGGCGAAGAAGGGGAGAGGCACTGTGAAGTATGGCTTAGTAGGATGGTATGAGGTGCTGTATGTGGATGGGGAAAATATGCTGAGTGTGTGTGTGGAGATGCAGCTATAGAGAAACACCTCTCTCTTTACTTTTTCTGCCGCGCCTGCTGAGGGCCAGGAACAGCTCATAGCTGGTCCTTACTCAAGCACAAATCCCTACACGGCTGATACCACATTAATAAATCCTGAAAATATCCCGGCCTTTGATTTATCAACCTTTTGAAGGTCAACACCAGAAGCTTAAACATGCTTTGTTTTATAGGGAGCCAATGGAGTTGGACCAATATATCAGCCACTGACTCTCTTTTACTTCGCTCTGAAAGAACCCTCGCAACAACGTCCTGTACCACTTGTAGTTTCCTCATCAGGTACTTTGGCATCCCTACATACAGGATGTTACAGTAATCCAGTACTGCTATCACCAAAGCCTGGATCAGGAGTCACATCGCTCCCTTATCCAGAAATGGCCATAATTGGCGCGCTATATAAAGTTTACCATAAACCATCTGGTCTCCTTTGACACCTGGGACTGCAGATTTAACTCCATATCCAACACCATCCATAAATCCCAATTTTTTTATTTTCCCTCCTACCTTATTCCCCCAATTATTGGCCATTCCTTCAAAATATTTCTCTCCACCTCCTCACACACAAAAATTTCTGATTTCTCAGCATTTAGCACCAACCGATTAATCCCCAACCATTCTGCCACCTCCTCCAAGCACACATTCTCTCTCCCAATCATCACTTCCACCGAGTGCTCAGAAATCATCACCACTTGACTGTCATCTGTGTAGAGAAAATATTGAAAGCCATGGCCTCTAACTGTTGGTCATACAGGGCTCATAAAGACATTAAAAATACTGGAGAATAGAGCTGAGCTGAGGGAGCCCACGTATTAGCTGACTCATCATTGATATTTCCTCACCTCAATATACCCTAAAACTACATCCTTGTAAAAAGATAGACAACCTCCTCAATACCTTCTCCCCTATCTCTATGAGTCGACATCTCTCCAACATATTGTCCCACTCCACTAAATCAAATGTTGCTGACAAATCCAATGTAAAAAGCATAACTGACTTTCCCTTAGCCTGATATGACATATTTGACACTGCCATCAAGAACAATTCAGTTCCCAATCCCTTCCTAATATCCTCCTGCCCCCAGTCCATCCTCCCCCTGTCTCCTCCAAGTACCCTTCCACCTGGTCCACTACAACCTTTTCTCTAACTTTAGCTAAACCCACCAAGGATGAAATTGGTCTCAAATACTCACCTGACATGTCCTGATGCTTTTTGGGAATGGGGGTAACCATTGCCTTCTTTAATCTCCCTTTGATCCAATTATGCATTTAACCAACGAACCCACCATTTCTAATGAACCACCCCAGATATCCCCAGTTTGTGTTGCTGAATTCCCCAGCACTCAATGCTTCTGGTTAACTTAAAGAAAACCAAACTGGCCTAACTTTAGCCAGCTTAGCTAGCTGGCCAGTGGCTGAATATTGTCACTGACTGGATAGATAAAACCTTATCTGGGCATACTGCATTTTCAATGCTAGTGGTCAGATATTGCCCTGGCATTGAATACCCAAGTTTAATTTAAAGCGACAAAGGCCAGCTGCTTTATTCGGGCTGGCCGCTACCACTGAAAATGCCTCCCTCCCCCCCGCCCCATAGTTTTTTTTATTGTTTATTTACATTTGATATACCGCCCCCCATTACATCGAGGCAGTTTACAATACAAAAATAATTTTGAAACAGAAAAGGAAAAAGAAATTACAATAATCTGGGAGGTACAGGAGACAAGAGGTAAGGACAGCAATCGAGAAAGAGGGAGGTCAGAGGAAATTCATAGAGAAACATTAAAAGCTAAGGAGAAAAGATGGGTTTTAAGAAGAGAACGTAATTTGGGGTAGGATTCTTCTAAATGGAGGGAGGTGGGAAGTGAGTTCCAGAGGGAGGGGCCCAAATAGAAAAAGGCTGATTTCCGGGTAGATTGTAAGTGAGCATTGGAAGGAGTTGGGAGGTGAAGACGGTTGACATGAACGGATCGAAGGCTGCGAGTGGGAGTATGGAAGGTTAATAAATCGGAGAGGTACTGGGGTTGGAAGAGATAGATGGCTCGATGTACTAAAGTAAGGGTCTTGAAGGAAAACCGGAATTCCAGTGGTAACCAGTGGAGATGTTGCAACAGTGGGATAATATGATCGCATGGGGAGGCGTGTAATATCATCCGAGTGGCTGTATTCTGTATTAGCTGTAGTCGATGCCATTGATATTGAGGGATACCAGCATAAATGGTGTTACAAAAATCCAATCTGGTGATGACCAAGGCGAGGAGAAGGATAGTGAGGGCTTGAGAGGATAAGAACAGTCGAATGGCCCGGATTTGCCGGAGACAGAAGAAAGAGCGCCGAGAGATATGGGAAATGTGATCATGGAAGGTAAGGTTGCTGTCAAGGATGACACCAAGATAGCGGAGTTTAGAGACTATAAAAGTAATCATTTCAGTTTACTCTTTACAGGAGAGATTAAGGGAGCTATCCTCCTTAATTCTCTGTTTTTTATTTCCCTTCCAATTTGAAATCAAATGATGATAGTAACATTTGCAGTCAAATGGTGGCATGTAAACATATAGGTTTACAAAATGTGAACTTACATGTGTAAGTTACACGTATAAAATGCAAACATACAAACTTAAATGCAGAAGTGTGGCACTTCTATATGTAAGTTTTCATGTTGCTTCATTAATTTTCCCCATCTGTACATTTGTAAAATAGCTTCTTCCACCATATACGGATGTTGTACAGTTCAATTCCTTACACGTTTTTAGGAAGGCTCCACATTTGGGAGAGCCTTTCTTAAAATACCTCTTTCTTAAAATACCCAACTCAGACATCACAACTATGATCTCCACTTCTTACTAAAATGTGTCTTCATGTCTATTAGTGCACATTAAATCAATTTACTGCTCACTAATTTTTTAAGACAAATGTGCACTAACAAATCATAACACCCTATTAAATAAAGATAGTGGCAGTCCCATGGGTAAACAAAGAGAAAGGGCAACATAAAAAAAGCTCCAAGGAAACAAACAAAGCTTGAAAAATCTTCAAGCTATCACAAAGGCTCCTGCTGAGAGGAAGTGAGCTCATGCCCAGAAAATTTGATGGTTTGGTAATTGTTCAATTGGCAGATAGGTATGGAAGTGGGTGGGAGCACAATGAGGGGATGGCTGCACATTTTTTCTGTGAAGGAGGGGTGTGAATGTCAATGAAAAATCCAGAAGAAAATGATTCTTTCCTTGACCTGTGAAATAGGTAAGACGTGAGGGGAGTAAGAATTAGTTCCTGAGCCTCCACAGTTATTTTCTGCTCTAGTGGAGTGAAAGTTGGACTGATGGTCTTCAAAGGATTTACACCTCAAAGACTTTATGCCCATTTCTTTTAAAATGAAAAAGATACTGTCCAACAAATTAGATAATGATAATGCAGAATTGTCAGTGGATTTCAAATAAAGTTGTGACAGAGAAAGAAAATATCTCTAGTTCCACAGATATTTGAAAGGGAATACATTTGTTTCCAGCCTAAAACGAAAATGTCCTAATTTTATCAGTTAACATATATTGTGAGTGTGCTAATTCTTGAGCATGCTCATTAAGGTGTGCTGATGCTTAGCGTGGGATTTAGTGCACCGTAAATATCATGGGACCATGGCAACTGTTACCATGTTCTAAAAATGATAGCACTGTACATAGCCAATGCTAAATGCTTAGCACATGATTGGGTGGGGACTGGATAGCTTAGGAGCAGAGATTGAGTACTTCCTATGCATTGTGATCAGCGTGGGTGCCATTAGTGTGTACTAATTATCAGTGTTGTTTCAATGGGTGACAGTAAGTGCACCCACATTAATTACAGTTGCAGGTTTAAAATGGTGTGGTGCTTCCCACCACAATGACTGCATGGGGACTTGCCAGGAATTCCCTCAATGGCGAGTTTAGGCTGGCCACTCTTTCCACACTAGTATTTGCCACTTAATGTACAATAAGATGCCTATTCTTAGTGCAGTTTTGTAAACAAGTCTCTGTGTGACTTCAAATTGGAGAATTTAGACAAGACTATGATACATTGAAGGAAATAAAATGCAGAAACATCTAATGTTTTATGTTTTAATGAAGTTGAGAAAAGAAACACAAGCCCCTTATATTGCTTGGCATTTACAAAAAGTAATATTGGAGAAAAGAGTGCAGTTTGAAAAATAATGACTATGAGGGCAAAACTGATAGCACCTATAATGGCAGAACATTTTTTAAAAAATTCTGCCAGTTGGGTCCTGACTATACCTAAAGGCTCATTTTAGACTAGTTGTGGAGATCAGAATTGGATTTTCCAGTTTGGGACTTACTCATTTTTCCATGTATTTTACAAAAGATTCTGCAGAACCATCCTGTAGGGCAAATTACCAGGCAGATCTCTAAACTGTCAAAATGTCATTGCAAAGTTTCGACAACTTTCTTAAATTTCATAAATGAGGTTTTATGCTTCATATCGTAAGGCAATGAATTCCACAGTCTTGGCGCTACCTAGAAGAAGTCATCTATCTTGTGTCCTCTAAATTAATTCTTGATGGAACGGAAGGGCTAAGAACTTTTCCTTAGAGGATTGTATGTGGATAATTTGATAAGGGGACATGTTCTAGTTACCAAATATGATCCTAACTGGGGTAATGGGGGTTACTGCTTGGCCACATTTGTCCGTTTATAACCTTGTATAAAATACCGATCAGCATAAAAGCACGCACATTGTTTTATGGCACATACTTTGCCAGATAGCATGTGCATAGGTGGAATGTGGGTGGACTGCACACATCTACGCATATATTATGTTCTGGCATGAGCATGTACATCAACTCCAGGACTGGGGTAATAATATCTGATCAATATATATTTGTTGAAACACTTTAAAAGGGAATTAAACATAGGTGGTGTGAATAGCAACAAAAAGAAGTCACTTTCTATATAAACAAAAAGACATTTTACCCAGTAGTCATTGATGTTCTCGAGCTGCGCCTTGTTTTCTACTAAACATAGTGATCATAAGCGCTGCGTTGGTCTGAGACTACATATTGGGTAAAGGAGAGCTTTATGAAGGAAAAGCACCACGAATTCCCTAATTATAGCTGCGTGTTAAAGTGGAGTAATTTCTTAGGATTTCTACATTACTGTATGAAGTGAGGCATGTTCATGCTTTACATTATAAAATAGGGGCATATGGGGGTCAAAAACACACATTAAGCTAGTCATGTGAACTTAGACATGACCTATGGCAGGTACAAATGTCCGCGCCTAGATGTTTCAAGAAAGCATGTCAGTTACGGTATTTTATAGCTTATGCATGTACGTTTGCACTCCACCCAAATTCTGCCCCTGTACATACCCACAGTGAAAATATACACAATCAATCTGCTGTGCATACTTGCAAAATAATAATATACTATATTACCTGCATAAGTGGCCAAAGAAATCATTAAAGTATTGTGCTTTCCATTGCATAAATGCACATATGAATCTATTCAACCCTTATAAAATTACCATCTAGAAGTCTAATCATAGGAGCAAAGCAGAAAGGAAGTTCTGGATAAAAGACCTTAATGGTAAATATTAGTTTTTTTAAACTCAATTCTAACAGTGGCAAAAAGCCAAAGTTCCTCTTTTAAAAGTAGTGTTACATAATTATACTTTCTTGCAAAATGTAAAACCTTTGCAGCAGTGTTCTGCAATAGATATAAGAAGCTCAGATTTATAGCATAGTCTAGCAGAGATTATGTAAAAAAAATTCAAACCTGTTTATTAGGGATGTGTACAGCAAAAATTTTCAGTTTAATCTGTATTTGCTCCCGGACCCCATTTGGTTAATGTTTGGACCACCAAATCAAACACGCATTTGTCTCATTTATACCCAAGTCCATGGGGAAAATTATTTTACAATAAAACAGTGAGGCCTGCCATCCTTAATCAAAACTGCTTGCAACTTGATGACAGGCATCTGTAACAGAAGCAACAGCACTACAGGCCATCAAGAGTACCATAAACACACCAGAGCACCAGAAGTGGGACAAAGGACACTAACAGAAGACACCATCAGGACAAAGTGGTACAAAGAATGGAGTGAGCACCTGAAGATAGTGGGAGAGGACAAAACAGCACCACAACTACTAGAAGAAAACCCAGGCACTTTGAAAGGAGTAAAATGACACTAACATTGGCAGGAAAATTCCAAAGCATAGGTAGAAGGGTAAAGCGGCAACAACACTGTTGAGATGACCCCAAGGCAGTTTGAGTGGGATAAAGCAGCAATAATATTGACTGGAAGGTACAGGAACACTGAAAGAGAACCAATACAGCACCTAGATTGGCTGAAAGGCTCTAGAAAACCTGGAAAGAGCCAACACAGCACTATGATAGGATGGAAGGCTCTAAAACCCCTATAGAATGCCAACACAGTAGCAAGGTAGGATAGAATGATCTAGAACATATAAAAAATCCAACACAGGTCGGGAGGATCCAAGATGGTGGCTGCATGTTAGCCCACTCTCTGCCTTGCTTGTAATGGGCTCTTGCTCTCCATACCTATTTTCCTTGGTTGTTTTTACTTTATTACTGATGGGGAAGAGAAAGAGGAAGGTCAAAACTTACCCCGAAGCTAGTCCTTCACCAATGCAGCAGCCCATTACAAAGTTTGTTTCTGTCAGAGCTGATAAGGATTTGGAGTTTGTGCTGGAGATGACGTTAAGGTGTTCTTTTCAGCCTCAGATGCTAGTCTGAGCCCTGAGCACCGCATCCCTCCGAGAGAGCCTCTCCTACCATCGGGTGTCTTGCTGCCCCAGAAATTCACCCATTACTCTGACTTGTGACAGACAGATCTCTGCAGCTTATTGTTGTAGCTAGGGCTTCTGCCACCAAAGATTGCCCTATGCTGGGGCTCATGGGCTACTAGCACATAAAGGTGTGTGTGTGTGTGTGTGTGTGTGTGTGTGTGTGTGTGTGTGTGTGTGTGTGTGTGCACGCATGTGTGTGTGAACGGGAGAAATTAGTAGTTGACAGGGTACTGCTCATGCAACCACTACTGGTTGCTTGCATGCCTAATCTTTCTCTTGCTGCATTAGCCCCACCCCCATCTCCTGCCTCTGGCGATTCTTTGCATTGCACTGCAAAGTGTTAATTCCTTTCCCTCACAGGTAATGGACTTTCTAGCATATCAGTATACTCCTTCATAAGGGGCTGCAGACTATTTTTCTCTCGAGCATGCAAGAAGTCCACCATCACCAAAACCTCTGCTGTGAATCCCTGTCTCTATTGAAAACCTCCTAACTTCACCTGTAAAATATTCACTATTGATAGAACAAGGCTCAGGGTAGCCCTTCGGGAACTCAGTTCTTTCATGGCATCCCTAAAGATTTTAAGACTTCTATGACCTGAGTCATATTTGTCCAGTCCTGGCATCCCAGGGGGCTTTCAGTCCCAATCTGTCTCCAAAAACAACTGATGCATTCACAAGTCCCAACTGCCCTTAACCACTCAGTGCTAACATTGTGAATATCCTATCTATATTATATGAATGTTCTTCTATGCTGCCTATTATAACATATCATTTGTACTGTGGTGACATTCTAACTATAAGAACATAAGAAATGCCATACTGGGTCAGACCAAGGTCCATGAAGGCCAGTATCCTGTTTCCAACAGTGGTGAAACCAGGTCACAAGAACATGGCAAGTGCCCAAAGTCCACAGCTTCCGCAATGCTCGTCCTGGGGTAAGCAGTGGATTTCCTGGGTCTGATTCAGAAAACTAGCATGGCCTTTAAGCATGGATAACGCCACTTTTAAACACACTTACTGCTACTACCAAATGCAGAAAAGAGACAGATGCACACATAAACAGCAAAGGAAAAACTAGAGCACAATTAATGCCAAGGGTATTTAATTATAGACAAATGAGCTGCACATAATAAAATGGTATGTGAGTATTGGCTGCACCCAATGCAGAGAAACACAAAGAGGATATTGTAACCAGCCTTAGCTCCTATATCTCTACATCTGGTCTTGAGGTGGTTTAAACATTTAGTGCATGGTCCCCTGGTACCAGGAAGGGGGGATCGGGGTGATTGGGCCATCAGTTTTATTTTTAGTTGGGTGGGGGTTGGGGTGTTCGGGGCCACTGGGCCATCAGATTTATTTTGAGTTGGGAAGAGGGTGGAGGGATCGGGGCCGCTGGGCCACCAGATTTATTTTGAGTTGGGAGGAGGGTGGAGGGATCGGGGCCGCTGTGCCACCATGGATTTGCTTTTTGTCGGGGGCACCGGCCCCTGACAGTATTTTGATGGCATTGGGGTCTTTCCCTGATGCCTGAATTATCTAAGCCCCCGACGCCATCAAAATACTGTCGGGGATCATACAAATTAGCCATGCGGTGCCCCTGTTTCTCTAGGAGAGCATGCCAAACTTGCGCATATGTTTGACTTGCTCTCCCAGTTTAATGTTATCATTTGTGCACAGTTCAATGAATGGCTAATGCATGGCTAATTTGCATATGAGCCCCTTTCTGCATGCTGGCGTCAAAGTCACACGTTTATCGGTGCAGTGCAAATAGGAGTAAAAAGTTGATAGTGCATGACTTCAGTACCGGCTTTCTGCATCAGCCAGTATATTAAAGCACATCATTTGTATTCTGTTGACACTGTTTCATATTGCTATTTTATTTTGCTGTTTACTGTATCACAGTATTTCTATGAGTAGGATTTAATTTACCCATCTCCAAGTTGATCTCAACTTATTGTCTATGATGTTAATATGTGCTCTTTTTCCCTACTGTTAAGCTGCTACTATGATGTAAGTTGTCTATATCAGGTAATACCTGTTCTAAACTGCCTTGGGTGAATCTCTTCATAGAGGCAATGAATAAGCCCTAATAAATAAATGTGGTATTTCATTAGCCATTCCCACATCTTCAGTCCTGTTCAGAGGCCTTTGTCCCTTTTCTGTCAACACTTTATGCTGTCTTTAAAAATTTAACTTTCAGCTCTGAAAAGGATAGGTTGAAAGATAAGAACCGTGCAATACATATCAAATAAAATCAATTAGATGTCCATAAAAAGAATATTCGGTCTGATGCTGGATCAGATTTATGTCATTTCCTGATATGAAGCAAATGACATAAACTGCACAAAAATGAAGTGGACAGGTCACATAACCCAATTTCAATAAGCTGTTTAGTAGAGGAATGAAGCATGCGGGCATGATTATATATTGATTCATAAGACATTTGATTTGTTTCTTTTCTTCCAGTAATAAAACCATATATGAGGTTGAATGAGAAAGCATATTTCTCTTTTTCTATATCTAGAAAAGAGTAATGTAATATTTCTTACATAGGAACTGTATATCTATGAAGGTAAAACAAAAGACCCCCAACTTGAAATGTTTTAGGTAATGGACATAGTTAACAATTACAGTAGCAAAGATACATACAAGTGATGTTTGTTTTCAATCAAGAAATGAAATAGTTTATAATTTAAAGATCCAAAAATGACAGCTTTAAAATAAATCCATTACAGGTGCTACAATTCATATGTTATTTTCCGCATCGCAAAAAATTTGAGGGCTGAAAGCTACCCTCAAATAATACATGTTTAGACAGTATCAGAATTCTGACATTATTCAAGAGATATTTTCTTTATTAAATGTTCTTTATATCAGAGGTAAGAGCATGTTTGCAAGGTTCATGATATATGTGCATACTGGCATTATAAAACATGTAGGGCCCGATATTCAGTGGCTGCAGCTAACATTTGCAAAGCAGCTAGTCATCGCCGCTGAATTAGAGACCTGGGGCCCGATATTCAAAGGCATTTACTGTACATGTTTTACAAAGCTGTAAACCATGCAAATGCTCCTAAGCAGGATATTCAGCGGCACTAATACAGTTAGTGCCGCTGAATATCCCAGAGTAATGCCACTATGTGCCCCAATGCTAACCACTTAGCATCGGGGCTTGTCGGGAGCATTCCGGGGGTGGTACGCAAGGATAACCATGCAACGGCAATATTCAGCAGCTGCCTGGTTATCCCTCGGAGGCGAAAGTTAGGTGCAGCAAAAGCTGTCCTAACTTTCACTGCCAAAACTAGCTGGGCAGTGGCTGCATATTGCCACTGCAAGGTTAGCTTCTGCGCCGTCTGCAGCTATGTGACCGAAATGGCTCTAGAATGAATATCCTGGGCTAAAGTTCGACGGTGACAATTATGCATCTTAGAGGAGCATAGCTGTTGCAAATCAATATTGGGCCCCTGGATATTCAGTGCCTGGACCATATCCAGGTTAGCTGGATATCATAGAATCACGTGCTTGTTTTAGCTGAAAAAGATCCAGAATGTGCAGAGAAGAAAGCACTCTATCATCTGCAGTACTCAGCACAAATTCAGTTACTGCAACCACAGGCTTTGAATCATGCTCGAGGCCGCGGGCCGGGTCCCGCGGCCGTCAGTAACCTGGGCCCGGGCCCGGCCTCGGCCTCCAGCGTGCTGGGTCGCGGGGGGGGGGGGGGGGGGGGGGGTTGAGAGGGAACGGCGCGCGCGGCGTTTGCCATCGCTCCGTCATAACGTCGGAGCGATTTCATTGGCCGGCGATCGGCGGGGGGGCGGTGCTGTGCCGGCGAGGAGCCGCGTGGCCGTCCTTGTCTGGCCGCGGCTCCTCGGGAAACCGGACGTGTTTCTGTTCGGCGGTGAGGGTCCGGTGAGTTGGGTGCGTTGGGGGGGGGGATTTTGGGGTCGCGGGGTAGGCGATTGCGGTGAGGGGGAGTGCTTCGAGGGAGGGGGCTGTTAAAAAAAAAAAAAAAATACAAATACAATAAAATTCCTGCAAGCAGCACGCTAAAGCCGGTGAGGGTACCAGTGGGGGGGTGGCACAGGGTAGGGCAGCCTTATCATGGTTGGCTCCAGCAGAGCCGGGAGGACGTCGGGGGCTCGGGCTGGGGGTACTCCGCGGGGATCCCGCGGGGCGGGAGCGGCGCCAGGCGCCGGAGCGGGTCGCGGAGTAGGGGGGGGGGCAGCAGGAAGGCGGCTACGCGGCTGGGTGGGGCCGGGAAGCGGGGGGCTCCCCCTGCCTCTGCAGGTGGTGTTCATGCTCCTGGGGAGGTGGGGAGCCCCCTGGGGGTGGGCGCAGGCCCAGGAACAGGGGAGGTTGATGGGCTGTCGGGGGGGAGGGGGGCGGAAGGGGGGGTGGTTGCGGCGAGCTTGTCTCACGGGGGTGTTGGTGATGGGGTGGATGGTACAGGAGGGGGGGGGCCTGGGTAAGGGGCAGGCAGTAGCTGGGGCTTATGGGCCCCTATCTATGGGTTGGGGGGGGCCAGTTTGCAAGGGGGAGGGTGGCCGGCTTGGTCCCCGGTACCTGGGCAAGCTCCGGCCTGAGGGGCGGGCTGGGGGGGGAACCAGTGGGGTGCCGGGCTTCCGGCTGTTGGGCAACCCCCCTGGGGGGCGGCAGACTGGGCGGCTGGGGGGTTAGGATCCTCTGGCGGGGCGCAGGGACGGGGTGTGGGGTGGGGGATGGGGCCGTATGGGTGGGCGCCTCCGGGGACGGGCTTTCCGCCTTCCCCGGGGGTTGGCTCCCCGTGTGTTGGCTCTCCTCTCTCGTTGCAGGTGTCGGGGTCTGCTCCGGTTCCTCCGAGTGGGTCCTCAGCGGCGGCTGTCGGAACCACGGTGATGTCTTCGACCGCTGGCCAGCTGGGCCAGTCTTCGGTGGAGCTGACGGAGTCCACTTCGGGGGCGCAGGCGACGGCGGCGCAGTTGACAGCAGGTGAGTGCTCGGGGGTTGCTGTGGGGGGCGGTGGGGTGGTGGTGGGGCCGAGCGAGTGTGCTCCGCCGGCACGAAAAGCCAAGGTGAAGCGGAAGCACCGACGGCATCGGCGGAGGAGCACGTCGTCGTCCTCTTCGTCGTCCGGGTCTTCAGCCTCTTCCTCGGCTGACTCCACGGTTGTCCCGCAGGTGGGGGCGGGGTGCGAGGGGGCGGGGTCCGCGGTGGTCCGTTGCACGGAATTGTGGGAGAGTGTTCCGCGCAAGTTGCGGAGGCGGATCGTAAAGCGGCGTTACCTGGATATTTTCCGGTTGTTGGAGGGGAGAAAATGTTCAGGGGAGAGCCGCAAGAAGCGTAAAGAGGACGAGAAAGCGGGGAGGGTACGGAAGGTGTCACGGAACACGTTGAATTGGACGCGGGCTTTTTTTGCGGCTGGCGAGTGTATGGGGCCATGGGGACCCGAGTTGTTACGGCGAGCTTCTCGCTTACGCTGATGCCATCTTGTCGGCTTCTCAGGTGCACGAAGGTTGGGCCTGGCTCAACTATGATGAGGAGTTCCGCGACAGGATGGAGGAGAACAGGCAGTTGACGTGGGGAATGAAGGATATCAACCTTTGGCTCACGCAAATGTCGGCAAAAAGGGGCGGTGTGGGGGGGGTACGGGTCCGGGTAAGGCGGGGGGGACGGCGGCTCCGCTCGGCCAGCGGCCCTTTCGGTCAGCGGGCCCGGGGCCCGAAACGAGCAGAACGGGAGCGAGCGGTCCTGGCGGGGACCTGTGCTGGCGCTTCAATAAAATGTCCTGCCCCTTCCCGGACTGTAAGTTCCGGCACGCCTGTTCGCTTTGCGGCGCCGGTCACTCGGCCGTCAAGTGCAGCCGCCGAGCGGTGCCTGGGACGGCTGCGGCCAGTAAGTGACGGGAATGCAGCGGGGCTAGCGCCTACCCCCATTAAGAGGCGGGCGCTGCAGCCGTGGCTAGAGCTTTATGCGGCTACCAGACATGGCAAGGCGGGGTCGATGTTATGGGCGGGTTATTCCGAGGGCTTTCGTATCCCAGTGCGGGGGGCGGTTCAGGGGTTGGCACGGGGGAATGCGGTATCGGTGAGGCGGTTGGGGGAGGTGGCCCGGGGTAAGATTGCGGCGGAGCGTGCTCTAGGCAGAGTGGCTGGGCCTTTTGAACGGCCCCCCTTCTCGCCTTTTATCGTATCGCCGCTGGGGGTCATCCCGAAGAAGGAGCCGGGGCGGTATCGGCTGATCCATAATCTTTCTTGCCCCCTCGGTGCTTCGGTGAACGACCATATCCCGCGTGAGCTGTGCTCGGTGCGATATGCGTCCTTTGATGAGGCATTGGAGCTGGTGCGACAATGTGGAAAAGGGGCCCTGCTGGCGAAGGTGGACATTGAGTCAGCCTTTCGTCTCCTGCCGGTGCACCCGTCCGCTTTCCCCTTGCTCGGATTTCGTTTTGACAATCAGTACTACTATGACAAATGCATGCCCATGGGCTGTGCGATTTCGTGTGCCTACTTTGAAGCCTTTAGCTCTTTCTTGCACTGGGTGCTGGTGCGGATGTCTGGGCGGCGGACTATAGTGCATTATCTTGATGACTTCTTGTTTGTCGGGCCGGCCCAGTCCGACGTGTGCGGATCTTTGCTGGGGCTTTTCCAAGGCTTGGCGGCTGATTTTGGCATCCCGTTGGCAGAGGGTAAGACGGTCGGACCGGTGACTCGTATCTCCTTTCTGGGGATAGAGATTGATTCGAGTGAGTTTGTGGTCCGGTTGCCTGCGGATAAGGTAGAGCGGCTGCGGCTCTTGGTGGCGGCGGTCGGTTCCACTGCAAAGGTGACTTTGACCGAGCTTCAAAGTTTAGTTGGTCACCTGAATTTTGCATGTCGGGTTATTGCTATGGGGCGGCCCTTTGCGCGAAGATTATCTTTGGCGATGGCCGGGGTCCGATGTGGGCATCATCGCATCCGAGTCACTGCGGGGATGCGAGCCGATCTGCGCGTTTGGGATGCGTTTCTGGTGGACTACAATGGTTGCTCGTTGTTACAGTCCGGGGAGATGTCCAACCAGGATCTGGAATTGTTTTCAGATGCAGCCGGTGGTTCGGGCATGGGATTGTATTTCCAGGGCGCGTGGTGTGCTGTGCCGTGGCCCGCATCGTGGCTTTCGGGTGGTTTGACGCGCAACGTGACGTTCCTCGAATTATTTCCGATCGTGGTGGCCTTATGGCTGTGGCCGGAGAAGTTACGGGACAGGCGGGTTGTTTTCTGGTGTGATAATGCTGCAGTGGTGCAAGTCATTAATCGCCATTCTCCCAAGTGTCCACGGGTAGCAGCGTTGATGCGGGTGTTTGTGCTGGCTTGTCTTCGTCTTAATATCACGGCTCGGGCTCGCCATGTGCCGGGCGTTCAGAATGGGATTGCTGATGCTTTGTCTCGTTTCCAGTGGGAGCGGTTTCGGGAATTGGCACCGGGGGCGGACGGGTCCGCGGCGGTGGTGCCGGAGCACCTTTGGCAGCTTGGGACGCCGGAATGATCTTGTTGCTGCGTTCTTCCCTGGCTCCAGGTACGTGGAAAGCCTATCTGCGGGGGTATGCACGGGTTCGTGATTTTCTGTGGGGAAGGGGCTGGAGGGGTGGTAGTGTCGGGGACCTTTTGGCAGGGTCTTTCATAGTCTGGGCGAAGGAGTCTGGTTGGTCCCGGTCAGCGGCACGGGCAGCTTTGGTCGGTTTCTCCTTCTTTTGCAGGGTGGCGGGTTGGGGCAATCCGGGCACTTCGTACGTAGTGAAGCGGCTCTTAGCCGGTTGGGCTCGAGTGCAGCCCCCTGCATCGGATTGGCGTCGTCCCGTGTCGCATGACCTGCTGCTGCGTATTTGGGGCGTCTTGCCCGCGGTTGCGGCTTCCGCGTGGGAGGCCGTCCTGTTCCGGGCGTTGTTTGTCACAGCATTCTTTGGGGCCTTTCGAGTTAGCGAACTGGTCCCCCAGGCGGGCGGGCGGGGGGGTCGGGGAGGGTTGCAGGAGCACCAGGTGGACCTGCAGGGGCAGTTGGTTCGGATATTTCTGGATCGCTCGAAAACTGACCCGCAGGGGCGGGGGCGGTGGGTGCTGTTGCGGGCCATCCCTGGTCTGGAATCTTGTCCGGTGCAGAACTTGTTGATGTACCGGCGTCAACGTCGGGTGGGGGCTGGCTGTTTCTTTTGTCATGAGGACGGTTCGGCCGTCACCCAGTTTCAATTCACTGCGGTCTTCCGCCTGGCCTTGAGGCGGTTGGGCGTCGACGAGCGCGGGTACGCTTCTCATTCCTTTCGGATTGGTGCGGCGACCAGTGCTGCGGCCGCGGGCCTCGGGGTGAGGTGATTCAGCGCATCGGGCGTTGGAGCTCCAGGGCTTACACGGGTTATGTGCGCCCAGAACAGTTGTGAACGGCAGGGGCGTCGGGGGGGGGGGGTGTGGGGGGGTATTAATGCTGTGTTTCTTTTCCAGGTGTTCAATCAAGCGTGCCGACCGGGAGTGCTGCACGGGGCCCGCCAGGCGTATGGTGGCTTCTGGGACATTCCTTCGTCTATTGGGCGGAACGCAGAGCATCAACTCGTCCGCTGGGTCTACATCTGGGCTTGGAGTCCTGTACTTTCCGGCTGGTGTGGCTCGGCCAGCGGGGCATGCGTTGGTGGCAGCTACTTCCAGTGGTTCGAGAGCACGCGGAGAGGCGGCGACTGCCGTTGGGACTTCTGCTACACCTAGGAGGCAATGATCTTTCCGGTTGGACGTGCCGGCAACTTATTCGTGCTGTACAACGGGATCTGCGGGCGCTGCAGGAGCAGTGGCCGGACTTGGAGATTGTGTGGTCGGACATCATCTCGCGGCCGGCCTGCTTGTCGCAGCGGCGGTGGTCGAGAGGGCTGGCCAAGATCAACAGGCAGATCGGCCGGTGGTTGCAGCAGGCTGGCGGGTGGCAGGTCCAGCACCCTTGGGCGGACCCCCGGTGCGCTGGACTGTATCGTGCCGACGGGGTACACTTGTCCCCGGTTGGCCAGGACTTATTGCTCAATGATTGGCAAGAAGCTTTGGAACTGATTGGTCGCAGCTTTATGGGGGGGGGCGGTGCGAGGATAGTTTATACCTCGCACCGGTGGCGGGGTACAGAGTCTGCGCTCGCAGGAGCGGCGCAGGCTTGACCTGGTTATGAGCAGTGGGGGGCGAAATGCTCCTTGGGGGTGGGGCGAGACAGCCCGGTTGGGGGTCTCGACCCGGTAGTGGGGGGGTGGGAGCCGGCCTTTGCTACTAGGATGGCGAGGCAGGCGGCGGGGTTTGGGGGGGGAGGAGGATGCTCCGCCTTGCTACTAAGATGGCGGGTGGGGGGCATCCTCCGGTAATGGGGTGCGGGGCTGGGTTATGTTTAATTGTTATTCAGGCCCTTTGGGCGGTTTACAAGTTGTAAATAAAGCTGCGACCAAAATATGTTTGTACCAAATACAGTTGTTTGTGATTTTGTTGGGGGGGGGGTGAGGTACTCGAGGGGCTGTGTATTGATGTGGTCGGAGGCGAGGAGGGCTTCCGGGTTACCAGAGTTAATGCTCGAGGCCGCGGGCCGGGTCCCGCGGCCGTCAGTAACCTGGGCCCGGGCCCGGCCTCGGCCTCCAGCGTGCTGGGTCGCTGGGGGGGGGGGGGAGGGTTGAGAGGGAACGGCGAGCGCGGCGTTTGAAATCGCTCTGTCATAACGTCGGAGCGATTTCATTGGCCGGCGATCGGCGGGGGGGCGGTGCTGTGCCGGCGAGGAGCCGCGTGGCCGTCCTTGTCTGGCCGCGGCTCCTCGGGAAACCGGACGTGTTCCCGCCCACCCGCCCCCTTTTTTGATGGGGGGTGGTGAGGTTGTCGCAGCTGGTGGGGGTGAGGGGTACAGAGTCTGCGCTCGCAGGAGAGGCGCAGGCTTGACCTGGTTATGAGCAGTGGGGGGCGAAATGCTCCTTGGGGGTGGGGCGAGACAGCCCGGTTGGGGGTCTCGACCCGGTAGTGGGGGGGTGGGAGCCGGCCTTTGCTACTAGGATGGCGAGGCAGGCTGCGGGGTTTGGGGGGGGAGGAGGATGCTCCGCCTTGCTACTAAGATGGCGGGTGGGGGGGCATCCTCCGGTAAAGGGGTGCGGGGCTGGGTTATGTTTAATTGTTATTCAGGCCCTTTGGGCGGTTTACAAGTTGTAAATAAAGCTGCGACCAAAATATGTTTGTACCAAATACAGTTGTTTGTGATTTTGTTGGGGGGGGGGGTGAGGTACTCGAGGGGCTGTGTATTGATGTGGTCGGAGGCGAGGAGGGCTTCCGGGTTACCAGAGTTACTGGCTACTCTGTTCCTAACCCACCATTCTAACCATTATGCTATCCTATACTGCTGGGTTCTGGAATATAGTTTTGGGGATGTCTAAGTAGACGACCCTTCAAACGTCCCTATAGGGCATGTCCAGGTTTGTGAAATCACGTCTGCACCTGGACATGCCTGCATTTTTTTTCAGACATTCTGGTTTAGATGTCCCAGATTGCACTTTGACAGATCTTCTAAAATTCCCCTCCATGTGTGGTAAGTAGTTCCTTCTGGAATTAGTACATAGATGCAATAACAGTTAATTCATGGCCACAACACTTAGGTCCCTCTGTTTTTAACTGCTAATTTTATTCCTATGAACTGTGTGGAAGATAGCCTGAACTAAGTAAAAGGGGAACCTTAGAGGGTAATTTTGCAAGGAACCATCTAAATTTACATAGCAAAGACACACCCAAATGATGGATCTTAGTAATTAATACGCATAAAGAACCTTTTCTGTTAATATCAACTAAGACAAAAATATGCAGGTGTTTTTTATGGCACATTCTTTCTATGTGGGTATGCACATGGGCAAATTGTGGGCGAAGCGTGGGCAGGTGCACAAGTATACAGGTAGATTATAAAATATTATAATTTGCGCACATACTTGCACAATCTAGGTGTTGTCATTTACATCAGCCCTAGGGCAGATGTAAATGTTCACACCTGAACATAAGCAGGGCCAGCCCAACTATTAGGAAAGACAAGGTGGTTGCCTATGTCAAACATCTCTGAGGAGCAGAGAACACTGACTTCCCAGGGAGGTGGACCCCCAATCTTGCTATGACTGATTTTACAATTTTCAGTGCCTATCTTTTGATGATCAGAGATCAGATCAGGCAACTGCTATACTCTGCTCAAAACTGCAAAATAGCTCATTCAATTTCAGCAGAGAACAGTCGCTGCCTGGGCGGGTGGATCCCTGATCTTGGCTGAATGTGTGAAAACAGCACCTGATGGAAATTGGGAGTTGTCCAGTGGGGGATCAGTGCTGTAGGGGGGCCAGCACTTTTTTTTTCATATTGTCGGTGCTGCAGATTGCAATATTGTGTGGGGGGAGCGGTCGACACATTTGAGGGAGGCATTTGAGGTGGCAGTGATCAGGCACAGAGCTACTGACAGCTCTGTGTGCCCAATCGCTACCATCCCTTCCCTTGGATTTACCGCAGGGACCTGCTCTACCTGCATCGGCAGGCACCGCAAGATTTTTCCCATGTAACTTACCAAGGCAGGTAATGTGGATCTCCATGGGAAATCTGAAACCACCACAGTATTTGCAGGAGGTAACCTGGGAATGCCCCCTGCAGATACCACTGGGGAATTTTTCTTAGCATGTGGTTTTGCCAGCTAACACACTGCAATAGTTGCCAAAACCTACTGTGGTTTAGTAGACATGAACCCTTATGGTGCTCTAATTCATGCAATAAAAGGGTAATTTTATAAAATTATTCCAGTGCATATGTAGCCATATGCATATCTAAATGATCTTTTAAAATACCGACCAGCACATCAAGGCTTATACTTTGCCAGTGGTAGTGCACATGGGCAGAGTGTGGGTGGAGTGTGCAAGTATATGCATATAATATAAAATATTATAATTTACCCATGCACTAGAATAATATAGGTACACCAGCTCCAAGGCTAGTGTAAATGTCTGTTTCAACAATGTAGGCATGCATAAGGCCACTTACGCTAGTATTTTATAGACAAGAAGGAACCTAGCTATCTTTTTAAAATAGGTTGGACGTGGGCACCTTAAAATGCACTTTAACTAGGCGTTCTCTTACAAAATTACCCTCAAAGTTCTTATTGTGGACAGTATTGGGAAATGATATAACAGAATTAGAAAAAATAAAGAGAAGGATGACCAAAATGATTATGAGCAAAGGCTAAAGAGGTTAGGGATAATTAGCTTCGAGGAGATGGCTAATGGGAGATATGATAGAGGTGAATTGGAATGGGTAAAGGTGATTCAACTGCTCATTCAAAAAAGTATCAAAAGGAAGGGGGGACATGCTATGGAATTAGAAATTAATATATTTAAAACAAATCATAGAAAATATTTTTTTTTCACCCAGTGCATAGTTAAGCTCTGGAATTCCTTGGTAAAACATGTAGTAAAAGCAGCTAGTATAACTGGGTTCAGAACTGGTTTGGACAAGTTCCTGGAGGAAAAATCTATAAACTGTTTAGAGTAAGCATGAGGAAAGCCACTGCTTATCTCTAAGGGTTAAGTAGCATGGAAAATACTTTTTGGGATCCTGCCAATTTCTTGTGACCTTGATTGGTTATTTTCAGAAAAAGTGTTCTGGGTTTGATGGGTCTTTAGTCTAACCCAGAATGGCATTTCTTGTGTTCTTATGTTCTAGTGGGTGGAAAATTGGCAGGGTGCAGGTGTGGGTCGTGACTTGCTGTTGGCACATAGTAAGTTGCCATGTACTGTTAATGCTGCAATTAGCCTGGATGCATTTATTGCCTCCTGAAGAGGAGGCAGTAAGTGCTTCCCTGATATCTGCAATGCTGTTAACTCTGCTGTTCCAGCTAAAAGAACTTCCTAACCTCACACCCTCCCAACTTTACTCCAATGGCCCCAAAGCTCCCTGACATAACTCCAAAGATCCCCAGTCCCCAATCCTCCTGATATGACTGTGAAGACCTCCTTAACTCCACCAACGTAAATTCAACACCCCTTGGCTCTTACTGAGGAGTTTCTGATGTCTAGTGCAAGAACAATCCCCAGCAGCCTAAGGGGTATGTTTACAAAGCAGTGGGTCCGCGGCTTAGATATCGCACGGAGGCCGCTACTGCTGCTTTGTAAACATACCCCTAAGTTAAAAAAAGCACCTTTGAGCCCTAGTGGTAGATTTGTAGTACTACCATAAGGGTAATACTATGAGACTACCATAAGGGTCAGAGGAGTCATTTTTATCTTGGGATACTGACAAAACAGGAATATCTGAGGGTTGTTCCTACTACCACTACTATTGAACATTTATAGAGCGCTACAAGGCTTACGCAGAACTGTACAGATACATATAAAAGACGGTTCCTGCTCTTCAGAGCTTACCATCTATTTAAGAAAGACAATATTACAGCTGAGGACAAGGATACAACTAGGGAAAGGATTAGGGGAGGATAGGGGGATATTTGCAGTCACAATGGTGGCCTTTTATAGTTGCAACAGACTCTAATGCATTACCAATAGTGCACTTGCAACCATACTATCAACAATGTTCTTAAGGTGTGGTAAATATTTCCACTGTGTGGCAACTGCATGGGCAGATATTAGGAACTTCTCTTAAGTGCTGCCGCATAGGTTTCACAGTTTCTGTGTGATCATTTTTGCAAGTAATGTGCAGTAACAAACGTTTTGCCACATTTTACCAAACAGGTCCCTAAATGTTTTAAGGCATGCTAATAGATTGAATGTGCAAGAACATATGCACATTAACTCCTTTAAGACATTACATGTGTTCTTCTACTTGCTGTAAGGAAAGGCATTCTTGGTGTGGGGTTTGGACACGGTTTAGAACAACACACATACAGTACTTACACATTTTCAAAAGTAGGCACACACTTTTCCTCAGGAGACATAAATGTGTAGAGGTAGATTTCCTGCAGTAATTTCCAAATTGAAAGGGCCTATATGCTCTCTTTGAAAATCTGCCACAGCACAGAGTGAAAAACACACATATATTTTTCACCTATACATGCAGTTAAAAAATTAGTGTTGAAACCTCAGACACATCTGAATTATATTTTCCACCAAATCAATGAAATAAATCTTATTCTTCACACAAAACTTATTTTCACTCTAATCGACTTTTAGTTCCTTACAAATTAAGTTTACTTTTACCACTGTATTAATTATCTATTTAGAGAAAAAAACACATGGATGATACAAGAAGTAAAGATTTTCCACACGTAAGAAATGGTGACGTGTTCTGCAAACACTCTGGATACAAATCAAATGCCTGTCACATCTGCAGCTAAACAATTTTCAGCCATTAACCCCGTGAAGGGGGCAATAATCACTCTCCACAGGTTACTTGAAATCCTACAGGAAATTTTGACTCTTGGGGTTTACAACAATAATGAAAGCTAAAGTGCACGCATACTTTTGCTTTCATTATTTTCTCTTGAGCAATTACCCACAGATAATTGCAATTGCTTTCTGTACAGGTAATTTTTTTTTAACTGTCAGAAATAACAAGAATAGTTTTGATTATACAAAACTAGGTGCCTTGTTACAACCCCCAGCCGCCCATGCCATTGCCTCTTAACAATTGTCTTCACTGATGGTGGGTACTGAATTCCTCATTTCCATGGAAATGCTCTTGATTATTACCTTCTACATATATCTCCTAAATGCTCATGTTTTACAGTGTCAGAAGCAAAAATCACTCTGTTCATTATGATATAAAAAGCTATTGTAATGGACACCTGACTGCAAAGGGGAACATGCCCTACTCAGTACTGGAAAGTTTTAGTGCTGTGTTTTAAAAGGATCCCTATCTTCCTCTTGAATTAGTTTCTGAAGGGAAGTTACTATGTAAAATAAAACATTCTAAGTTCTCTTTATTTCCTGAAATTTCCACTTAGCACTTCAGTCAGCAGAAACAGAAATAAAACCCAATTGCTGTACCCTGTACTAAGTACTTCTAAATCCTGTAACAAGACAATCCAGACTCTGAGGTTATAGACCCATTATCGGGGTGGAATATGGTATTTCCTTTCACCACTGGTTGCTCCAATGGCAAAGCTTCCTCAAGGACTTTAATCTCCTGTTCAGGATCTGCATTTGTTAGTGTGCATTTGGTTTGTTAGCATACCTTAAACAATAGGTGCATGCTAGAACAATTTAACTTGTTTACCTATGAATTAATACACATTGGGGCTGATTTTACAAAGGGGCCACAAAAGGATGTGCTTAAAGGACTTGCATGTGTGAATAGACACTTATATGCAGGCTTTAGACAGTCGTTCTTCTGTAAGTATGCCTGTTAAGTCCTATCATGTGTGCTTTCAGTGTGGATGTGCACACAGGTAGAGCTTGGGTGAAGCATAAGCAGAACAGAAATTTCCTTTTCGCCTCTCCGGGCCAGTCCAGGGAAGGTTAGGTTGTCAATCCCCCTCAGCAGCTGAGGACATAAAGACATCAAGTTTTCTTGCTCGATGAAGCCACTCCCCCTGAAGCCAACTGCCAGTCTGTTTGTCCTCAGCAGCTGAAGAGGATCGATTTAAATCTCTCCCTTAAGTTTTTGTTATTTATTAATTTATTTGTAATTCTTTAAGTTGGCTCTGAGCTATTAGAAGCCGAACTAGATCGGCATACCAAGGACTAGATCGGCATACCAAGGACGCCGAGGCCAATCCGGCGCAATCAGAATCACTGAACCGCAGCGCTTCGTTATGCGTTGAACAACTCGGCTCACCATTGGCCAAGGTGGGAAAACATACAATAGAATGTTCTCCGGCCAAGGCTGAGCTAGAGCATCGAGCCCTTCTGACATGCATTCCCTGTGTCTACTGAAAAACGGTTCGACTTTACATTGTTGAACGTCGCCATTAAATCCATAACCGGTTGTCCTCACTTTAAGGTTATTTCGTGAAAAACTGCTACGTTCAACTCCCATTCTCCTGGATCGAGGAGAGACCGACTGGGATAATCGGCCTGAACATTCTCTTTGCCCGCATTGTCGGAGAACAAACGAACTGCCTTCTTTATGAGAAGGTGCTCGAAGTGCTGAAGAGCAAGCCGGGCAGCGTGTAGCTCTAGCATGTTGATCGACCACAATGTTTCCTCTTTTGACCAAAACCCTTGAGTTATTTGCGACTGACAATGCGCTCCCCAGCCTATCAGACTGGCATCTGTGGTGACTAACACCCACGCGGGCTCCTGCAAAGGAATACCCGCCTTGAGATGTACCGGGTCCAACCACCATTCTAGACTTTCCCTTACCGTTTCCGGACAAAACAGGCGCTGCGATAGAGGATGCAGCTGCGGTGACCATCGAAAAGTAAGGCCTGTTGTAAGGGCCGCATGTGAGTCCTGGCCCACAGAACCAGATCCAAGGCAGCCGCCATGGAACCCAAAAACTGTAAGTACTTCCAAGCCGATGGAGCTTGAACTCTTAAAAAAGCTTGCACTTGTTGCAAAATCTTGACTATTCTTTTTTTTTTTCCGGCAAGAAAAACTGCTTCTCGAGCCGTATCGAAGTAGGCCCCTAGATAAGTCAGTTGTTGAACTGGCTGCAAGTGACTCTTTGCTTGATTTATCACCCAGCCTAGCTGTTCCAAAAGTTGAACAACTCGAGACGTCGCCACTACGGAGGCCAGATGAGAATTGGCTCTAATTAGCCAATCGTCGAGGTATGGATGAACACGGATCCCTTCTTTTCGCAGCGCAGCTGCTACCACTACCATGAGCTTTGTGAAGGTTCTTGGAGCCATGGCCAGACTGAAGGGCCGAAACTGGAAGTGACCCATTGGAAGGGCAAAACGCAAAAATTGCTGATGAGATGGCCTGATGGGAATGTGAAGAGGAATTCCCCCAGCCGTATTGCCCGAATCATTGTACGCAGCGTTTCCATGCGAAAATGAGGTACCCGCAAAGCACGGTTGACCCCTTTGAGATCGAGAATTGGTCGAAAAGAATCCTCCTTTTTGGGAACCATGAAATAAATCGAGTATCGACCGCGACCGTATTGGTCTCAGGGTACAGGGACTATTGCTCAAAGGTGTAATAGATGCAAAACCGTGTCTAACACGGCTTTCTCTTTTAGCCCCTTCGCACAGGGAGAGCGAACGAAGGCGGGTAGCAGATTGTAAGCGAAATCCAGTGCATACCCTTTTTGAATTATTTCTAACACCCACTTGTCTGCAGTAATCTCGGTCCAGGCTGAGAGAAAATCCTGCAGGCGTCCCCCTAGAGGTACTAACGCCTGAACCAAGAGACCTTCATTGTGGTTTCTTAGCTGCGGATTGAGAAGCCGCGAAGTAAGATCTATTGAAACCTCTTTTGAGAGATTGCAAATAGATCACGTGTGCCCTCTTCCATTAACAGCTAGGGAAAATAGATTTTTACTCACTGTTGTTGATTCCTTTTCTCATTGGGTAGAAGCTTTCCATGTCACAGATCCTAGCAGTATTGGAAACACATCACCCAGTTGAAACCATATGGGTAATACATGTTGTATGAGTCTTTGTTTTCAGATACCATCTGAAGACAGCACGGACAGCTGCTTTCTGAAGACAGCACGGATAGCTGCTTTCTGAAGACAGCACGGATAGCTACTTTCTGAACAAAAGTTGTTTGAGGATGGGAACTATTTACTTCTGCTGTATAGTTGACGTGTCCTAGATACTGGACATGTATCTAATAGTTATGTAAATAAGTAGTAAAAATTATTTTTGTTGTTGCATAGTATAAGTGAGGAGCACTAGTTTACTCCGTAGTAGAGTAAAACAAGTTAGCTTTTATTACGTCTCGGTTTCCTGTTGTTCTTGTATCTGCTCTCCTCTACCCAAGTCTCATTACAGGAACTATCATCCGAATATGCACGATTGGCTAAATCCACAGATGGGGTATATCGCTATCAAGAAATACCCCCACCTTTCCCCGAAGGAAAGTATCTGGTCATCCTGAGTTTCTGTTCCATACAGGACCAGCCAGTGTTCTACTCATTAAACATCACTCAAACACTGTGGGTGCCACCAGTTTTCCACTTCTCTAGAAAGGACAGAAGAAGTGAGGGCACCTCCAGAACATTACTTTTTAGGTCCTCCTGCCTAGATTTTGTACAATATTTCTTGCCAGGATAAAGAATGTTTCTTTTTCAGTTGCTCCCAGAATGCATGACACCCGCCTTCCTAAGAACACTCTGTTGTACAGTTTAAACAATACCTGGTGCAGTCATACACCACTGGTCTCCATCACCATTGACGGGACAACTTATTCCACACCGCTGGTTACCAATGACTCTATGGACATTCCAGACTTTATCTCATATGCTGTGCATCCATTACCACTTGGCATGGGAGAAAAGACACTACATAAACTGCTCAACTTTACAGAACTCCATGCCTATATTGATCACCTTAAAACAACTGTAACCGTTTTGTTTTTTATTTAGAGTGTGTGCCACTTATTTTGATGAAGTATGCAGTTGAGGAATAAAACTGATTTTCTCCTGTGGAATTTGGTTGGAGTTCTACTGCTTCATCTGCATATCTCATAAAGAGGTCTCTGATTGGCTAAAGGACCTAGGGAGCAGATGGATGATGTCAGCAGAGTCCTTGTTTCCTAGACAACAGGAAGAAAGTTGGATTTGAGTTTTTGACCTTGAACAGAAAACAGAAGTGTTTGAGTTGTGTTTTGATTTTGAATAGAGAGAGATGTAAGTTGACCGGAGAAAAACCGCTGGCTCAAATCAGCAGGAAACAATGCCTCTCGTTGAAATCACGCCGCTGTGGAAAACAAACACTGCACCGGTAGTCACACAGGTGGTTTGTTAAAGTTTTATTCCGCTGCTAGCGGAAGCAGGAAACAGCTGACTCAATAAAGTTTTGTTCCGCTGCTAGCGGAAACAGGAAAAGCATAGCCTCACCAACGTAGAGGAGGTACTGGGGCTCCCAGTCTCAATCTGCCACAGTTTCGTTCCGCTGCTAGCGGAAGCAGGAAACAGCTGACTCAATAAAGTTTTGTTCCGCTGCTAGCGGAAATAGGAAAAGCATAGCATCACCAAACATAGCATCACCAACGCAGAGGAGGTACTGGGGCTCCCAGTCTCAATCTGCCACAGTTTTGTTCCGCTGCTAGCGGAAGCAGGAAACAGCTGACTCAATAAAGTTTTGTTCCGCTGCTAGCGGAAACAGGAAGAGCATAGCATCACCAATGCAGAGGAGGTACTGGGGCTCCCAGTCTCAATCTGCCACAGGAGTCAGAGACGGAATAAAAAGACAGGCAGGCTCTACCTGAAACCGTCGCGCTCCAATTCTCTCTGCTGGCAAAGCAGGTAAATTAAATTAAAATGCTCTGTTAGGACTATAACTAAATCAGCTCTGCTAGAACCAACTTAAAGAATTACAAATAAATTAATAAATAACAAAAACTTAAGGGAGAGATTTAAATCGATCCTCTTCAGCTGCTGAGGACAAACAGACTGGCAGTTGGCTTCAGGGGGAGTGGCTTCATCGAGCAAGAAAACTTGATGTCTTTATGTCCTCAGCTGCTGAGGGGGATTGACAACCTAACCTTCCCTGGACTGGCCCGGAGAATGCTCAAGGAAAGATAATTAGCAGGTAAGAACTAATTTCATTTTATGCACTTGAAGAGCTAAATATGTAGACCCTAGAGGAAAGGAGGGACAGGGTAGATATGATACAGACCTTTAAATACTTAAAGAGTATTAATGAACAAACAAACCTTTTTCAAAGAAGTGGAAACTGTAAAACTAGAGTACACACAATGAAGCTGCAGGGAGGTACTGTAAACTTAACAGCAACATCAGGAAATACTTGTTCACTGAAAGGGTGGTGGATGCCTGGAATGCCCTCCCGAAGGAGGTGGTAGGGGCAAATACAGTGACAGAATTCAAAGTGGCATGGGACAGACACAGTGGATCCCTTTATAGCAAGAAGATGAAATCAAAGCAAACTTAAATTTCTTTAATACTTCAATAAACAGAGGGAGTGACCTGCACGGAGCAGCGAGTACAAACATTCTATCTACCTTTCTGGGAAGAATAGATGGACCATACTACCATATTGGTCTTTATCTATCATCCTATAGTATGTTTATTTCATGTTTAAAGACTGAGGTCTGCTGCCACTGCTGCAGACACAGAAAAGCAGCAGTGACGGTGGTGGTAGTGGCCGGGGGGTGAGAGGGGAATGACTGGAAATGAAATGAAACATGAAGCAAGAGGAAGAGGGTAGATACTGAATAGGAAATGGGGAAGGGATGGCAGAGAACAGATACTGGATACAAAGTGCAGGGAGGTGTTTGAAAAGCAGATTCAAGACACCGGTAGAGGGTGGAGGGCAGATGCTGGACATATGTCATAGGGGTGGGAAGTAAACACAGGGTGGGGGACATAAGGGGATAGAGGACAGATGGTGGATAAAGGTGGGGGCAGATGGATGAAGGACGGAGGTTGGAAATGGGGTTGAGAGCAGAGGATGGACACAGGATAAGGGCATAAGGAGATGGAGGGAGAGAGTGCAGGGAAAGAAGGCAGATACTGGACATGGGCTGGGGGCATAAGGGTGGAGAGCTGATGGTGAACGAGGGTTGGATAGCAGATGCTGGACACAAGGTAGGTGTTATAGGGATGAAAGGCAGATGCTGGACATGGGGTGGGAGTACAGGGGGTAGCAGGCAGAGGTTGGACACAGGCTAGGGTTGGAGGGCAGATGCTGGACATAAAGTGGGGGATAAAGGGCAGATGATGGACATAGAGTGATAGAGAGAGGAGATGCTGGGCATAGGATGAGGGAGAGAGGAGGAATGCTGGACATGGAGGGAAAATGATAAGAAAAAGGGGACAGAAACTAGATGGAGAGAAGGGGGACAGAAACAGGGCAGAAAAGAAGGGGAAAGATGCTGGACAAAGGGAGGACAGAAGAGAGAAAGAAAAAAGGATAGAGTTAGTTAAAGACTCTGGAATAATTGGCTGGGGGAGGATAAAAGATGGAGGGTGAGAGGGCTGTGTTAAAGGTTAAAAAGTGATAGGAAGGCACAGTAAAAAGATGGAGATTGAGAACTAGATTGTAAGAAGGAGAAATGGAATCCAAGTTAATAGAGAAAAATAAATGGAAGAAAGCCAGAAGGAAAAGATCAATGTCAGAGATGGAAGGAAGTAAAGAAAACAGGAGGGAAGACAAGTGGCAGATGGATCAGAGACCCTAGAGAGTGAGTTAAGAGAAGATATGGAAAGCAGAAACCAGACTGTGATCAACACATTAGAGAATAAAATGACCAGACAGTAAAAGGTAGAAAACTTAATTAGTGACTTGAATATGTCTGTTCTCCCCAGGACCTTTTGAATGTGCTCTACCCAGTTAATTTTATTAACTGGCTGCTAACTTAATCTGATGAATTGATATGGCAAAATAACTGAAAGGAAGCTTGTCTGTACAGGGCTGTGTACACAGTTAGGGTACTTAATAACATCATATTACTAAAAGCCCTCAGAAAGAGTTAACACCACAGACATTCCAGAGCTTATTACTCAGCAACAACCTTGAAAGGCTCTACTGAAATAACTAGGCTGAACTTTCCTAAAACAAACAGGGAGAAGTTGTTTCTTCAGTCTCGCAGTCTCAAATCAGAGATATCAAAACTGCAAGTGTTAGAATTATTGTTTAAGAAGTTATGTCTGGGAATACATGTATGTCTCCGCATGATGGCCTATGCTAATAAGAACTGACCTATGACATAGAGACATAGGGGCATGTTTACTAAACTGCGGTAACGGTACATAACGCGCGTTAACCAAAATTAACGATCGTAAAGCCCAGCGGCGTGGTAAAACACCGCAGAAGGTGGAGAGAGGGCGGAGAGAAGGGATCAGTGGGCGGAGAGTGGGCGGGGAGAGGCTCTCTTCACACTAACGTGCTGATCTGAAGAGCTGAATTCAAACGTGAATGAAAACCTGCCGTTAAATGCATATTACAAGGGAGAGAAACCATTTCAGTGTTAGCAATGTACAGCCCAGGCAGGGAAACCAAAATAAAGTGATAAGTGTGATACATGTGCACAGAACAAAAGGGCACATAAACACTGAAAATGACCCCAACAAACTGGAAAAAATCAATAACCAAGTGGTACATAATCTGCCTATGGGTCCATCAACCCCCCTCCCCTTCCCTCCCCCTCCCCCTCCCCTCCCTCCCCCCACTCTACTCCACTCCACTCCCCTCCCTTCCCCTCCCCCTCCCTTCCCCTCCCCCCTCCCCCTCTCCCCCTCCCCCTCTCCCCCCTCTCCCCCCTCTCCCCCTCCACCTCCCCCTCTCCCCTCTCCCCCCTCTCCCCCTCCCTCCTCCCCCTCTCCCTCCCCCTCCCCCTCTCCCTCCCTTCCCCTCCCTCCCCCTCTCCCTCCCCCTCCCTCCCCCCTCCTCTCCCTCCCCCTCTCCCTCCCCTCCCTCCCCCTCTCCCTCCCCCTCCCTTCCCTTCCCCTCCCTTCCCCTTCACCTACAGCAGGTAACCATGGCACCAACACAGGATATGCACTATTCTGGGTGCATCATCGCCCATAAGGATTAGACATGGCCGAGACATACAGCAGGACACAGATGTATCCTAGGTGTGTCTAACGGAACTACCTATCACACAGTGATGGGGACCTGCAGCATGGCGTATTTCAGCCATGAAAGGTGCTGTGGACCTGGTGCTGGGCGCCCCACCTCAACCTCAGGGTGGGCACAGTACCCGCACAATGTGACTGTCTGTGGCTACTCTGTGGCAGTGCCACACACGGTCTGTTCCCCCTACCAGGCCGAGGTGCTGTGGGGGTGCATACCCAATCTTGTGCCCATCTCTCGTCTGCTGATTTACATGTGCAGTGCATCATGGGTATGGGTAGGTTAACCCTATCCTGGTAACCACAGCAGCCAGTTTGTGTGGTGACGTGCAGTCCTTCTGCAGCCAGCCAGGGCTTTGTTCACAGCCTTATAAGGTGTCCTATAGGGGACATTATAGGGTGCCTTGGCGGACAGTACACTTTATAATGTGCCCTATGGAGTGCGTTATGGGGTGCCTTATGTGGCACCTTAGGTTATGCCACCGTGAGGGTGTGTTTGCTGGCAGCACTAATTAAAATACACGTCAAATGCCTCAACAATCACTACTTAAATGTAAAGGGTGCTGCCTCAGCCAGCCTTATACATTAGGCCCACTGGGGAATCGAACCCATGACCCCTGTACCATCAGTCAGTGTTGCAACCATTGAGCTACAGCTCTGTTGTTGTGCTTGTATGCCTGCGTGCCTTCTTAAGATTAACGCGCGGTAACATGCCCTGTAGCGCTCGTTCATTTATGGCGCCTTGTAACGCGCGTTCTCGGCACGTTCTCAGTAACGATGTACCGCCCATGTCCTTATTTGGGATTTCTGTCTCTACCGTGGCTCCTAACGCGAATCGCACTAACGCAGTTTAGTAAACATACCCCATAGAGATGCATGTTATGAATATATGCAATTCTTGACGTAGAACAATTAGATGAAAACTATGCTGTGTAATGGAATTTTGACCTATAAATAAAATAGCCAGAGTTCATGTCAGTAGAGTAAACAAGGTGCTACCTTGGTTTGCTTTCCCAAAGCTTTGGTGTTTTTTTATAATACAAGTGTGTTTTGTGGTTTGTGTTGTTAAGCATACTTGCTCCTTCTCATTGCTCTGAAAGTGGACATCCATTCCCAAGAACCCAGGTTCTGTTACCGGTGAGGGGAGGTACAGAGTACACAAACAATAACGAGCAGGAATAGAAAAATGAAAGATGACTAGTTATATTGTCTGCTGCCAGCCAGCATTAATACCTCGGGTGCAATCATTTACCCTATGGCTAGCGAATCTCCTTTCTCAATTGCTGCAGCAAGTGAGGAAAGGTCCTCCACACTGCAAAGAAGCTTACTATCTCGGGTGCTGCAATGTCTCACGTTATGTAAAATCATCTTTGCAGGAAGACTGGGCTGCACACAATTAGAGATCTACTCAACTTGCTTGTGAGGCACCAGTCCTCTTCACAGCAGGCATCCCTGTTAGACTAATGGTTTTAAAGGCCTTCATTTAAGGGGTTGGCACTTTCCAGATGAAAGGGTGCTGTCATATGTGTGCATAAATGGTACCATGCAAACAGATTCCATTCACAACAGCACACCCTCACTTGCTTTGTCCTACTTTTGAAGTACAACTTTTGTGTCTCTGCCTTGTGGGTGGGTGTTATGGATGGAGCAGTTATGATGCAGATCTGTGTTCCTAGGAGACCTATGCCTATGTGATCTGTCTCATCTGCATATGTCCCATAGGGTGGACATGAATCCCGCTTGCCTTAGTGTCTGCATGCAAGCATTGCCTTGCCACTATGAGGCTGATTCTATATAGTGCATATGGACAGTTATGCACTAGAAATGCAGGTAAGTCCCTAATCTCAAGGATTTATGTGCATGAATTAATACTTACATACACACTTTGGGTGGTTGCTCTTCAGTAAGCACATGCATAAGTCTCATTGCATGTACTTTCCATAGTGGTGTGACATGGAGGTGGCGCTTTGGCGGAATCTCACATCTTACATTTAGGTTATAGAATATTATAATTTATATGTTTTTCTTAACCGATCTACAGCAGGTGTAGCTGCCACAACTAGGTTCAGGCTTGTCGGTACACTCCTATTTTATAAAGTAGACCCCAAGTATGCATGCACTAATCTCCACTGCATATTCTTCCTAAAACCATCAATAGTGAGGAGTGGAAATATGCTGATTTTAGATAAGGTGAGCATGTGCACACCCTTTCTTCTAAAACTGACATGTATTTTCCAGCATTTGCATTTCCACATCCCATCCACTCCATAAACGGACTTTCAAAAATGTGCCTTCACATCTCTCAGCTATTGCCTTGTCCTTCCTGAATATCCCTTTTATGTCACAATCATTTAATGATCCAACTGACTCTTGCACAGATTTCTTACTTTGAGTGAATCAGAATGTTTTTTATTATGAGCTGTCTCTATGGCAAGTTTATTTTCAAATTCATTTTTGTCTTCCTTATCATTGTTTAGCATCCAACTTGCCAGTGTTTATGCTGTTGCCTATTTTTTTTTTCATTTGGGTTCTTTTTCCGCCTTTTGAAAGATGTTCTTTTACATCAAATAGCCTCTTGTATCTTACCATTTAACCATGCTGGCCATATTTTGTCTTTCCTTCTGCCTTTTTTAAAAAATACATCTGGTCTGGGCTTCCAATATGGCAATTTTAGGCAGCACCCATGCCTGATGTAAACCCTTAACCTTTGCAGCTGTTCTCTTTAGTTCAGCTTTTTTTTTTCTATTTTTATCATAGTCTCCCTTTTGAAAGTGAATGTGTACTCACTCCAATTATTGAGTCAAATTTGATTATGTTATGATCACTGTTGCCAAGTGGTCCTAATACAGTTAGCTGTCACCACGAATTCTACCTTCTGCTAAGGACTGGATCTAAAATAGCTCCTCCTATAGTTGGTTCCCAAATTATCTGCACAATGAAGCAGCAATTTATCTCTTCTAGGAACTTTGCCTCCCTATGATGTTTTGAGGTGATATGTATCCAGTTCACATTGGGATAATTGAAATCATCCATTTTTATTGTGTTGATAAACATGATAACTTCCCTAAATTCCATGTGGACAGTAGTATGATTCTATTACAATGTTGTTCCCTTTCACACATTGCATTTCTGTCCATAAATATTAAATGCTGCATATTGTTTCATGTAGAACTTTTATTGTATTTGACTCAATGCCATCTTTAACATGTAATACCACCTCTCCACCAATTTGATTCACCATATCTTTGCAAGATAATTTGTAACTTGATATGAGTGTCCCATCAGTAATCCTCCTTCCCAAGGTTTCCAATATACCCATATATTCTAACTCTCCCATCTTATTTTTTAGGCTTCTAGCATTTGTAGAGGGTCATTTCAAGGTATGTTTACTGTTTGAATTTGCTAATTTATTTGCAATTGGCAGGAATAATTTGCAATTTTAACTCTTTATGCTCTTTATTTAAAGGCACCTGGGCCACTTTAGCCTGTATATCAAGCCAAATAAGCTGTGACGATAACTGTTATTTCAATTTCTCTATGGAGATGCCCTATTGTTCCTGTTTTGATAGTATTCTTCAAAGATAGTTCACTCCAAACCTTGCACTCCTGAGTGATATTTAACACCATGATGGTCTACAGTAGTGTGCAATGACATAGGTCATTATTTTTTATATTAGAAATTGTTTATATTAGAATTTCAGACTACATAATTTAACAGCAATATTTTTAATAAGAATATCCAGTGTTTGTAAAGTTTTCATGTTTTCCAGTATGTAATCTTATCTACTGTAATGTTTTTATATTTAACTAGACTTCTATACCACCTTATCCTTTAATCAAAGCCGTTTGCATTGCAACTCAAACTTAAACTGGATACAGTGAATTAGGACCTAGTGGTTGGAATGCAGGGTACTTAACAAAGGTATAACCTATTTACAATTAGCTTGAATTATTTACAGTTTCATCGTGTTATTTACAGCTTGGGCAGGTTATCCAAAAGCAGATCTAATGGTCTGAAGGGTTCAAGGCAGGGGGGACTGGTTTATTTGCCGGACTATGTGACATTTCCGTAGTGTTCCACATTTGTGATATCTCCGGAAGCTTGCATTTCATCAGGGAGGGTGTTACATAAGTGGGGTGCAGCTATGGAGAGGGTTCTTTTGGAAGTGGATTGTTTGCTTTTCTGGGAATCTGTGGGTGCAGTGATCATATGCTTAGAATATAAGTTATATTCTTTGTTTCTTGGAGCTACAGCCAGATCAGTATTCCGAGTGAGGGGCGTCCTACCCTGCTTCCTGACTGGAATTCTGAAAGAGCCCTCCCTTTCAGATGCCATGGAAGGGTGTGTGTGTGTGTGAATTTTATCCCTCCCTCAGGTAGCAGATTCCTGTGTGTTATTTCACACCTAACTGTCAATATAGGAGTGGGATAGGTGGAAACAGACTTTCATAAATACTTTTCTTTGGGTTCCCACAATATATTGCTTGACTGTACAGGGAAAAAAGAATAACCACAAGAAAAGCATGATTTTGGTAGCAAATACACTGACTCAGTTAAAATTGCAATCAAAGGTTTTATGGATATAGCAAAAAGTTTCTTTAACTCTCCCACACATGGGTATACACAATTGAGATCAATTTAGAGGCACAGACAAATTAACAGTGCCAGAAATCCAAGAAATCAATAGCAAAAATGTATTGCAAACAACTCCAGTAGATTGAGGGCATGAACAGAGAAGTGTCAAGGATTTTTTTTTATTTTTCCTTGTCCATGAGTAGCATTTATCAGTTAGTTCAATTTAATGCAAACTGTATTGTCAGTGAGAGATCAGGCTCCTTAGTGACTCCTTAGTGAAGATTCATTGTAGAATCTAAAACTCCAGTTGGGGGATTGCTCTGCTGTCCTTATGTGTGCCACAGTTCTACCTTATTTAAACCCTGCTTTCCTGGCATACCTGCACCATGGATATCCTGGCACCCTAGCATCCCCCTGCTAGGTCTATGATCCTTCACATTGGACTTTTCACCCTGTGAACCCAAGTCACAGGGCATCCATTGGGTATAGAGGTGGGGGAGGACTTGTGCCTAATGGCCTCAAAAACCCTATTACCCATGTGACTGGAGGACAGTGGTCGCCATAACCATTTATGCTTCTTTCCCCTATGCTGCCTTCTATCTATGCAGTTCAATGGCAGTCTCATCTATGCCTCCAGCCACCACACCCCTGCTACCAATCCATACATTTGCAGCATCCATGTGCTATTGGCCACTCTCAGCATCCTTCATGCTACACGCACTTGCAGCTTTGTGGGGTTCTTTGTTGCATGCCACTATTCCAGCCTCTCACCTGACTCCTATATGAAAGCAGCAAATACCTATGTTGTCACTCCTTGTTGTGACTACATGCTGTTACCATGCTTACCTTGCCCTGTTAGAATGCTGAACCCATCCCAGGGGCCTATTCCCACATGTTACAGCCTTGCCACATGTTTTGACAATTACCTTGACACTTGCATCTCCCGCAAGAGGTACTGCAGCAGACGGCCTGTCCTCCACATAGCCCTGCATCAGACTTTTGTCACCTCTAGATCCCACAGGATGGAACCTCTTGTTGTGGGGCAAGAGACTGTGTCACACTTTGCTCAACCCTAATTTCTGTTCTTTTTCCCTTGTTATCCACCTGCTTCTCTCTCTTTGTTGCCTTTGGACTGGGGGGTGGTCAGGCCTGTGCAGTTGTGTGGAGGCTGCAGCATGTGCATATGGAGCCCACATGAGCTCCTGATTCTCATACCATATTCCATCCTTCCCAAAGGACACCTTGTTTCCTGAAACAACACATGGCAATTGTTGTTGACTGTTATCTGTGATTCTACACTTTCTGACCACTGTGTCACTGCTCTCCAACAGTTTGGCATCTCTGTGCAAGCAATGTCTGTACCTATGTGTGCATTGTATGTGGCATGTTTCCTGAGCTATTTTATCCTTCCTGGGTCTTGGTCTGCCCACATATGCTTCCTTGCCTCACTGTGGTCTTTGGCCCTGGCATTTGCACACCTGGCCATATGCCACCACACAATAGATCCCAGGAGAAATTGAAATCATGGATAACTTTAACCTACTTGGATCAATTACACAAGTACACTAAAAAAAAATTTTTTTAAACTGCCTCTAATGTTTCGATTGATTTTTACGTTTTTTGGTGCGCTGAATCCAAATCTGGTAACCAATTTGCTCCATCACGTACAGATTTTTTGCTACATTGGGTTAGCAGTTTGAGGTGAACGTTTCAGATTGAGTGCGATCGAGATAAAAGTTTCTTGGATGAATTCTTTATACTAATTGTTTAGTAGTTATTCAAATAAGAATAAAGAAAATTGTAACAAGGCAGCACATAAGAATAGAGTAATGTCAACAAAACACACTGTGATGGTAGCAAAATTGTCTGCACTTAAAACAGCCACATACATGTGCACAAACATTGAGCATATAAGAGCGAGGTTAGACACAAAGCAAAGCAAAGAAATGTGCAAAAAATGTTGTACAGGTATGTATGTAAGAATAGAAAACGCAAACCGCACCATTGCAATACATGAAGACAAACACCCGATGGTGTGAAAATACAATTCTAATAAATGAGATCCGACACTGTGGTAATAACTAGCAAATTTTTATTTCAAAGTTTAGTAAAAACACGATATTTGTCAACACAGTTTAGATTTTAAAGTCATTCTTGGGTCAATCAATCTCCTGGTGGGCCCGTTTCTTCTTCCCCCGAATGCTTCTCTTGGTGCGCTGCTTGGCGTATTTTTCATCTGGGGTTTCCCGCAGCAGCAACCAGCAGAAATCAGCCATCATAGTGGTGTTCCATCTTCCTTGGTACCTTCTCTCTGCGTCCTTGATGTCCTGGTGAAACCTTTCACCTTGTTCTTCACTGTACGTCCCCAAGTTTTCGGGAAAGTAGTTCACATGGGAGTGCAAGAAATGGACTTTCAGGCTCATGTTACAGCCTTGTTCTTTGAAGGCATTGAGCATCCTGGCAACAATATCCTTATAGTTCTCATCCCGCCTGTTCCCCAAGAATTTGAGAACAACATCCTTGAAGGAATCCCAGGCTTCTTTTTCCTTCTCAGACATCGTTTCAGCGAATGCTCCATCTGAAATGAGTTTCCTTATATCAGGGCCAACAAACACTCCTTCCTTTAGCTTTGCTTCAGAAAGTCGGGGGAACTTTGAGCAAAGGTACCAAAAGCACTCACCATCTTTTGGAAGGGACTTGATGAATTGCTTAATGAGACCCAACTTAATGTGGAGAGGTGGTAATAGAATTTTATCACGAGGTACCAAGCTCTCATGAAGAACATTTTTCTCACCGGGTCTCAAATACTCCCGAATTGGCCAGTCTTTTTTCCCCCAGTGTAGGTCGCGGGCCCGGCTATCCCACAGGCAAAGGAAGCAGGGATATTTGGTGAAACCGGATTGCTGCCCTAATAGCATGGATAGAATTTTAAAGTCTCCACAAATCATCCACTTATGCTCATCATAACGAATCTTCTGAAGAATCAGGGCCAAATTCTCGTATTTTTCTTGGAGAATAACAGAGTGAGCAATAGGAACTGAAGCGAATGTGTTGCCATTATGAAGAAGAACACCTTTTATGCTGTCTTTTGACGAATCAATGAACAGCCGCCATTCAGCAGGATCATACTTGAGTTTAAACTTTTCCATCACTCCGTATATATCGTTGCAAAATACCAAATCTTCCTCTTTGCTGAAATACTTCAAAAATTGTGTCTCGCGGTTGCGGTACCAATAAAAAGTGGTTCCTGGTGACAATAGATTTTTCTGTTTAAGCCGAGAACCTAGCAGTTGGGCAGCATCTTTTGGGAGTCCTAAATCCCGGACTAAATCATTCAATTCAGCTTGAGAGAAAAGTTCAGGTTTCGGATCTGGTTCAATTTCAAACTCGGAAGTACTGGACTCATCGGGAAAAGCCATCTGATGAGTCTCATCATGATCAGAACCGTCCACACAAATATGATCCAAAGATTTTGGTGGTTCAGGCACAGGTACTTCATTGCTATGAGGCATAGGCCTAATTGCTGAGGGAAGGTTGGGGTAACTTATTATGTTCTTATTTTTTAAGTTGTATCCCTTCACAATGCAAGAGCAAAAATAGCAGTCACTGCTGTGGTCTCTTTGTTCACGACACATCATAGGTATTCCGAAACGAAATGCTTGTTTTTTACCTTTCATCCATAAGCGTAGATCTTCCTCACATGTCTTGCACACTTTGTGAGGAGCCCACGGTTTGTCTTGATCGCCTAACTTCAAACCGAAATAGGCGAAATATACTTTTGTAATAAATGCAGAAATGTTCCTCTGCCACTTTTTCACGGTATATTCCCCACAAATAAAACAAAAACTGTCCGGAGAGTTGACGCAACCTCTGGCTCTGTGAGCCATCACAAATACACAGCACTGCAAACTACAACTGTAGTGAACCACTTCGGAATAAAGCTGGATTACGACTGAGCAAACAAAAGGTAATAATAAACTTGCAAGAAACTGAAATTTGACAGGAACGTTCATGTCGCAACCACCGTGTTTGAGCGAGCGCGCACGAGGCGAGGCGAACAGGAAAGAACATGCGCCAGCGCGAGTACTGGATTTAGCCCCCCGCCTCCCAATTGTCCTGTTAATGTATAAAATGAATACAAAGCACTCTAAAATATCATGAGGGAGTGTTTCTAGTTAGTTAACCATTACAACCTCTATTTTGGGCCAAGAAAATAAACTGCAGTCGGCTAAAAAGAAATTATGTGAACATTCCTTATATGGGTAAGAAATCTAATTTTGCAAGAAAACGTGACGTGATGGAACATTTTGGCTATTTTTCCTGGATTCAGCACCCCAAAATCTATAGGAATCAGTTGCAAAACTGGAGGCAGTTTTTTGATAGTGTACCTGTGTTTTCAATAAAGAAGCAACAAGCAGTCAAGAAATCCGATGACACATTGCTCTTGGCTATGAAAGACCTAGACAAGATTCTCAAGAGCAGAGATGTCTCTCTCCATATAAAGATTCAACTTGCTCAAGCTATGGTATTTTCAGTAACATCATATGGATGTGAAAGCTGGACAGTGAAAAAGATAGACAGGAAGAAAATTGATGTCTTTGAATTATGGTGCTGGCGGCGAATACTGCGTAAACCATGAACTGCCCGAAGGACAAACCAGTCAGTACTAGAGGAGATCAAACCTAAGCTTCTTTAGAAGCTCGGATGACAAGACTTCAACTTTCATACTTTGGACACATCATGCGAAGAGAGAGATCATTAGAGAAAGACATCATGATTGGCAAGATAGAAGGTCAATGCAAAAGAAGAAGGCCAGCAATGAGATGGATTGATACAATAACAGCAGCTACGGGTACCAGTCTGTCAACAATGAGCTGCCTGACTGAAGACCGAACACAATTTAGGACAATTATCCAGAGGGTCGCCATGAGTCGACACTGACTTGACGGCACTTAACAACAACAATAGCCCTTTTAATGTGCCTGCCATGCCCTGCATGTCTGTGGCTTCCTGTTCCCTTGCCATGTCCTGCTTCTCTGTGTGTTCCTACTCTCCCTGCTTGGCTGCACTTGTGCTTCAGGTTGTCTGTGAATCTGTGGCTACACTGATGACACTGATTGTTCAGACTAGTGTTGCTCTTATGGGGCCTTTTGAGGTTTCTCACAGGGACAGAGTTCTGTCTTTTGGCCATGTCCTGTAGCAGCAAAGCGCAGACAAACCAATGATACCAGGAGTCTGTTCAGAAGGTCCAAATCATTTATTTGTGCACAAGTCTCGAACCAATCAATTTCAAAATGGCTGAGCAAAGTTTTCAAGCATTACAACAACTTTTATAGACTTCTGTTCCATTCTAGGTATAGAAAAACATTTCATTGGTCCCGGTAATCTCCCGTACCTCCCGTACCTCTTCTATTGGTCCCGGTACTGATAAGTTTATCCAGTTATGTCCCTCCAGTGGGCATGACACCTGCATACCCCCCTTCTAGTCCCAATTACAATGGTCAGTTCATCAACTTGTTACTTTCACACTTTCAAGGTTATAGAACCAATTTGTACGTGCAGAGGAGCTGGGCTCTGCAACTCATCTGTCAGCACTCCCAATTATTTCTTTGCAGATGTGCTTTTTCTTATCAGTAACTTTTAAACATGTTTTTCTGTATTTTTCCATTTCTTAATTCTACAGTTCTGCTTACCTAAGCTAATTCAATACTTCTACTGAGTTCTATCTTACAATAGCAGCATATTGGGGGATGTGCAATCCTATATGCCTCTCCACAGGCCTCATTTACAGGTCAAGCTAGCCATGCTGGCCTGCTTATGTTCGGACACTGTGGGTCACAGGCCTGCACCTGCCACATTCCCCCCTTTGATTAATCTCACCCTATTACTTAATAAGGTGTGAGAATTAAATCACTTTCTGAAGAATCACATCCTGGCTAAAGGATTTCTACCAGGACTGGCTGTATATAAAGCCATGATTTTTGTTGCGGTCTTCCGCTCTACTGTACTATCAATAGTGTTATGAATGGAACGCATACAACATGGGATTAAACATGGTAATAAGAAGATAACAGCAACAAGGATTAGTACCAATACGATGAAAGTCTTAAATCCTCCCACCCATGAAAAGAGGTTAGCAAACCAATTAGGAAATTTCAATGAGTGCCACGTCTGTACTGGCACATAAGCATGTCTTTGCATATCTTTAGCAATTTCTTCAACTACTTGACCTTTATCATCTATTTTCAAACAGCAATTGGTTAAGTTCAGTTTACCACATACTCCTCCTTCAGCTGCTAACAAATAATCAAGTGCTAAGCGGTTCTGATATATCGCAGTGCGCATCTGTGTACTTTGTCTAGCTAAAAGCGTGAGAGCATGACTAGTTTCATTGGTTATTATTTCAACTACTGCTTGTAAGCGAATAATACGATTAATCATATAAATTGGGGTACGATAACCATACATACCATCATCATTCCAAGTGGCGGGTCCATAATACTCAATAATTCTTTCTGGTGGCCAATCATCACCCTGCCATTTCTCCCACTTGCCTATCTGTAAGGCCTCTCTCTTTTGTCTTAGTGCTCTTTTGTGTCGGTGGGTAGTGTATACTGGGTATCCTAATTGTTCTCCATGTTCAGTGTTTAGCAGGAAGAAAGAAGGTCTGATGGTTCCTAAGACACATGCTCCTCCCCAGTGTGGTGGGAGTTGTGCATATGCTCGGTTTCCACAGATCCAATATAGGCCAGGTGGGGCTTGCCAGTCTTGGACTTTGGCAAGGTTAGTCCATAGACCTGCAAGTTCAGGAAATCGAGCTAATGGGTTAGGAGGTTCAGAATGTCTAATTCCTGACCACCATGCTATCTTCTTGGTTGTGGCATTATAGTACTTCTGGCTAAGACAGACCAGCTGTCCTACCTTTTGGGTGAACTGGGGTCCAGTTCTGGCATAGCAAAGACGTCCAACGATTGAGTGCGCTAACACCCATTCACTGGTAGTCTTGTGTAATTCAGTCTGATTATAAATCATGGAATAATTCAATTCTTGGGCTTCCCATGGCCACTGATCTCCCATTTGGGTTCCGCCACAGAAATAACAATCTGTGATCTTAAGACTAGATACTACTGCTCCGGCTAATTCTAGAAATAAATTCTGTGAGGGGTGAGGGATCTCAAACTTATTTACATGCATGGCTTCATAAAAAGTATTATGAATATGATATTTAGATGACTTGTGGGCTTGGGTATTCAATCTGATATACACAATGGTCCCTGGATCTATTGCTCCTCCAGCAATACGTAAACCAAACTTATATCCTTGTTTCCATGCATGGGGATTGTGTATACGTAAGTGTAAGGGGTTACAAGCATCTTTCTGACATTTATCATTTGTGGTTGGCTTGGTTAAAGTAGCCATTCGTTTATCTATTTTCTCATCAGTTATACCAGTGTTCCAGGTAGCATAAAAAACACATCCCCAATACGGGCAATAGTAGTCTGCTGCTGGGGCAGTACTATAGCCTGGTTCCTTTTTACCTGTACACTTCCTCCATCCTGTGGCACCTTCTGGACACATATACTTATGGTCATTTCGATACGCTTTCTCCCATGTACCACAGGTGGAATAACTATCTCTATTAATAGCATTGCATGCATCAAAATTCAAAACAGCAGGTTTAGTAATGTCCTTAAGTGGCGGCGTCGCAGCTAATATAGGTCCATCTGCATCCTTCCATCTTATTTCCATCGTGTAATAGGATGGATTCTGATGCGGATTATAGCATGTTTTAATTTTTCCATAAGTGCAAACATTTAGTTCAGTGGTGTTATAGATACACCGGGTTACTGTCCCCTTGCAGGTATAGTAAGAATGATAAAGCAAAGTCTGAGTTACTTTCAGTCCAATTCTAGTAGAAGTAATGCAGGCAGTGCATGGAGGTAAAGCATGAGTTTGTTCAAAACCTCCAAAGAAGGCAACCAAAGCAAAGCAAAAGTAAAGATGCATGTCGATGTTGATTGGAGTTCTTCTGAATCCTCAGCTTGCTGATCTTGATCACGACGATCTATTATTCTTCGTCCCGTTTGCTAATGAAGCAATTTAACGGGTGCTGAGTGTTGATTGAAGATCCTCAAGTTGTCCAATACACATTGACCAACTTAGCAATTCAGTTGGCTTGTGGAGTCTGGCTTAGTCAGTGTAGTCTCAAAGTAGTGTGTCAAATCACACGCAAATTGGGTTCGTTGAAACAAAACTGTTGCTGCATGGAAAACAGCAATCCTCTTCGAAAGACTTGGCTGCTGCAAAGCACTTGTGATGAAGTGTCTAAGCTGCTGGTTGTCGTCTCAAAGTAACTCGCAAGGGTACATCAGGGTGCTGTTCTGCTGTCCACTGCTCTGGTTCAGGATCGGCGGCGGGCTTGACTCTGCTGTGGTGGATCCAGGCGTCGATCTCGGCTACCTTTACTGCAGTTGGGGTAGACAGGATGACGGTGTACGGTCCCTTCCAATGGGGTTCCAACGGTGTCTTCTTCCAATCTTTGATCCACACCGAGGTACCAGGCTGGTAGGGATGCAAGGGTTCCGTCAAGTTGATAGGCAACTGGTCTTGGATCCACGTATGGAGAGTCTGCAGAACAAAACTAAGAGCTAGAAGTTCTTGTCTGGTTATTTCTGAACCAATTTGGGCTAGACTTCCTTTGATTCCCTGCACTATTGGTGGGGGTTTACCATACAAAACTTCAAAAGGGGAAAATCCTGTTGACTTCACAGGAGCTGAGCGTATTCTGAATAAAGCTATGGGAAGCACTTGGGGCCACTTCAATTGTGTCTCCTGACAAAGCTTAGACATTTGGGCTTTCAAGGTACGATTCATTCGCTCAACTTTCCCTGAACTCTGGGGTCTGTATGCAGTGTGGAGTTTCCATTGTATCTGCAAGGCTTTTGCTAACTGCTGAGTAACTTGGGAGACAAATGAGGGTCCATTGTCTGACCCTATTACTGCTGGAATTCCGAATCTGGGGACAATCTCTCTCATTAGGACTTTGGTAACTTCTCGGGCTTTCTCAGTTCTGGTTGGGAATGCTTCTACCCACCCAGAGAAAGTACAAACTAATACTAATAGGTAATGGTACCCATTGGCTTTTGGCATTTCGGTGAAATCAACTTGGAGGTTGTGCATGGGGGTCACACCTCTTGACTGAACTCGGGGTGCTGTAATAAGGCCTTGCTTGGCATTATTCTTGGCACAAGTTTGACATTGTCGTGCTACTGAAGCTGATATGGTTGTCATCAGAGGGATGTAGAAATGTGGTCTGAGTGCTTTTTCCATAGCACTTTTCCCATAGTGGGTAGCTTCGTGGAAAGCTTTGACAAAGGATGGTCCTAACAGTTCAGGAATTACTATTCGTCCTGGAGGTTGACTGCCCTCTTCTGGAGGCAGCTCAATCCATCCATCTTTCAGTACTCCATTTTCTCTGTCACAATAGTAATCCAATTCTTTGGTGGTATATCGTGGGGTCCATAGATTCAAAGGTACTGGAAACAATGCTGCTTGCATTGGCATAGCTCGTGGGGCAATTTGTCCTGTCATAGCTGCTTGTCGTGCTGAGGCATCTGCAAATCTATTTCCTCGGGCAACTTCTCCTTTTCCTGCTTGATGTCCTCTGCAATGCATGACAGCTACACGTGTTGGGGCCCAAACGGCATCAAGTAACATCAATATTTCGGGACCATATTTGACTGATTTTCCTCCGGATGTGATGAGTCCTCTTTCTTTATAGAGAGCTCCATGGGCATGCAGGGTAGTGAAGGCATATTTGGAATCTGTATATACATTCAGTATAAGTTTTTCTCCTAACAACAATGCTCTGGTGAGTGCTATCAATTCGGCTTTCTGGGCTGATGTGCCTGAGGCTAGGGCTGATGATTCAACTACTTCATGTTGAGTGACGACTGCATATCCGGCACAGCGTCGTCCATCAAGGATGAGACTGCTCCCATCAACATAATAGGTTTGGTCAGGATTGTCTATGGGCACATCTGTCAAGTCAGGTCGGCTGGAGAACACAGTCTCCATGACTTCGATACAGTCATGTTCTGGGAGTTCTTCACTGATGGGTATCAAGGTGGCTGGATTCAGGGCATGGCTCACTTCAAGTTGTATCTGTGGGTTTTCACATAACATGCTCTGGTACTTCAACATTCGGGAATTGGTGAGCCAATAATTTGCTTTCTGTTCCATAAGGGCAAGGACTGCATGTGGCACAGTGACTCGTATGTTCTGTCCTAGTGTGAGTTTGTCTGCTTCACTCACTAGTAGCGCTGTAGCTGCAACTGCTCTCAAGCAAGGTGGCCATCCTTTGGCCACAGGGTCCAATTGTTTCGATAGGTAGGCTACAGGTCGCTCCCAATTTCCCAATTTCTGAGTCAACATGCCTAAGGCATTTCCCTGTGCTTCATGTACAAACAAGTGGAAAGGTTTGTGGACATCTGGTAGTCCAAGTGCTGGTGATGACATTAATTCTTCTTTTAACTTTTGGAAGGCTGTATCCTGCTCAAGTCCCCACTCCAGTGGCGACTTTTCTTCTCCTTTTGTGACTTCATACAGTGGTTTGGCAATTTGGGCAAAGTTGGGTATCCAAATTCGGCAATATCCTGCCGCTCCCAGAAAGGCTCTGACTTGCTTTCTGGTTGTTGGAGTTGGAATTCTGCATACCGCTTCTTTTCTTTCTCTGCCTAATCTTCTGCTTCCTTGGGTGATACGAAAACCCAGGTATTTCACTTCTTTTTGGCATAGCTGTGCTTTGGCTCTGGAAACTTTGTATCCAGCTTCCTCTAGTAACTGCAAGAGATCTTTGGTGGCTAGTATACATTCACTTTCTGATACGGCAGCTATCAACAGATCATCCACGTATTGGAGAAGCACTCTCTTCCCCGGGGCTACTGGATAGCTTGAAAGGTCTTGATTCAGTGCGGCACTAAAGATGGTAGGCGAATTCTTGAATCCTTGGGGTAATCTTGTCCAGGTAAGTTGGCCCCCTCTTCCAGAGATGGGGTCTTGCCATTCGAATGCAAACAATATTTGGCTTACAGGGGCTAATCTTATGCAAAAGAATGCATCTTTTAAATCCAGTACAGTGAAATGGGTAGCTTCAGCAGGTATCAGTCCTAGGAGGGTGTAAGGATTGGGTACGACTGGATGTATGGTCTCAGCTGCATCATTTACTCTTCTCAAATCTTGCACTGGGCGATAATCATCTGTCCCAGGCTTCTTTACTGGCAAAAGTGGAGTGTTCCATGGGGATTGACATACTTTTAGTAGGCCATACTCAAGCAATCTTTGTAGGTGGCGATGAATGCCTTCAATTGCGGCTCTTGGGAGAGGGTACTGTTTGACGTGCACTGGTGTAGCACTAGGCTTAAGGGTTACAATCACTGGAGCTATATGTTTGGCTAGGCCTGGGGGGCTGCCTTCTGCCCATACTCCAGGTGGTGCATCAATACTTTTCAAAGTTTGTTCAAAATAGGTATCTTGTATCGAATCATCAATGTAGTATCTCCATTCTTCTTCTCGGGGAACCGTCAGCAGCATCACTCCTGCTGGTTTGGTTTGGGGATTTACTGTCATTTGCATTTCTCCTTGCTCAGAGAAAGATATTTGTGCTTGAAGCTTGGCTAACATATCTCGTCCCAGTAGTGGCACTGGACATTCGGGCATGTAAAGGAATTGATGAGTTACTTGCTGTCCTCCCAGACTGCATATTCGGTTTTGAAGGAAAGACTTTGTGGCTTTGGCACCAGTTGCTCCTATGATAGTGACTGCTTTTGTAGTGAATGGGGCTATCTTTTTGTCTATTACTGAATGTTGTGCTCCAGTATCAACCATAAAGTCCATAATTTGGTCTCCTATTTGTATTCCGACCATAGGCTCCTGGAGACCTAAAGCAAACTTGGAGCCCGGTCTGTCCTAATCCACGTCATTCTCATCATGGGCTGGTGTGGCCAATGCTTGAATGGTTCCTCCTCTTTCTCGCTGGAATTGTTCTCGATTGGCTCCTCCTCGGCTTCGGGGATAGCTTCGTCTTTCTTCTCGCCACTGATGGCTGCTGTCGTCATCATGCTGGGCGTCTTCGAGTTGCGGGCACATATCTCTCCAATGTCCTTCCTCTCTGCAATAGGCGCATTGGTTCACGCCTAGTCTCTGGGTCCGGCCTCCGCCTTGACCCCGCCCTCTTCCTCTGCTCCTTCGACTAGGGACACCTCCCCTTTTCTGTTCCACTATGGCCGCAGCCAAAAAATCAGCTTTCTTCTTCATCTTTCTATCACATTCTCTCTGTCTTTCAGTATCACGATTCACATACACTTTATGAGCGACTTCCAGTAACTGTGTTGCATTCATGCCCGCAAACCCTTCTAACTTCTGTAATTTGCGTCTAATGTCTGGTTGAGACTGGTTTACAAAAGCAGAATTCACCATACATAAACTTCCTGGTGCCTCGGGATCATAGGGAGTATACATTCTGTATGCTTCAGTTAATCTCTCATAAAAATCTGCTGGGCTCTCATCTATTCCTTGAATTACTCCTGCAACTTTGGAAAGGTTCATAGCTTTCTGGCCCCCCCTTCTCAGGCCTTGTAAAAAGCCTTGGCGAAAACGGGCTAGGGCTGTGGATCCTTCATCTGTATTTGGATCCCATTGGGGGTCTTCATTCGGGAATTCTCTCTGAGCTGCTTCCCTACGATCTATTATATTCTGCCCCTGTGCCGGAGCTGCAGGGTTTTCTGCCATCCATTCAATAGCTGCTTTTCTAATTCTTGCTCGTTCTTCTGTAGTGAATAGGGTGGTCAGGAGCTGACGGCAATCTGGCCAAGTGGGTTGGTGAGTTTCCATAATACTAGTTACTAATTCTGTCAGCTCCTGGGGCTTACTAGTATAGGAGGCATAATGCGACCTCCAATTTAATAAATCAGTTGTAGAGAAAGGGATATACACATAAGTTAGGGGTCCCGCTACCACTTCATCATTATCATTCTTTACGGGCACTCCCGGGACTTGCCGTAAGGGAAACAGTTTGGCTGCTATTGGTGTCTTTTGGGATCTAAGGGTTATTGTCGTTGCCTTTGCAGGAGTCACTTTCTTTTTCTCAACAGGTTTTGCTTTGGGTTTCGCTGTCACTGGCGTGCTAGTGCTAACACTAGCTTTCTCAATTATTTGTACACTTTCCTCCTCATCTGGGGGATTCTCTCTTTCTCCTTCTTCTGTCTCCACTTCTGACTCGCTTTCTAGGTCCTCCTCTTCTTTTCTCGCTAATTCTTCCTTTTTCTCTTCTCCAAGAGGGGGATCAGGGGTTGGGTCCCGCCTCGGCTCTGGCCGTCTCTGGGGTTCTGGGGCAGGACGCCGGGCTACTCTTACTGGACCTGGGGTTCGGGGCTGCCTGAGAGTTATTTCTGGGGAATCAGGATCTGCCAGGATGGGCTTCTTTCTGGCTTTCGTATCCTGCTCTTTCATTCTAGGCTGTTCCGTTTTCTGTCTAGAATCTGTTTTAGCTAACATTATTCTGCACTGTTCCTCATAACAGCGCTGCGCCCAGGGGGGAGGATCTTCACAAATACTTAACCAGGAATCTATATAAGGGTACTGATCAGGGTGCGCTACCCGCACTCTACGGTGTATTGACTGAATAATCTCTACTTTGAACGTTCCCTCTCGGGGCCAGATGGGGTCTAGATCGGGCCACTCCCTAGTACACAAAATCTGCAAACGGGCTGCTGTCATTTTAATACCATAATCTCCTGAATATCCCTCTTTAAAATGTACGATCATACATTCTAATGGAGTGTTTCTAGTAGACCCCGCCCCTCCCATTTCGATGTGTGCGCGCAACAACAGACAGAAGGGAAAAGGAGGGCGGACCGTGGGTAAGGGGTCCTCACGGCCCTGGAAACGTATAAGGAGTACAAATAACAAGACAAGACGACAATCGCTTCCCCCTTTTCGCGACCTGAACGCGGTCGCCCGGTCAGGAAATGCGCTACTCAGGGGTCCGCCTTCACTTGGTCCGTGCTGCCAGACCTCTCATTCACACTTCGTTCACACAATCATGCTAGCAACGTATCCCAGAATGCATTCGTTTCTATCTGTTCTGACTAGTCTTTTCCAATTTCCCAATTACAAAAAGGATGAGGGTTTCACCCAGCGAATTCCCATGCCAGGCTACTCGGCTCTTCCTTGAGAGGTGATCATGCTCTCTTACCAATTCCCAATATCTCGAGATTACAAATTCCAAAGTTCCAAGTTCCAATGGCAGTACTGCGCTTTCTATTTCTGTCTAGACCCAAAATCAAAACTATACTCACCGGATCCGGTCCTCAAACTTCCCAAGCAGGCGCATGAGTTGGACCTCGGACTCCCCTCACTCGGGTTCGAGGCGTTGACTCCAGCCGGGCTCGTCACCCGCCGAGGTCCGACCAGCTCCCTCCGATACAAGGGACCGGTGGCGCCAGGGAGCAGCCCTCGTCGGAAGGGCGCGATCCCGGCAGGACCAAGCCTATAGAGGCGGAAAGTCGTGGTATATTGCCCTATATACACTTTGATTCCACAACTTCCCGGCCAACGCACCAAGGAATATGTAGCAGCAAAGCGCAGACAAACCAATGATACCAGGAGTCTGTTCAGAAGGTCCAAATCATTTATTTGTGCACAAGTCTCGAACCAATCAATTTCAAAATGGCTGAGCAAAGTTTTCAAGCATTACAACAACTTTTATAGACTTCTGTTCCATTCTAGGTATAGAAAAACATTTCATTGGTCCCGGTAATCTCCCGTACCTCCCGTACCTCTTCTATTGGTCCCGGTACTGATAAGTTTATCCAGTTATGTCCCTCCAGTGGGCATGACACCTGCATACCCCCCTTCTAGTCCCAATTACAATGGTCAGTTCATCAACTTGTTACTTTCACACTTTCAAGGTTATAGAACCAATTTGTACGTGCAGAGGAGCTGGGCTCTGCAACTCATCTGTCAGCACTCCCAATTATTTCTTTGCAGATGTGCTTTTTCTTATCAGTAACTTTTAAACATGTTTTTCTGTATTTTTCCATTTCTTAATTCTACAGTTCTGCTTACCTAAGCTAATTCAATACTTCTACTGAGTTCTATCTTACAATAGCAGCATATTGGGGGATGTGCAATCCTATATGCCTCTCCACAGGCCTCATTTACAGGTCAAGCTAGCCATGCTGGCCTGCTTATGTTCGGACACTGTGGGTCACAGGCCTGCACCTGCCACAGTCCTAGATGACTTTATTCCTGCATGCACATTAGCTGTTTGTCCGCAGCCATGTGTCCCCTTGTGTGACTTCCATGCCAGGCTCAGAAACATCTTCTCCCAGATCCATTGTGCTGCAGTGTGGAATGGTCTGTGGTTGTGGGGTTTACAAGATCTCCTTATCCTCCAGGATTATATTACATAACATTACTGTTTCTGCCCTAAATTTGTGTTGCCTGGTAGCCATGACTGCTCCCCTTTTTAGCTCCTCTTGAGCATGTGCACATTCTATAAGAGGGGTAGTGAGCCACAGGAATGGAGGAGTAGTCTAGTAGTTAGGGCAGCAGCCTTGTGCCAGAAAGACCAGGGTTCAAAAATCCCACTGGTACTCCTTGCCTTGGGCAAGTCACTTACCCTCCACTGCCTCAGGTACAAGCTTACATTGTAAGCCCTCTGGGGACAGGAAAATGCCTACTGTACCTGAATGTAACTTGTCTTGAATTATTAATGGAAAGGCATGAGCTAAATACTAATAAATAAAATACAACACAAGGCAGAGGGCAGGTTCCTTTAAACCCAGGGCTTAACCTGCAGCTTTTATTCCTCTTCCCATCCCTTGGGTGGTAGATATAAGTCAGGGTAGGATGGGAAGAGGGGAGGAGTTTCTGGGCCCAGCACTGGGTGAGGTCACTTCCTCTGCAATTTCTGAGCAAGAAGGGTTTATGTCTGAAGGAGAGTTTGGTGGATTGGAACCAATGGAGAGCAAGCCTAACTTAACAGTGGAATTCCCTATAAGGTCCAGGGTTTATGGAATCAAGGACTGGTCTCTGAGCAGAGGAGAAACTGCATGCCTGCTTGAGTGCAAGAAATATTAAGGAGATAAGGCTGACCTGTCTTAGGACAGCTTGTGGGAGGGGCAGGCATTAGACAGCTCAATAAAAGTGAGCTTGCTTGCCAGAGGGCAGAGGTTGTCCTTCCTACACTGGAATAGTAGAGAGACAGAGCAGCAGGAAAAGGAGCAGTGCTGCCCCCAACAACCCTGAACTTGTATAAAAACTGAGAGGTTTGAGAATTGGTGACAAGAGCCTTACTACAGACAAGGTGAGGGGGGAGAAACCCTGGACTGGACTGATACCTTTTCAGGACCTGGATCCTGCAAGGGCCTGCAGGACAAGGATTAGAAGACTGGGCTTAAGTATTTGGAACCATGCTGCTAAAGAGTACTAATAAATACTTCTAGTGAATGAGTAAAGACTTGAGCTGCTAAGGAGAGATGTTTTGGTTACTAAGAACTCTGAAAGGCTGGCCCAGCTCTCTTTGAGTCACCCAGACTTTTCTCTTGTTTTCCTTTTCTTTTTGTAAGTAAAATTCTGTGCCTGCATCATTGGAGCCAGTGATTGTCATACACAGAGTGCCCCTTCCTGGTGACAGTTCTTAGGACCCCTATTCACACTTTAGTACATTAAACCCATAGTCTCCTTCACAAAGAGGCCCTTTTACTAAAGTACAGTAGTTTTTTGCAGTTACTACAGGTTAGGAGCAAAGCCCAACATGTTGGAAGTGCAAAATCCATAGGTAACTCTCGGGGCAGGCCCAGCATGTTCCTTGCCCTTTCTGTATAAAAAAGTCTCTTACTGCACATTAAGGTCATTTGCAATTAGAATGGGTACACTTAAGGGAAGCCATGTAAAGTTATACACCATTATGTGGTATTAGTCCCTATTTTTAAAAATGTATATGTGTGAATGAGTACGATCTGCGTGCTTTAGTCGGTCCCTATTTTTATAGGCATGTGCATAAGTCCTATTTCACATACTTTCAGTGTGGGTGTCCTCAGGGCCGGAGTGATATTTTACATATGTAAGTTATAAAGTAATATAACTTGTATACATTTCTGAGGAATCTAAATTGAAGGTGTCTTCATACACCTATTTGTAAAGTAAAGTACACACATACTTTGTTTAGTACAATAGGCCCCAAAAACATACATGATAGTGCAGGTTAGCTGTGTCTGCTCTTGAAGTGGCATTAAGTGCACCTGTACTAATGCAAAATTGACAGCAAGGGATAATTACCATACACTAATTGCAATGTGCGGTTCACATCCACTCTCCATCCAGTACTCACCCCATCGCTTGATAAACATTTAATGCAGGATTTTTACCTCAATTGCTGCTTTTAATGCATAGCGACCATTGCTCATGTCTGCACTAACTGTTATTGCACCTTAAAACACCAATGAAAAGCCAAAATGAAACCCTCAGGTTCTAACAAAAAAACAGCAGCTAGCTTCTTCTAACACAACAATAAGCATGCACACAGTGATCAATCCAATAGGAAGGAAAACCCTAGAGATAAAATTGCCTTGAGCAAATGTTTCACCTAATTTAATTGTTCAGTCACCATATAGATTTCAGATGAAAATTTCTGCTTCTCTGAAACGGTAAAGTTGCAACTGCCTTCGCCAACAAAGAACTTTTTACCTTTAGCCTGTGGATTTTCAGTGCATTTGAACAGAAGGCTATTATGGGCAGTTCTGTCTTTTGGTTTGTTATTATTGACATTGCTTCTGTTCAGTGCACAAGATGTTACACTGTGATAAGCATAGGGGGGCGAGGGAATAAGCAAATAATGTTTTTAGAAACATAGTTCCATGCTTCAATCTTTATTACTTTGCCTACTAGAGCACTTCCTTAGAAAAAGTATAAGTAGAACTGCAGTAGAAGTGTGAAAGGTACTCATGTAGTTTTATTAACAGGATGGCTTTCCAGCAGAAACATACCAAGTAGAATAGTTTCACCTGTGAGCAGAGAGGAGCGGAAGGCTGGCAATCATGGCAGCAAGGTTTTGGTGGGGCCTGGGCCTCTGTGGCCCACCCCTTTCTGACTCCTCTACCACATACTAGCGATGGGATAGTAGTAACAGGCCAGTGAAGAACAGAGAGGGATGACTGGGAATGGGCACAGTCGGCTGCACAGCTCAGTGCAGTGGGGCTAAGTATAAGAGAGCAAAGTATGCAAATCAGGACAGCAAACACATGCGGACAGTTCATGCAGCGCCGCTAACTGTGGGAAGTAGGATGAAAACATGGCATCTGAAGGTACAGGAGGCCTCGAATGGGATCAGGCAGGATGTCCACAGTGTCCATCATGTTGAATGGGTATATGAACCCTCCTCAGCTTGAAGCACCCAGGATGCCTGTTTATCTAGGCTGCGATGAACACAGTGCAAGGCCTCTGGTTTGAGGGAAAATGGGTTCCCCCTCTGTCACTCCTCTTATATTGCTTGGACAGCACTCTAGACATTGTGGGGTAGGATCCCCATATATGGGAATGAGGGATGTCAGAGCGAGCAAATCTGGAGGCCAAACACAATGAGCACACAGATATGAGGGTGGGTGGGAACACAAGCTCTGAGCATCCTGACAGCTAGCACCTCTACCACATGTCTATTGTGCAGGGCTGGCCCTTCCACTAGGTAATCGCATAACCCTGGTGGACGGCATGCCAGTCAATCCCTCTCTCCCTGCTTCCAAGCACAGCACAGCCACCACTTCATTGCTGTGGAGGACCTTAAAGTGGCAGTGCACGTGCATGTAGTCATGGCATGTCATTTCTGCCCCCCCTCCAACAGGAAGTTCAGAGGGGGATAGGAGCGGCATGCCATGAGCACACATGCGCTACCTTAAGGCTCACCATGGCAAGGAAGGGAGACATTTCTATGCCTCCTCCTCAGGTGAGACAATAGATGCTGGGAGAGGGAGAAGCATGGTGATTCCTCTCTTCCATGCTGTGGTGAGCCTCAAGGCAGCATGGTGGGCCAGGGGGTGGCACAGGGGGTCTGTCGAAGGCAGCAGAAACCCTTGAGCCAGCCCTGCCATAGTGTCTAGAAGCACCCACATGGACCTCCATGTAGGACATCCACCTTTGTGGCCAGGGGGGTTGGGCAGCAATCCACATAGAGCACCCATGCTCCCCCAAAGGGGAAGAGTTCTGGGGAACACCACATGCTCCCTGTCCAAACCTAGCAGCCCCCACGCTAAGCAGAACAGCTGTCAAGAAACCACAGGACAAGAACTCCCCAGGTCCATAGAACATCTCATCTCCTGGGCATAGGGTGCAGGGGAAGGAGACCCTGCTGTGAGTTCCAGCAAAGCCAGCTCACACCAGTTTTGGAAATGTTAGTCCTAAGTCATTTCCTTCAGTAGTCAAAGTGAGGAGCCAACTGCCCACAGAAACATGACCCATGGCAGATATGCACAACTACTTGCAAACAAGTGCAGGGGAGGTGGGAGTCTGACAGTATCTTTTGATGCCAAACCATCATGTTGTCAGTATGTTAAACACCTCATTTGCATGCCCCACCTCCTGATGTATTCTGCTGGGTCCAACTCCAGCTATATGGCCAAACTGGCTGAAACACAGAGCACAAGTCCCATCTGCCAACACCATCACAGCACATAACACTAACAGCTCTCTAATATCTATCCAGTGCATATGCACCCATGAACAACAGACTGTCTTGACAGCAGTTGATGTTTCTGTCGATGTTTGCCCACTGTCCAAGCAGAGTCACTCATGATTTGCAGGTCCTGATTTTGTGGCTGTCAGGCTGTTGAGGTCCACTGCCATAGCAGCTGCACCATGCAGCCCCACAGAACAGGTGACCTATGTATAAGCCTAGGTCTTCAGCTAACATTGCCTATCTGCCATTTTCCTTCTATGTGTTTTCTCTGGTTCTGTTCTTCCTATTTTTTTAACATATAGGAACAGACCAACAGACCATGTATTTGTGATATGCTAGCAAGGTAGGTGCAACTACTGCCTGATCAAAGGCAGGCAAGAGTTGAACCCATAGGTCAAAATCCCGCTTTAGCCCTGCACTAAGCCCTGTGCTCACAGTTACCATGCTTTGGTAAAGATGGCCCTTTATTTTTTTGTGCTAGACATGTGTTAGGTGCAATTTAGTAAAAGGTTCCCATAGAGAAAATGTGGAATCACAAGTTTAATTCAGAGGAAGGAGGAACTCTCATTTGTTCAACTGAAGTTTTATTTCTAATTCTTATTCTTTTGAACTCTAACCTTCAATGAGTAAATAGAGTGGAAGGTGAGATTCTATACTGCTGAGAATATCTAATTTCCCCTTTGCTCTCATTTATATTATGGGAAGGAGGATTTTAGTCTACACCTCCTCCCACCCTTCTTTCCTGAAGGTAAAGAGGAGTCTGAACTTCTGAGACATCTTGTTTAGAAACACACATATGCAGTAAAGAATTAGGAAAGACATATGGAGTGGAGGAGTGGCCTAGTGGTTGGGGCAAGGTACTTCAGGCCAGAAGTTTGGGGGTTCAAATCCCACTAGAAGACAGCAACCTTGGGCTGGAAGGACTGGGGTTTCTAGTCCCACTGGTGCTCTTTGTGGTCTTGGGCAAGCCACTTAACCCTCCTTAGCCCATGTTCCCTGTAAAATAGTTATTTCCACATTATAATGCCCTGTTCAATGTAATTTCAGTTTGTTCAATGTAAACTACACTGATGCGGAATATAAATAAATATAATTGCCTAATTGGTTTCTGGGAGAAAGGAGAAGAAAATACAGAGCTTTACTAAAGGGAGCTCAGTCAAAGAAGATGCTGGAAAAGTTACAACCTGGATATAGATGGGGAGAAAGAAGAAACTGGGTGTCTGGTGGAACAAACATTGGATCTCAGGTATGAGGAAGAATTCCCAAGGGAGTAGAGAAATGCCAGGTTTGCAGATCATAAGGAAATCCCACGAACTAGGAAAGGGACAACTGATTACAGACACAGATCTTGCTTGTATTTATGTTCTTTATTTAATTTTTGGATTTAGCTCATTCTTTTTTCATTGGTAGCTCAAGGCATGTTACAATCGAGTACAGGAGGTATTTTGCTGTTCCCAGAGGACTTACAGTCTATAAGCTGCATTTACAACATGCATTAACATGTTATTGTGTGCTATTACACATTAGCACACATTAATATGATTTAGCAGCAGTTATTTTATGCATGCCAATTATTTTCAATGGGCCATATTTATGAATTATGTATATAACATGTATGACAGACTTTAATTTGTAGTAATGTATGTTAACACATTAAGACATACTACTAACAGCTAGGGTTACTAACATCTGCTACTGCATTAGTGCTTTTAATACGCAATGGGGGTACTTTAGAAGCTCTATTCGTGATTTGGATGTCTAAAAATTGGCATTCATATGCATAAATCACAGAGATGTCCCCAGACCCATTTTAGAAACTGCATATATAAATGTTCCCGGTGTAAGCACATCAATGTATCATGGTGTGGGGGGAGGAGGCATGGCCTGAGCAACAAAGAAGCACATTGTAGTGCGATTTCAGATCGGTACAAGCATGTCTCTTGATTAATGAGGCATCCATGCCTATACCAGCTCTGGACCATGAATGAGGTTCAAAATGCTCTTTTCATGGCTTCAATTCTTCCAGTGGGAAGAGCAAAATGCACTTTCATTGCCACAGTTAATATCTGCTGACCAATGAAACCAGCATGAAAATACATACACATTAGTGGCACGCTGTTGCATGTCTCAGTATCTGAAATGACAGGCAGGCAAGTTTCATAACATATTCACCTATCACCACCTTTTCAAATACCCCACCCGCTGCATCCAAGTACCCGATTTTGTGGTCATGCAATTTGAAGACATCCACATCTATGAAATGGCCTATACCTGCTCATGTTGCTGTCTGTGTAAGGCCCATCTCCAGAACCAGTTACTGGGGTGTTCATTTTTCAAGATAGAGACGGAACAATTTCAGAAGGCACTACCGCCACTCCTTCAGATTTCTGGACAATCTGTTCTGATCATCACACATTCTTCCTAGATGCTCCTTCTAAAGTCTCACTTCACATGTCACTGCAAGTCCCATTTTATGTAATGGTACCTAGCTAATAGCATGGGTTAACAGCAGCCCCACATGCTACCATGGTAGTGCAAGTTAGAAACTCTAGCCCTAAGTTTGTACCCAAGTTAATAGAAGATCATGTGACTTAGAATGTCAGCAGGATATAAACTAGGCTTCCCTGCTTCCAACCTGCTGCTGTAACCAGAAACTTTCTACTTATATACTTGGATGAAACTGAAATTAAATCATCTAATGTTTTGCAGGTTAATTTTACCGCTACATGTTCTTCTTACAGTTATATTAGAACTCCCATCTAGCCTCCTATTGTTGTTTAAAGAATGGCAGTCAGTCTCACATACTGTAGTGTCTGGGCCCTGAAATTTAGGGCTAGCAACAACATAGTAAGCATGGTAAGCATGGCAGGGTTGAGGGTGCCAAACTGCAAAAAAATAAAAAAACAAAAAATAAAATTAGAAAAATAAAAACTAAAATGAAATATTAAAATCTAAGGGGGTCTTTTGCTAAAGAGCGTTAGCTGACAATGTGTGTTCTGCCGTGCGCTGAATGCACATTGGGATATGCGTTGCTGGCTAGCGCAGGGCCATGACAGTTAGATCAGGACAATTCCTGCGCTTTCTAACCGCATAAATGTAGCGAGTGAGTGGGGTAGGGGCAGAGAGCGGGCGTGCAGTTAATGCAAGGCTCGCACCGTGGCATTCAGTGGACCTGCACTAATATGCCATGATCTAAGGGACAGGGCTCCGTGGTGTGCATCTGCCTGGGAAATTCTTTCCATGCCCCCAACAATTAACACAGTGGTGCTTCACCTAAAGCAACATAGTGTCAGTGCTGTTGGCAAGTTCAGTGCAACACTCTAGGTGTTATCAAAAACATCATTATGGGTGCAGTCAGAGGAGAATCTATGGGAGAGGTTGAGAAATAATGGGAGGAGAGAGGACACTCACCCCTGGAAATAAGTGTGAACTCACACTTCTGACAAGTACTTAAACAAGATGGGCCTGATTCTGTCCCGCATGTCCATCCCCTCTGTGTGTCCAGTCTGAACCGGACGCACAGAGGGGGGTCACAATTCTGATATTGCAGGGCACGTCTAGCCCCGCCGGATCAGAATCGCAAATAGTCCTGCACATGCAGGCGGGGACAGCGATTCTGTCCGACCTGCACATGCAGAACTGCACCCAGCTAACTCAGTCAGGGCATTTAAATCGAGCCGTGGTGCCATGGCATCATGTTGCCATGGCACTATGGCTCCATTTCAAAGCCACGATGCCGGCTGCCGACCAAAACAGCAAATTCTCTGCAGAATGACCCCAATCCGGCCACTGAAGGCCAGGGTCGGGCTGCGGGGAATGTCCCCTGGCCCCCTCAGCCCCTTCCATGCCCTGAATTAAAAAAAAAAAAATAGTCCAGGCGAGTTCTTCCACCTCAGAGGTGGAATAACTTCCCCAGCCATTTCTCCAGCCCTGGATGAATAGGCGTCCTTCCCCGCTATTCATGGTTCAGAATGACCCCTGATGTATTTATGGTTTGTACAGAGGAATCAGCCTATCTTTGCTAAAATATTCATTTTTTTATTTTTTTTTTTATCTTTCACCTACCATTCCAGAGCATTATATGATGTATTTTATCTATAAAAAATGAAAATACAAAGCCAAACAAGTTTAGAGTATTCAAGGATTCTTCCTAGAACATTAATGGTTTTTCTGCAGTATAAAAATGAATGAACAAAGTTTCAAAAAATGAATTCATTTCAAAATAACTCCTGTTATGGTAGAACCCAGAGGGCATTTTTAGTGTTAATGTTTTTCTAAAAACAAGTATATAGTGAACTTATAATCAGGGATTCTCAGTCCAGTCCTCGGGACACACCTAACCTGACAAGTTTTCAGGATAGCCATACTGAATATGCAAGAGAGAGATATGCATACAATGGAGTTAGTACATGCAAATCTCTCACGCACATTCATTGTAGTTGTTCTAAAAACCTGACTAGCTGGCTGTGTTCCGAGGACTGAGTTGAGAACCCCTGCTTTAAATATAAACCTAAAGCTATAAACATTTGCTACTCCCTTTTCTCAGTTTGCAGTCAATGGTTCAAAAATTCTCACCAACAGTCCTCACTAATCCCATGATTGAACAGACATCATTATCTGTGCAGAGTCAGCTCAAGGGGTTGTAGCACCCTGAGCAAACTTTTGCTACGGTGCCCCCCCCCCTCCACCCTTTGGATCAGATTTTGCAGTGCAAGCTGCACAAACAGGGATACATTTTCAGTCCACCCGCTTGTTAAATGCCACCCGCCATTTAACAATCTTTGTATTCTGTGTCTCTATCCCATATAGATCACACACTGAATATACATCATTGACAACACCACTATCTCCTTCACAGCTAGATATTGAGTGCCAAAACACAAAACTCTACAAATGGACACCAGCATCAAGAACTCAAATTGCACCAAGCCTACCTATGGAAAATCAGCACTGCAAAGGTTTAGGTCTAGGTTTAGGTTTATTCATTTGATATAACCGCCTTTCTGGGGTAATCAAAGCGGTGTACAGGTAGTAAAATACATAAAAATTCATAAAATACATAAAATAGATAAATTATACAAAACATAAAAACATAATACATAAAAACTTTGGCCATGGCCAGAAAGGAAAGGAAATGTACAATTTTTTAAAAGGATAGGGACTAATATGCAGCAAGTACGGGACAGGATACAACAGGTGGGTAGGTACAGCAGGAACAGATTCATACAAAAGGAGAGGGGATATTGAATGCCAGTGAAAAGAGATGGGTTTTAAGGTTTTGTTTGAAAATTGCGAATTGTGGTTCCAGGCGGAGGGAAGGGGGGAGAGAATTCCAGTGTGCGGGACCAGCAAAGTAGAATGCAGATAGACATGTGAATTGAAGGTGGGCACGGGAAGGGGGGAGGGGAGAGCGAGACGGTTAAGATGGAATATTCTAGAACACCAGTAACCCCCAGTTGGAAAAGAGAACAAGCTGAACTATAACAGATTCCTAGAGAGAACCTACATGCTAACAGAATCTCTTATCTCAGCTGCACATGGAGAACATAGAATAAGAAACTACAAAAGGCAAAAGTTGAAATGGAAAATCCCAAAATCAGATATCAAGCTGTAAAACAGGGAAGAAGGAGAAACAGAAATGCATTTTCTCCTGTAATGAATTATACAAAATGCACATTTTCAAAGCTGACATAAAAAAACTGATAATTTTTTGTACCTTTCTCTTCTGATCATCTTATTTTTCCAGATGGGTTGGTCCCAGTCTCTCTTTTCTATTTTTATTTGCTGGTTTTCTTCTAAGTCCTTTTCCAAGATCCCATTTCCATTTTCTTTTTCTTCACACGCCCTGTCTTCTTTGTCCTTTCCTTTGCTACATCTTTCTGTGACATTGATCCTTCTGTTTCTCTCATTTGCCTTTTACCTAACTATAATGTCATTCTATTCTTCTTTCTCTTTCGTTAAATCTTCAGTTTTCCTCTTTCCACCATTCACCTACTTACCAGCTTTAGATTCCTAGTCCGTCCATTTCACATCAGTCTCATTCCTTTTCCAGCATGTTAGTGCCCCCACCCCTCGTCTTTCAGCTACTTTCTAATCTGCCATTTCCTCCTTTGTACTCATCTCCTCCCAAGTATCATTTACCATCTTCTGATTCTCATCCCTTTACCAGCCCCAACTCATTCCCTAAAACGTCTCATCTTTCTACCTCCAGGCCCTTGCTTATGTCTTACCACTATCCAGTCTTTCATGTCCCCTTTCACTTCTCCCATTTCTACTCCTTTCCACTTGCTTCAAGGAAGACTTGTCCCCACCTGTGACTCTCATCCACTCCATAGCACTCTGTCTTTTTCAGCTGCCCACAACACATCCCCACACCCTCCAGGTTCTTCAAACCTTCTCCCCTCCCCATATTTCTGCACTTAGTCTCACAGCCCTACTCATACCACTCACCCAATCACCATGTATTCACTGATCTCTTAATCTCTGGTCAATTTCTTAATCTCCACTATCCCCACAAGCAACCCCAAATTCCCACTCACAGTCCCACCCAAGCCCTACTTACAGTAAAATCCAAATACCCAGCCTTTGCGTTTTTCTTTGATTTCAACTAGATTCTTTGGGGATGGGTGAAGAAAGCCCCCAGGTAAGTGAAAGCCCCTAGGTAAGTGAAACATTAAATACCTTGATGGAAATGGGTAAAGGGGATAACATATGGAAAACAGTGTGTATAAATGCCCATAGAATGTGAAATAACATCCCTGATGTTGAAACTTTGGTGGGAGTGGCTGACTTGGATTTAGTGGCAGTTACAGAAACATGGTTCACAGAAAACCATGACTGGGATGTAACTATACCAGGCTATACTTTATTTAGAAAGAAAAGGGGAGGAAGAAGGGGAGGAGGAGTGGCACTATGTGTAAAAAATAATATTAAAGCTTTGTAATTACAGAGCTTAAAAGGGAGAGAGGAGGCACTGTGGGTTAAACTAGAAAGCGGGAAAGAGAAATCTATTTGCATTGGCATGATATACAGACCTCCCTCACAAGAGAGAGAGGTGGACAGAGAGTTAATTGAAGACATACGCAGCATTGCTAGGAATGGGGAACTGGTACTGATAGGGGATTTCAATATGTCAGATGTTGACTGGCACATTCCTAGAAACATAGAAATATGATGACAGAAAAAGACCACATGGCCCAGCTAATCTGTCCTTCCTGCTACAGTATCATCTAGAAGTAAGGAGATCCTGGATTCTCTACAGAGAGAACTATTCAGGCAATTGGTAACAGACCCCACACATGAAGGGGCCATACTAGACTTTGTGCATACCAATGGTGAAAGTGTTTCTGATGTTATAGTGGAAGATCATTTTGCATCCAGTGATCACCAGATGGTGTGGTTCAGAATTAGGACTAGGGCTGTTAGAATCCATTCAAAAGCGAGGGTCTTAGACTTTAGGAAAACTAACTTTGCCAAGATGGGCCAATACCCCAGGGAGTCATTAGCAGGATGGGAACAGCAGGAGGATGTAGAAAAACAATGGACAAAATTGAAAGGGGATATTTAAAGGCCAACCAACCTTTTTGTTAAAATGGTAAATAAAGGTAAAAGGAAAATGAGACAGCTATGGCTTTTGAAAGAAGTAGCTGAAAAGGTGAAGAAAAAGAGGGAGGCCTTCATGAAATACAAGAGATCACAGAGAGAGGAAGACGGGCATCTATATTTGGAAAAACTTAGAGAATCTAACAAAGTAGTCAGGAAAGCAAAGATTCAAAAACAGGAGGAAATACCCAATGCAATAAAATGGGGATAGGCATTTTTCAAATATCTTAGTGGGAAGAGGAAGGGCAAAAGTGGTATTATCAAACTCAAGGGTGAAGGGGAGGAATATGCTGAAGCTGAAGAGGATAAAGCAGAATTGCTTAACAAATATTTCTGTTCTGTATTCACAGATGAAGAACCAGGAATATGACCTCAGAAAACACCCACAAACAGGAACAGAAGTGAGGGGTACCTTGAACAATTTTCAGAAGACTGTGTTTGTGAGAAACTAGCTAAAGTTAAAGTAGACAGAGCGATGGGAAAACCCTATAATACTGAGGGAATTTGGGGAAGTTCTAGCAGCTCCACTGACTTACCTTTTCAATGCCTCATTGGAGTCTGAAGTGGTGCCAAAGGTCTAGAGAGAGCCACATGAGGTGGCTTTACACAAAAGCGGAAGTAAGGATGTGGTTGAAAACTACAGGCTGGTTTGTTTAACTTCGGTGGTGAGTAAATTATTGGAAATGCTACTGAAAGAGAAAACAGTGAGGTTTATGGAGTCCAGCAGATTACAGGATCCAAAGCAGCATGGATTCACCAGATGCAGGTCTTGTCAGACAAATCTGATTGATTTCTTTGACTGGGTGACCAGGGAGTTGGAACGAGTGAGAGCCCTAGATGTGGTGTATTTAGATTTCAGTAATACCATTAACACCATTACTCACAGGTGACTTATAAATAAACTGAGCACCCTAGGGATAGACCCTAAAGTTACTGCTTGGGTTAGAAATTGGTTGAGTGGGAGGTGACAAAGAGTACAGGTAAATGGAGCTCACTCTGAGGAGAAGGAAGTTACCAGTGGTGTGCCCCAGGGATCTGTCTTTGGTCCTATTCTTTTTAACATCTTTGTTAGTGATATAGTGGAAGGGCTGTTGGGTAAGGTTTGCCTCTTTGTGGATGATACCAAAATCTTCAATAGAGTAGACACCCAGGAAGGTGTAGATATCATGTGGAGGGATCTAGCTAAGCTTGAAGAATGGTCTAGAATTTGGCAGCTGGGATTTAATGTTAAAAAATGCAAGGTCAAGTATTTGGGCTGCAGCAATCCAAGGGAGCAATATAGTATAGGGGGTGAAGTACGTTTGTCCACTAAAGAAGAGCGGGAACTAGGTGTGGTTGTGTCTTATGATCTTAAAGTAGCTAGACAGGTAGAAAAGGCAACAGCAAAAGTTAGAAGGATGCTTGGGTGCATACGGAAAGGAATGGCTAGCAGAAGAAAGGAGGTGATAGTGCCTATAAGTCTTTGGTGCGGCTTCATTTGGAGTATTGTGTGCAATTCTGGAGACCGCACTTTCAAAAGGATATAAACAGGATGGAGTCAGTACAGAGGGTGGCTACTAAAATGGTTAGTGGTCTTCATTATAAAGCATATGACAGACTTAAGGATCTTAATATGTACACCTTAGAGGAAAGGCGTGTTAGAGGTGATATGATGGAGACGTTTAAATACCTCTGTGGCATAAATGCACAGGGGGAGAGCCTCTTTTGATTGAAAGCAAGTTCTGCTATGAGGGGACATGGGATGAGGGTGAAAGGGGATAGATTCAGGAGTGATACATGGAAATATTTCTTTATTGAAAGAGTGGTGGATCCGTGGAATAGTCGCTGAGTGGAGGTGGTAGAGATGAGGACAGTATCTGCATTCAAAAAAGCATGGGACAAACACAGAGGATCTCTAAAAGAAAAAAGGGGGCTGTTGTAGTTGTTGATATGGAAGGACAGACTAGATAGGCCATGTGATCTTTTTCTGTTGTCATTTTTCGCTGTTTCTATGTTTCTTCACACAATCTTAGAATCTCTACCTGACAGAGTCCCTGTTTTCCCATATTCTATGTCCTTAGTACCTGCCCTCCTGCCTCCTATACCCCTTCCCCAGAACTTACTCATTTACTTCCTTCTCCAGTATTCATTAACTTTGTTTTTCTCCTTCTTACTCCAGCATGTGTTCTTATATCCCTCCCTATCAACCTTACGCTTAGTTGACTATGTTTCTTCCCCTCTCCCCACAATATCTCTCCTCTTCTCCCTTCTCACTCCCCAAGCATCTCCCTCTTTTTCCTACTCCGACCCTAGCATTTACCAGCATTAGACTCATTTCAGTCCCAGGATCTCAGCCCTAAAATTAGCTTCCTTGCAGTCCCAGGCCTTGCCAGTATCAGCCACCCCTCTCCAGCCTCTATATCAACCCAATTCTAGTCCCCCCAGCCCCATTAACAGCCCATTTACTTTCCCAGCAACCCCATTCTCAATATCAGCCCATTGCCAGTATTAGTCAGCTCCCCTGACTTCTGTATCAGCCTATTTCTAGTCCCTTCAGCACCAGTATCAGTCAGCTCTCCATCCTCAGTATCAGCCCATTGCTAGTATTAGTCCAATCCCCCGCCTACCCCTGTATCAGCCCATTTCCAGCTCCCCAGCCCCAATATCAGGCATTGCCAGTCCCCCCCAGCTCCTCCACCAAGCCCAGTCCCAGACCACTCAGTCCTAGTATCAGCCCATTTCCAGTCCCCCAGGCAAGTTCATGCCCCCCCACAGCCCAAATAATAGCCATTCCTCCTTCCCCTTCCCTGCAGCAACACAGCCATTGGAGCATTTGCCTTTGTTCATTTGACCGTATTAACCATTAAAACAGTCGCAGGAGCAAACGTCAATGTTCCCCTGGCTGTATTGAACATTAATACAGCCACAGGTGCATTTGCTTTTGCTCCTGTGGCTGTATTAAATGCTCAGCACAGCCACAGGAACATTCACTTTTGTTCCCATTGCTGTTTTAATGCCGCGGCTGGGGAAGCAGAGAACACACTGGAAGTGAGCAAGTGAGGCAGTTTTCCTGCATCTCTAATGTGGCTCACCTCTTAAGATGGTTTGTTTCTGTGCAGCCTAAAAGGGCATATGTGCAAGCCCTAGCTTTGACTTCATGTTTATTTTGCTGAAACAATTGGGAATGAATTCCACAAGGATCTAGGAGTCATTTCTCCATGCACATCATGAGAATATACTGGAATTCCCCTCATAATGGGTCACTCCGAACTACGAATAACAGGGGTGAAGGTCTGGTTTGACATCCAACCCCTGCTATTGGCAGGGAGAGAATGCCAAACACAAGGCTCCAGTCTTGTGCGGGGAGCTCTGGATGGGAGCAGGAGGGGAAGGGCCAGAGGAGGAGCAAGAGCAGGGCAGAGGTGGGATCCTGATCCCAGATGTACAGGGCTGATTGCAGTCATGGCCCTGTATGTCTGGGATTGCCCTGTTAGACAAGGGACTTATTCCACCTTGGAGGTTGTCCCCCTGACATTGAAGGACAGTGCGGTGGGCCCAGCACTGACCAGGTGAGTGGTGCAGGGGGAGTTCCACTGCCCAATCTGAGCCTTGACAGGGTCAATCGGGGGTCGGGCAGTGGGGAAAAGGTAAATTGCTATGCTTACAGCTAATCAGGGCTCCTGCATTGTGTCCCAGTGCCATGATGATGGGACGCCATGGCACTGAGGCTCCATGCAGAAACCTTGGGTGGGTTGTACAGGGAATAGGCCGGATGTGCAATGACACAGAATTGGGGCATGTCCTTCATGTCCAGGACCACTGCATATGATTCTGATCCCTCAGGGTTTGAGGATGTTAATCAAGGTTGGGCACAGAGGGGGCTGAAAAGGTTGGACAACCTTTTGATGAGGGTCATTTGAGATCTTTTCAAGACCTGTGTGAAGATTTTGTTTTGTTCCCCTTGCACGCTTATTCCCATATTCAACTGGTACATTGGGTGGGAGGGAAAGAGATTAAGCGTCTGGTGGCACACAAAAACACTGATTTAGAAAATATATGTGAGGATAGGATCAATATTAAGGGATGATTTCAGCACTTTATAAAATTAGGCCCTTTGGGTGGGTAAGCATAAAGTGTATTGAACACCATGGGTGGTATATGACACTGGATAGAAATGCCAAAACATTCCTGGGAACCCCAAGTGATTGTTGAAGATGGTGTGGACTTAGGGATACATTACCTTCACCCATGTGTGGTTGACATGCTCTAGGTTTTGGTGCTACTGGAAGGGGGTGCAATATTAGATGCAAAGGCTTGTGGGAAAGGAGATACCATGGGAACCCGGCATATACTTGTTTAATATGCCTGTAGAGGGCTTGAGGAGAGCACAACAGGCATCGATGAAGCAGTGTATAAATGCGGCCAAGTTGACTTTGGCCCCGGCCTGGAAGCAGATGTTTCCTCTATCCCACTCAACTTGGTTGACTCGTATATAGAATGTTTATATTATGGAAAAATTGTCTGCAATGAGAGCAAAACATGGAAAAATTGGAACAGATATGAGAACCCTTTGTAAATTTCTATAAATCCTGAGGATATGGCCATTGGACATCACTTATACAGGGCCAGCCCTAGGCATGTGCTGGAATGTTGCCTGCATATGGCCCACCCCACGAGAGGCCCCATGCCCGCCCACCCAGATACTTTAAAAAAAAATTAGGTCTATCTATATTCTAAAGTGTGTGACGGGCCACGTATTCTGTTAGTATGGAATTTCAATGCAGGAATCTGACTTCTTCAGTTTTCCCAGTAGACGTATTGTAATAGCGAAGGGCCCGCAACCCCAATAATACCCGGAGTCAATGGACAAGGATTCAACTCCCTTTTATTGTATATACAGTCTCAGCACTGGCATACAAAATGTCTGAGCCCAGAGCTCAGAAAAATGACAGTTTATATACCTTTCTTCTCCAGTCTAATACAGGCAAAACTTCTCATTGGTCCTGGTCTTGGTAGACATAGCACTAAACATAATACTTCTGCTAAAGTATACAGTATATTTTGCTACTCTTGCAAGGTCAGTTAGCTTGCAAAGATAGTGGAAGGCATATCAGAAGCATTTTCATCAAAAGCAAAACAAAGCAAGGCCAAACAAAGCAAGGCTAAGACGTATCTCTAGCCCTGGCTCAAAACACTAAACAATCTTCATAATGCTAGACAAAACATTCTTACACTGTTCGGCTTCTCTGCTATATTTTCATCCTAATTACGAGGTCAGTGCACATCTAGCAAAGATACAGTGGAGGACATTCCTACTAAAGCAGACATCTGGCTTGCCTAAACAATAAACAGTAAAAGTTTTAATTCTCTTATCTCCAGGAGAGCAGAACATGTTATCAAACCAGAATAGAACAGTATTTCTTTCTAACAGCTAACAGCATTCTGTAATTTTCCAAAATCAGCAATAACATTTTAAAGCAGGAGAAAAAGGGCTTCAGCAATAACATTTTAAAGCAAGAGAAAAATGGCTTCAGACCTAGCTCTGCTACATGCTAGGCCATCGCCTATCACATTCCCTCCTTTTGATTATTCACACCCGCAAGTGAGGAAGGGTGAGAATCTAATCACGCAAATAGCAATAATACTTCAGACCATAGTAGAGGGATCACTGTGCGGTATAGGGTAATAATCCCATGAGGCTAATATATGTGCCGCTGCCTTGCGGTCAATAGTACTATTGATAATAGAGTTCATGATTATAGTCTCTGATGATTACTGAGGTAGATGATGGTTGATTGAGGTTGATAGGGTCTGGAATGTAGTTAATGCAGAACTGAAGAACATCTCTGTGATGTTCAGAAACAAGTTGGCAACGTTCTCTACGATGATGGATCTCTTCTTCGCAGTGTGATTCTCAACGGTGATGCAGGATTAGCAATCGAAGTCCAGGGGCGACTCTCAGGAACTGTTGCTGGTTTCACTCGACTGTGGTGGATCCAGGAGTCGATCTCTGCCACTTTCACTGCTGTTGGGGTTGATAGCAAAACGATATATGGGCCTTTCCAATGAGGCGCCAATGGTGTCTTCTTCCACTCTTTTACCCACACCGAGGCTCCAGGCTTGAAAGGGTGCAAGGGTTCAGTTAGATTGATAGGCAACTGGTCCTGCACCCAGGTATGAAGACCCTGCAAAACAGAACTTAAAGCCAACAATTCCTGCCTAGTAATTTGCGCCCAATTTGATTCATATCTCCCCTTATCCCCTGAATTATAGGCGGGGGCCTCCCATACAGGATCTCAAATGGGGACACCCCTAATGGCGTGATGGGTGCTGACCGTATTCGGAGAAGGGCAATGGGGAGAGCTTGGGGCCACTTCAGGTGGGCTTCCTGACAGAGTTTTGATATCTGTGACTTCAGGGTCCGATTCATTCTCTCTACTTTCCCTGAACTCTGGGGCCTATATGCTTCAGGAATTACAGTCATACCAGGGGTTGAGCTCCCTTCAGGCGGTGGCAACACAATCCACCCAGTGTCTGATAATTTCCCTCCCTCCTTTTGACAGTAATGGTCCATCTCCACTTTGGTATATCTGGGGGTCCATGCACTAAGAGGTACTGGAAATATGGCTGCTTGAATCGTGGCATTTGGGGTGGTAATTTGTCCTGCAATGGCTGCTTCTCGGGCAGAGGCATCAGCAAATCTGTTTCCTCGGGACACTTCTCCATCTCCAGTCTGATGGCCTCGGCAATGCATTACAGCAACGCGTTTAGGGGCCCAAACTGCTTCCAACAAAGTCAATATTTCTGGGCCATACTTGACAGACTTGCCTCCTGAGGTGATCAATCCACGTTCTTTATACAGGGCCCCATGGGCATGTAGTGTTGTAAAAGCATATTTAGAGTCTGTATACACATTCAGACTGAGTCCGGCCCCGATTCTGAGTGCACGTGTAAGAGCTATCAATTCAGCCTTCTGCGCTGAGGTGCCTGGGGCTAGAGCTGATGATTAGTCCTCATGGGGTGACTGCTCCGCATCAGAGTACTGCTCAGGACTAGGGCTCCGACTTCTACGAGGAGGGGTCTGCTCTTCAAGTTTTTTGAGGTGGATGCTCAGGGGGAGGCACTTCGGCTGGAGGCACGCTTGCTACCTCCGGCTCTACTTGGGATACTGGCGGGTGTACTCAGGGTGGAGCTAACGGGACTGGGGTATACAGAAAGGCAGGTGGATATCCTGGAACCTCTGGGGGCTCTGGCTCTGCATAAATCGGGAGCTTCTCTGTCTTAGCAGGGACTCTTGTGGTAGTGGCTAACATAATCCTTTTCTGTCCCTCACTGCAACTCTTCATCCAGGGGGGCTGCTTCTCACATATGCCTAACCAGGAGTCTATATAGGAAAACTGTTCAGGACTATAGCTGCGCACTATCTTGTGCACTCGGGACACAGTTTGGATATCAAAAGTACCTTCTGGTGGCCACCCGGCATCTAGCGCTGGCCACACTCTGCTACACAATATTTCTAAACGGGGCGCTGTCATTTTGATCCCATAATCACCACTAAAACCTTTCTTAAAATTTGTGATCATATGGTTTACGGAGTTTGCACAGACTCTGTCCCTCCCATGATGACGTACAACGTATAAGACAGCAAACAGAAAGGGTAGGTGGAATGGCTACAGCAGAACAATAAGGGCGACAAACAACAGACGCTTCATCCTGTTCGCGACTTGAACGCGGTCGCCCTGTCAAGAACTGCGCTACTGAGGAGTCCGCTCTCGCTTGGCCTGTATTGCAAAGCCTCTCAAACACACTTCACACAACCAAACATGCTAGCATTTCCCAAATTCCAAAATTCCCGGGCTAACTGACTAAACCAGAATTACTGAAACCGAAAGGGCTGATGGGTTCGCCCCGCGCACTACTTGCAGGGGTACTAGGATCGCCCATGGAAGTTGATCAGACTTCCCTTTTTCCTTACCAGATTTGTCTCGAGACTTTCCCAAAGCTATTTGACTAAAAACCAGAAAAATCAGTACTCACCTGATCCGGTAGCTAATGCGCTGCGCAGCCCATTCCACCTGGGGTTGAATCCTGGACTCCCCTCAACCAGGGTTCGAGGTGTTGGCCAGCTGGACCCGGCAGGCCGCCGAGGCAGGGTGGAACCCTCCGATACAAGGGACCGGCGGCGCCTGGGATCCTCTCCGCTGTTGGTCAGCTGCGGTCCCAGCCGGACCAAACCCAGAGGCAGTAATACGCGGTATTATTCGCTTGCGTTCAATTCGTATTACGCTTCCCGGCCAATGCACCAAGAAACTGTAATAGCGAAGGGCCCGCAACCCTAATAATACCCGGAGTCAATGGACGAGGATTCAACTCCCTTTTATTGTATATACAGTCTCAGCACTGGCATACAAAATGTCTGAGCCCAGAGCTCAGAAAAATGACAGTTTATATACCTTTCTTCTCCAGTCTAATACAGGCAAAACTTCTCATTGGTCCTGGTCTTGGTAGACATAACACTAAACATAATACTTCTGCTAAAGTATACAGTATATTTTGCTACTCTTGCAAGGTCAGTTAGCTTGCAAAGATAGTGGAAGGCATATCAGAAGCATTCTCATCAAAAGCAAAACAAAGCAAGGCCAAACAAAGCAAGGCTAAGACGTATCTCTAGCCCTGGCTCAAAACACTAAACAATCTTCATAATGCTAGACAAAACATTCTTACACTGTTCGGCTTCTCTGCTATATTTTCATCCTAATTACGAGGTCAGTGCACATCTAGCAAAGATACAGTGGAGGACATTCCTACTAAAGCAGACATCTGGCTTACCTAAACAATAAACAGTAAAAGTTTTAATTCTCTTATCTCCAGGAGAGCAGAACATGTTATCAAACCAGAATAGAACAGTATTTCTTTCTAACAGCTAACAGCATTCTGTAATTTTCCAAAATCAGCAATAACATTTTAAAGCAGGAGAAAAAGGGCTTCAGCAATAACATTTTAAAGCAGGAGAAAAATGGCTTCAGACCTAGCTCTGCTACATGCTAGGCCATCGCCTATCACAGTATGGATGTTCTAGGTTCTATGGTACTGCCCTTTACTGAGTAGGCTCCTTGTTGTGGGGAGGTTTGAAATTTAGTGCTGCTATGGAATGATAGATTTGCTCTATGTGTCCTGTATTGTGGGTTCTTGTTTTTCCTTGTGTTCTTTCTGTGGAGTCAACAGTAGGGTGTTGGCGATTGGTAGTGCAATATGGATTGTCTTTGATATTTGCAGTTTTGCATTCTTGATGCTGCCAGTCTGAAATTTTAAAATATTTTGTCACTACAGATTCACGGAAATCTCAAATTTTAAGAGAATGGGGTATGTTTACTAAACTGCGCTAATGTGCGCTGCGCACGTTAGTGTGCGCTAAGGTACCTTAGCGCACGCTAATGTCACGTTACGGGGCACTAATGTGCATGCTCATGTGCACGGCGCCCTAATGTGCACGCTCATGTGCGCGGCGCGCTAATGTGCGATGAAGGCGGAGAAAGGCTCCCGGAGGGCGGAGGAAGGCTCCCCAGGGGCGGAGAGAAGGGATCAATGGGTGGAGAGTGGGAGGGGAGAGGCTCCCCACACATTAGCGAGGCTGAAATCCGAGGCAAAAAATACCGCGAGTGAAAACCTCGCGTTAGAGCCGATTTAAAGGGAAGAGAAACCATTTCTGTCAGCAATGTACAGCAAAACCAGGGAAACCTACAAAAAGTGATAAGTGTGATACATGTACATGGTACAAAAGGGCAAATAAACAGTGAAAATGACCTCAACACAGGGGAAAAAAACATAACCAAGCTGGCCAATAGTGATATCAATGGGCAACAGTAAAAAACACTCCCAAGAAAGCTCCAAAAAAAAGAAATGATTTTTGGAAGGGTCTACGCTCCGTCTCCATACAAGGTGAATGAGCCCACAGTAAAATTGTGCAGAGCAGAGTTTCTGACTCCTTCGGCCAGGTTTCCTATCTCCAGGGACTGCACTGTCTCTGTGGCCACAGTGTGGTGCAGTGAACACAGCCAGTGTGTTCAGGAACCAAAGGTCACCAATTCAAGTCCTAGCTGGAGCGCCTGCCAACCCAGCCCCATGTTTTACCCACTACTAAACTGTGATAGTAAAGACGAACCTTTATTGCAGAGAACATAAGCATGGTTCAAACACCTCTATTTTACCCTACAGAGCACAGACACCAGAAACATGCGCATTACCTAGAGCAGAGTCCCCCAAATACAGCCTTGGAGGGCCACATATCATTCAGCTCTGATGCTGTTTCCAATATAAGGCCATGTCAGCATAGTGGCAGAGGGGTACCGGTGGTGGAGGGGGCAGTGGCTGCTGCCCACAGCAGATGGTGGCCTAGCCCCCTTCACGTGGGTACCGTGCACTCCAACAGACAGGCCTTGTCTGACAAACAGCCATGGACTCCCCAGGGAATGCACTGTTTCTGTGCTAAGACGGTGGTGCAGCGGACACAGCCAGTGCCTTTAGGACCAGAAGGTCACAGGTTAAAATACCAGCTGGGGCTCCTGCCAACCCAGTCCCCATATTTTACCCACTACTAAACCGTGATAGTAAAGACGAAACTTTATTGCAGAGAACATAAGCATGGTTCAAACACCTCTATTTTACCCTACAGAGCACAGACACCAGAAACATGTGCATTACCTAGAGCAGAGTCCCCTAAATGCAGTTCTGGAGGGCCACATATCATTCAGCTTTGATGCTGTCTCCAATATAAGGCCATGTCAGCATGGTGGCAGAGGGGTACTGTTGGTGGAGGGGGCAGTGGCTGCTGTCCACAGCAGACGGTGACCTAGCCCCCTTCACGTGGGTGCAATGCACTCCAACAGACAGTCTCTGTCTGACAAACAGCCATGGTATCTCCAGGGACTACCATGTCTCTGTGACCACAGTGTGGTGCAGTGAACACAGCCAGTGTGTTCAAGAGCAGAAGGTCACCAGTTCAAAGCCCAGCTGGGGCTCCTGCCAACCCAGACCCCATATTTTACCCACTACTAAACCGTGATAGTAAAGACAAATCTTTATTGCAGAGAACATAAGCATGGTTCAAACACTTCTATTTTACCCTACAGAGCACAGACACCAGAAACATGCGCATTACCTAGAGCAGAGTCCCCCAAATGTAGTCCTGGAGGGCCACAAATCATTCACGTATATGCTGTTTCTAATAAAGATGTGTGTGCGTCATTTCCATGCGCCACCCACATGGTATGCAGATGTATCTCATGCATATTCATTAGGGACAGCAGGAAAACATGAACAGTGCTTGGCCCACCAGGACTGGAGTTGGGGACCTCTGCCCTAGCGCAGCGGCCGAACAGGAGCAGAAAGAACCGCACCCACAGGCTCCATTATCGAAAGCCTCATGGAGAGACAGGATATCGGGCCTTGCGTACAGCTCACTATACTAGTACATGCATACCTTACCAATGCCACCCTAAACCTGGGAATATGGTACATATATATGAAAAGGTTGCTATGATCACTGGCAGATAGCAATTCCTAAGTTAAGCACAATGTGCGCATTGAGCTGTATCATACCAATATCTCAGATATCTGTGGAGTGTGTTTCAGGTCTGGTGTCTGACAGTGTTCACCACCCTGTGGAGTGACCCCAACAGTATTGCATACCATAGCCATGCCTGCGCTGTGTCCAGGACTGGTGAGTTGGCCAGGACTGCAAAAACTCTCTATATTTGAACAATGCTGGCATAGGTGTGGGAGTGTGTGTCTGTGCAGCCAGTGTGTGGTGGTTGCAACACCTTACTCAGCCCACACTGTTTGCACTGTGTCCAGTGTTAGCTTGCCAATGTGCATATTGAGGAGTAAGGTACTGTGGGTATAGCTCGGACAGGGTGACCTGGGCAGGATGCATGAGCACAGGGTATAGGGCAATGGCTGGGACATTGTAGTGGCCGGTCAACACCTGCACGGACAGGGTGGCCACAGCATGTCCTGCTGGGAGGTCACTCTCACCCTGACTGAGCAGTCACCATGGCATGGCTAGGTCCCCCATAGTGCTAATAGCATCTTTTTCAAGTGATATATATGGGTTGCCTTTTTTGGGACCAAATCACTAACCTATCTGCTTGGTGTGTGTGCTGACATCCCAGTTTTGGGTGCACACATGTCTTCCTGTAATATGCATTATGGACTAGCTAGTAGACTGTTTGCAGTTAGTATGTGTATGGCTGGAACACCTTGCAGGGTGCAGCGGCTGCAGATTCACTGTGCTCGCTGCTGGAGAATATCAGATAGTGGTGGTGGGCAGCTGAGCATTTCCAGGCCTCTTGTCGGTTGGGCTTCACCGTATGGATGCATGGACTGCCCTGTATGTTGTCTGTCCCCCAGCTGGACTGAGGTCGATGGTCCCCTCTACCAGCACCACTGCAATGATGTAGAATGTGGATTTGTTGGTGGCAGATCATGAGCTCCAGAGGGCAGTTTGGGTGGTAATACATAATCCGCCTATGGGTCCAAAGAGCAGGCCCATCCCGCCCCCCCCCCCCCCGGTCATATAAATCATGTGGCCATGGCACCCACACAGAATATGCACTAGTCTGGGTTCATGAAAGTGCTCAAGGGCTAAACCTCAGGTGTATTTGGCAGTGTAGCTGCAAGACCAACCCATCACACACTGGCACTGATGGGGACTCACACCATAGCCTATCTCAGCTAAGCCACGTGCTGTGGACATGGTGCTGGGTGGCCCACCTCACCCAGGGTGAGCACAGGACCCGCACAATGTGATGGTCAGTATCTATCTGTGCCAGTAACACACATGCTCAGTACTCCCTACTAGGCTGAGGTGGTGTGGGGGTGCATACCCCATCCTGTGGTTATCTTTAGACTGCTGATTTGCATGTGCAGTGCATCATGGGTATGTGGGGTTTAACCCTATCCTGCCAACCACAGCAGACAGGTCATGTGGTGGGCTGCAGTCCAACTGTAGCCAGCCAGGAGGTGTTTTAGCAGCTATGGAGATATAGCCCACGGGTGACTGCACTGCCTGTGGAGCCAGAGGTCATGGGTTTGATGCCACAGTGGGGTTATGTGATAGGGCTGTCTCTGGAGTTTTCTTTTATAATTTAAATTGGTGCTGACACCAACAACACCGTCAGTGCTGTAGCCTGAAGGTGGCTCCAAAGTGCCCTATAAGGTGCCCCAAAAGGAACATTATAAGGTGCCGTGTTGGACAGTCCACCTTATTATGTGTCCTCAGGAGTGCCACATAGGGTGCATGATGTGGCACCTTAGGTTATGCCAATGGGAGGGTGTGTTTGCTGGCAGCAGAATATTAAAAAAAAAATGTCTCACAAAGCACTGCATATATTAAAGGGTCATGTCTCAGGCAGTCATACGCAAAAGCCGCAATGTGGCATTTAACCCATGACCCCTGTACCATCAGGTAATTTGTCAACCAATGTGCTACACCTTTGCCAGTAGGTCTGTATGCCAGCACACATGCCTACGATTAACACACACTAATGTGGTACAGGTACCTCCATCGTGTCATAATGTGCGGTACATAACCTATTGCGTGAGTCCAACGTTTAGGCCAGAAGGCCCCCTTCTACCCCCCCCCCCCCCAACACTTATGGCATCCTGCATATCATTGCTGGATTCACATTAAGATGGATTAATGAACATACCCCATAGGCACACACAACCCCATATCAGAAGGGTGAATGACAGCCCACGTTGATGGGCTATAAGGACTCCTTGGTGTAACTGTTTTGTCAGTCATTGCTACATGAAAATGCATAGCACACTGGTTCCAACAGTACCCTAGGAACCAGTGATGGTGGGTTCGAGACCCAAGTCTGTAAACAACAAGGAAAACATCTAATTGTGTTTTTAAATGTCAGACACATCAGTGCAATGTCTGTCTGCATCACAGATCTGTCTAAATATTGTTGGCTTCCAACAAAATACACTCCAAATATATCACCAGTCTTGTTTTTAGAAATTACTTATTCATTTCAAATTGGTGCTAAAGCAAATATCAGTGCACATATGTATCCAAACACACAGGTCTCAGATCAAGGGAAAAATCATGGCCAACACTGACCAACTGAACTCCCAATGTAACATCAACGACCTGGTTTATATAATTAAAGTAACATAGTGCATAGATCTCATTTCTTTCGGCCACTTGAAAATAATGCTAAGTTACTTTTCTGAGTTCAAAAAGTAAAATCAAACAGTTGTAGGTAAATCAGAATGGCTTAAGCTGTTATGTAATACAAGTCCGCAGCTCTCCCAAAAATAACTCCAAATATATGATTGTAGCGCCAACTTGCTTGTCACCCAACGCAGTTCATAGACACTGTCATCGCGTTTCTCCTGTCGGTTCTTCAGGGGTAATAATTCTCTAGCCAAACTCCCACATTAACAGCTCGTTTCTGAAACATACTACAAAAAGACAAACATATAACCTTTCCAATCCAAGACTAAACACCCGTAATAACAAACCTTTTTACCAATAATAAAATCTTACTTACAGAATGCTGCCCACGTTTCCAATCACACACTTTCTCTCTTATTTGACAACCGAGCATAACTGGTGAAAAACGCCACGCATGCGGAGTGACTCTCATGCCTGCCTTTTAAACCAAACCCTTCACTCCTAGGGGTTCCTCTCAAAATTCTTTCCTTCTCTTACTACTCGCACTCGGCTAAGCATTAGCCCTTCAGGACTATAATAACCATGTATATCACTCTACGCGTTCCTCCAGTCCCACTGGGATCTGCAGTTTTCTAACTCAAAACTCCAGCATTGCTCTATCAAAAATAACCAACATTCGTATATTTCACCTCGCCGGCCCGTGTCTGTTCTATTGGATGGACCAAAACCTTTCACTCGTAAGGGTTCCTCTCAAAAGCAATCTCCCTGTTCAACTTTACCTGCATCCTCCCTTTTTAACTTGTAGTAAGCCACTTAGTTCCTACTCAGACATTATCGAAACCAGTCTATTACCAATTATATTTCTGTCATCACTAGAGAACAATATCTAAATCATGACATACACGCATGCCACTCTATACGTTCATTCAGTCCCGCGGGAGTCACCGAGTCTAACTCAAAAATCCAGCGCTGCTCTTGTATGGAGAGCCATTGTTCACGAGTTTTCCCACGCCTACCCAAACTGACGTGCTCTATACAAAAACATCTCATATCTGTGAATGAATGTCCTACTGACAAAAAATGGTTTACCATTGGGGCTTCCACCACTTTGTTTTTTAAGCGGCTTTTATGTTCAAGCATACGGGTTTTAAATTTCCTGACAGTTTTGCCCACATAAACCAACTGGCAGGGACATAATACTACGTAAACTACATGTGTGGATTCACAATCTAGATGACAATGTAACTTATAACTTCTACCACGATAATGAAATGTTTGTAACTCCAATGTTATTTCGCAAATAGTACAATGGCCACACTTATAGTGGCCTTTAATCTCCTCCACTGCATCCTGTGTTATCACTTTCCTACGCAAGCGTGCTGGACTGAGAAATTCTTTTAAATTTCTTCCACGCTGCCATACGCAACGAATTTTTACATCAGTGAAAACTGGGACCACACGTACCACCGATTCATGTTTTCTTATTATTTTTCGAATTGAAGAGCTCAATGGAGAATATGGAGTAATCAGATTTATATGCTGATCCACTTGTTCAGAAGTTGCCTTTGGAACTGAGTGCAACAGCAGGTCGCGATCATTATATAAAGCCCTTTGGTACGCGCGTTTTATCACCAAAGGTGGATAACCCCTTTCATGAAAATTCAAAGATAGTTGTTTAGACTGAATTTTGTAATCAGAACGTTTTGAACAGTTTCGCCGATACCTCAAAAATTGAGAAAAAGGCAACCCAGTTTTCAAACGAGGAGGATGTACGCTCTGGAAATGCAGAAATGTGTTTCTATCAACCGGCTTGCGAAAAACCGTAGTAACCCAACCTTCAATACTCTTATAAATCCGAACATCAAGATAAGTGATCACTTCCATACTGCACTCATACGTAAATTGGATGTGCGATTCACACTGATTTAACCAAAGATGAAATTCAACCAGCTCACTTCGCGTGCCCTGCCATATCATAAAAATGTCATCAATAAAACGCTTCCATAATTTAATATGGCTTTTATACGGAGAAGACTCCAACCATCTCTCTTCAAATCTGGCCATGTAGAGGGTGGCTACGGAGGGAGCACAAGTGGCTCCCATAGCCACCCCCGACAATTGATGATAAATGGTGTCTTCAAACCAGAAATAGTTGTGAAAAATAGCTAGCTTTGCCAGTCGAAGCACAAAGGTCAACTGGTCCTCACTAAGATCACCTCTAGTCTGTAAATAAAATTTTACCGTTTTGAAAGCTAAAGTTTGAGGGATGCTAGTGTATAGGGAACAGACATCAAATGTTACTAACCAAATGTCTATCTTATCCACCCAATGGTTATTTAACTGGAGCTGTCCAAGGAAAGCTGTAGTGTCCTTAAGATAGGAAGGCACATGTACCAATAAAGGCCGTAAATACAAATCAACATAGGTCGATAGCGGCTCTAAAAGTGAACCTCTAGTCAAAACTATGGGGCGTCCCGGAGGCCGCTCCATATTTTTGTGGATTTTTGGCACCGTATAGAAAGTAGCCCCTTGTGTGTTAGGTTTGTTTAAATAATTCCATTCCCTTTTGGAGATCAATTGTTCTAACAGTGCCCGATCAGTGATCTCACGAATGGTGGCCTTCAATTCTCCAGACGGATCGATAGACAAAACTTCATAAGTGAGGGGGTCAGTCAGTTGTTGTAAAGCCTCAGACAAATAATAAGATCTATCTAAAACCACAATAGCGCCCCCTTTGTCCGCCCGCCTAATCACTATATCATCCCGATTTTTAAGCTCATACAAAACTTCTCGTTCTTTTTTAGAAAGAATAGTGTGATAGTGCCAAACTTCTTTTTCTACTTTGGATAAATCTTTTAAATATTGTTGGCGACATGCGCGCGAGTTGTGTCATGCGTGCGGTCCTCATTTGTGACAGTGTTAAAATGGCCACACGATCCAGGAAGCCTACTTTCAACACCAGGGAGCTACGCTGCCTGGCACAACTGATCGCTGTGAGGCAGCACAAGCTGTTCCCAGGCTCATCCAGGAGGCAGGACAAGATGAAGGTGCAGAGGGCATGGGAAAGGCTTACAAGGCACTTTAACTGAGTGGCAGACTACCCACGTGAGGTAAGTGTATGGGGACAGGTCAGTAGATCCATATATATATATATATATATGTCCAGTGTTCATTGTAGCTGTGCATGCTGCTGTGTGTAGGTAGTCATCTCAGTTATGTGTATCAGGTAAACCCACATGTCATATTGTCCAGATATCACATCTGAGTGGTTTGCCCTGTACCCAGGGGGCTAAGGACGTCATCACAGAGTTCCTGATGCCATCCTGGTGTCATGGCAGGTGCTGCTGTTGATGTGCTACAACACACCGTAACACAGGTAGGCCATAGATCTGACTAAGGAGGTCTTCTAAACATCCTGCTGGTATGATGGGGTCTGCAGTTGCAGGGTAAAACATCTGCCCCACCCCCAGCGGCTGTTAAACGTGCCCAAAATGGTATGTTAGACCCATTGGTGATATGAGTGTGTGTGGCCCAGCAGTCTAACACATCTGCCCTACCCCCACTTGCCCAGAAAGTCCAATAAAGTGGGTCCCCAGCACCCCTGCTGGTATGGAATATGCTGCTGTTGCTGTTTCCCAATCCACCCTACCCCAGGAGTCCTGAGAGCCCATCAAAGTGGGATGTCAGTCACCCTGGTGATATGGTTCTGTGTGCCTAGACAGTTCTATAGGGTGTCCCTATCCTCAGGAGTCCTGACAGCACATCAAAGCGGGCTATCAGTCACCCTGGTGATATGGTTCTGTGTGCCTAAACAGTTGAATACATTCTCCCTATCCCCAGGAGTCCTGACAGCCCATCAGAGTGGGCTATCACTCACCCTGGTGATATGGTTCTGTGTGCCTAGACAGTTCTATAAGGTCTCCCTATCCCAAGGAGTCCTGACAGCCCATCAGAGTGGGCTATCACTCACCCTGGTGATATGGTTCTGTGTGCCTAAACAGTTGAATACATTCTCCCTATCACCAGGAGTCCTGACAGCCCATCAGAGTGGGCTATCACTCACCCTGGTTATATGGTTCTGTGTGCCTAGACAGTTCTATAATGTCTCCCTATCCCCAGGAGTCCTGACAGCCCATCAAAGTGGGCTATCAAACACCTTGGGGATATGGTTCTGTGTGCCTAAACAGTTGAATACATTCTCCCTATCCCCAGGAGTCCTGACAGCCCATCAAAGTGGGCTGTCAGGCACGCTGGTGATATGGTTCTGTGTGCCTAGACAGTTCTATAGGGTCTCCCTATTCTCAGGAGTCCTGACAGCCCATCAAAGTAGGCTATCACTCACCCTGGTGATATGGTTCTGTGTGCCTAAACAGTTGAATACATTCTCCCTATCCCCAGGAGTCCTGACAGCCCATCAAAGTGGGCTGTCAGGCACCCTGGTGATATGGTTCTGTGTGCCTAGACAGTTCTATAAGGTCTCCCTATCCCCAGGAGTCCTGACAGCCTATCAGAGTGGGCTATCACTCACCCTGGTGATATGGTTCTGTGTGCCTAAACAGTTGAATACATTCTCCCTATCCCCAGGAGTCCTGACAGCCCATCAGAGTGGGCTATCACTCACCCTGGTGATATGGTTCTGTGTGCCTAGACAGTTGAATACATTCTCCCTATCCCCAGGAGTCCTGACAGCCCATCAAAGTGGGCTATCACACACCCTTGTGATATGGGTCTGTGTGGCTAAACAGTTGAATACATTCTCCCTATCCCCAGGAGTCCTGACAGCCCATCAAAGTGGGCTATCACACACCCTTGTGATATGGGTCTGTGTGGCTAAACAGTTGAATACATTCTCCCTATCCCCAGGTGTCCTGACAGCCCATCAAAGTGGGCTATCACTCACCTTGATGATATGGTTCTGTGTGCCTAGACAGTTCTATAAGGTCTCCCTATCCCCAGGAGTCCTGAGAGCCCATCAAAGTGGGCTGTCACTCACCCTGGTGATATGGTTCTGCATGCCTAAACAGTTCATTACATTCTCCCTATCCCCAGGAGTCCTGAGACCTGCGTAAGGTGTACTGTCAGTCACCCTGTTGCTATGGTGTATGGAGCTGATGATGTGTGCTAGAACACCCAACCCCCAGGGGGCCAGAGACCTGATTGCAATGGTGGGTATGTCATTCAGATATTGTGGTAGGTTATGGCAGGTAGGTTGCACATCTCACGTAGTCTGTGATGTCATCACCTCATCACACACGTCTTTGATGTTTCCAGATGGTATACTAGGTGCAGATGTGGATGTGTGTAACAACACCCCACCCCCATGAGCTATGAGATCTGATTACAAAGGCCTGTAACAGAGCCATGTCCCCATAACTGTATGCTGAGTCAGGTCACATAACTTCCCACTTTCTACGAATCCCAAACCTTGATGCAGATGAACATTACTGATGGTGTTGGAGGAAAAATGCACCTGTTGTGGTTGCACAGCACAGACAGAAACCCTGACGTGAGCACAGGTGGCAATAGCCTATGCAGGTGCAATGGTCCCTGCCCCTGGTGTTGGCAACCACACCTGCCATAAGCATACAAGGCCCAGGTCATAGGAACATAACAACATAAGATAGCCCATACTGGGTCACACCCTTGTCCTTCACGCCCAGTATGCTCTTTGCAACAGTGGACAAACCAGGTTAGAGGTACCTAGCAGTATCCCCAAGAGAGACACGTTACACAATGCTTGTAGTGGGTCAAGCATTGCTGTCCTGGCCTTGTAGAAACCCAAATGTCATGGTAGTGGCCCCTGGCAAGGTGAATAGCGCCACCCACACAATGTTCCATGTATGGACACAGCACCCATGATTGTTAGGATATCATGTTGCCAGTGGGTTTGGGTCCGAGGATGTGCGTAGATCATGACAACACAAATGTGATCACCAGACCACATACGGGGTTAGGGGGGTTACCATGGACACCATCATTGGCAATCCAAATGTGACATGGTCATGCATTGTCATGAAAGGGGGCCACAGGGGACTGGAATGGTGTGTTCAGGATGCCAGGCACACTGCACATAGGTGTCACTGCACACATGCCCAGAGACACAGCTATGCATGCAGGTGGCACTGGGAACAGGTAATCTCCTGGAACAATCAGGAAGTAGTCCTCACATGTGGGTATCATCAGTACCGACGGAGCCTGCGTGGGAATGCTTCCCAGTGTCCAATAGGAAAGCTATCGGAAGCATCCCACAGCACCTGTGTGCTGCCATCTTGCCTTTCCCAAATGGCTCTCTCCAGTGCATTGTTTTCCAAAGAGCCAGCAGGTCATTGTTCCTGTCATTGCTGAAAAACAGCTATTGTAGTGCCACTCCTGTGGCAGTGTCTGCCTGTTTTTCTTTACTGGTACCACTGATCTTCTAATTTTTTTTCTAAAAGGTCAGATTCCCCCACACAATGAAACCTTTTTAACAAAAGAGCAACAATCCCCTTTGTAGGTCTCCCCCCGGTTTGGCATTAGGCCCTAATCCCTCCTCCATCATGGAAAAGCACTCCTCAGCTGCAGATACATATGCTGATAATGTGCCGGTACCTTTTCAGTCACTGACAACCATGATTGGTGTCGCAAATGCTAATGGCCAGATCAATGCATGTCTGAATTTTTGGCCTGTGGGATGTTATCCAAGAGTGTTTGGCAGAACAGAGCAGCCAAGCTCGGTACCCTCTTTCCCTCCAACGTGGCCTTGGTGGCAGCCATGTCGTCAAGGGCTTCCTCTTCCTCCCGTGGATCTCAGGTAACCACACAAAAATCTGTCCATTCCTGAAAGGGTACATCCCCCTCAAAATATTGGACTGCCACTGGCATTGCCCTTGAGGAGCACGCTCCGGGCAAACAGCCCCAGTGGGAGTCCCTGGCCTCCAAAGCCACTTTGGGACTCCATGAAGGTGTGGAGGCCTCAACCTGGTCTGACCACCTGGTGCTATGCTCTGGGGTCCTGGCTTTGGACAGTACTTATACACAGACATCGTCAGTGTTGATTGACCAGAGGATCGTGGCCATCGAACGCAGTCTGGCAGCTCTCCTTGCGGCATCAAAGACCTTGGTTCCACCCCAGACCCTGCAAAGTGCAGCACTGGTATGTGCAGCAATTGCAGGACCGGCATCAGCAAATGCACCATTGGTGCTGATGAGTACCGGTATCCACACACCGGTACCGTGTCACTCCGATACTGAGGCCAATTGTTACCAATACCTCACTTTACTTGAGCCTCCGTAGAGAGGATACATCCAATCTCCTTAGGGGTCTGATGAATCTGAGAGCTCAAAGGGTAATGATGTACCTCTCCAGGACAAGCCTGCCTCTCCCAAGAGGAGAATGTCCCCTCCTCAGGATATGTCCTTCCTGGATCTCCACACACATGTAGGCAAGGGCCTCTCCATTTCATTAGTAACTCAATGTGAGCACAGGCCATGGGAGACAGAGATTCACCAATATCACCAAACTCCATAGGAGGCAGACATCCTGCCAACACATCAGATCTTAAGGAATCCTCTTTTGAGAATGTGGAAGATTCCTCTTACCACCTCTCCACATTCTCACATGTGCCTACTATGTATCGTGTGCCTCCGTCGCCTGGTTTGCACAAAGGACACCTCCCTGATCACTCCATCATGGTGGAGTGTGCTAGGAGGAGAATTAAACGTTACAAACAACATGCCACCAACCCTCCTGGTAGGGAGTGTAAGACATTAGATGCCTTTGGTCGCTGTGTCATCCATACATTCAAGCTTTCAGACAGGACAGGTTCCTATATCATGTACATGGGAATGTTCCTGACGGAGGTCACACAAGATCTTCAACTGGTAAGTACACATCTCGCAGATCACAGAGATCACTACTATATAGCACCTGTCAAGCATGCCCAGAACATTTCAAGAGTTGTGAACAGGGCAGCTTTTGACTGTTTTTCATGCAAAGGCAGAGTCTCTGCCATTGCTATTGGGGCAAGGAAACTTGGCTGGCTGCAAGCCTCTCACCTGGAACAATGGGTACAGGATAAACTGGCCAACACTCCCTGTAGTGGTGAAAACTGGTTTTTAAAAACCGACAGGACAATTATACCTTGACAAGGCTTTCAAATATTGTAGATCCTGCAAAGATGAAAGCCTCAGAAAAGCTCTTCCTCTCCAAAAAGAAAGGATACTATCAGTCCTATGCTCAGCAAGGACAACCTGCAGTACAAGCTGCTAGAAAGGGTCAACAAGCTACTAAGCAGAGAAAGCAGAGAGCTACTCTGCCTGAGCAGACCCAGCAGCCTCAGCCCCCACAGGGCCTTTGACTCTGTGATGGAGTACCTGCCCATCCTGGCCCTCCAGGGAAAGCAACCGTCAACAATACCAGGAAGAGTAGGTCACCTCATCCACAGATGGAGGCAAATAACATCAGAACCCTGGACTGTGTCCATCATAGAAGAAGGTACAGGCATCATTCACATAGCCTGCTGCCTCCTACAATAGTAAGGACATTGAGTTTGCAAACGTCCCCCCAACTGAATCCAGAGGTAAAACATCTTCTACCTCAAGGAGCGCTGGAAGAAGTACCCCATCTCACAAAGGGTTCTGGGTTCTCCCCCCCCCCCCCAATTTCCTCCTACCAATGGAAAAAGGAGCTCACAGACACATCTGACATTTCAGAGAACTGAACAAGTTTCTGTTCCAAAAGACATTCAAAAGGATTTCTCTAGGAAACGTACTTCCTGACCTACACAGGCAGAATGCCTTTGTTTCTCTAGATCACAAGGATGCATACACCCATCTTCTCTGCCAACAAGCAAAGCAAAAGTTCCTTTGGTCCCCCCATCAAAGAAACCACTATCCAAAAAATGTTTTCCCTTCAGCTGTGCATCAGCACCCAGAGTATTCACAAAGTGCATGTCTGTGGTAGCTGGTTTGGTCCGTACCAGGGGAATATTTTTTGTGCCCCTACTTGGACGACTGCCTCATCCAGGCACAGTCACAAACACATGCCCAGGTCCTCTCTCTCTTACACAATGCGTGGACTACAATATCTAGGCCCTGTCAGAGATCTCGTGGAATCCTTTCTGACTCCCACATAAACGCTGGAGCTCATAGGAGCAAGGCTAGATACCAGACTGCCAAAGACCTACCTGACTCAGCCTCGCTGTCCTTGCATTGTGCAACGTGTTTGGACAGCACTACAAAAAACTAACCTCTCGCCTCGAGAGATGCATCAGCTGCTGGGTCACATGGCATCTATGGTGCATATGGTCCCCTACGCTTGTCTCCACATGAGACCAGCCCAGTGGGCCCTCTCTTCCCAGTGGATGCAAGCAACAGGCTGTCCCTCAGATGTGCAAGTAAACTCAAAGTGCCATACCCTGTCCCCTGGACTGGTGGCGGTCAGCACAAAACCTGTTGGAGGGGTCACCTTTCCCGCAAACCCCTCCTCAGATCCCATTAACAACAGATGCCTCCAAAGTGGGGTGGGCTGCACATGTACTGGACACCTCCACTGAAGCCACCTGGAATTGTCTGGAGAGTCATTTCCACATCAATCTGTTTGAGCTCTGAGCAAATTGCCTGGCTCTTCATGTCTTCCATTCCCTTTCTACAGGCCAATGGAATACTACTTTATGCAGACAATCAGGTAGCTATGGTCTATGTGAACAAACAAGGAGGAACAGGCTCTCTGTCCCTTTGCAACAAAGCTCTTCAACTGTGGTCATTTGCCAGACAGCAGCAGATCCATCTCTGCCAGTCTATCTCCCTGGCAATCAGAACTGTTAGCCATACAAACCCAGCCGTGTTCTGCTTTCCGCACAAATGGTCTCTACACATGGGCCAACTCTGCAGAGTATTGCAACTCTGGGGAACTCAAGATTCATACCTCTTTGCAAGTCCATCATATCCCAAACCTACCCGGTTTCTGTTCACGAATCTGAGCTCAGAGCTACCAAGCGAGGGATGCTGTCCTCCTCAACTGGGGGCAGGAATGCCTATATGCCTTTCCTCCCATTCCCTTGATTGCCAAGACCCTATTGCAAACTCCTGAGGGACAGAGGCAACATGATCCTCATAGCCCCACGCTGGCAACAACAGGTGTGATACCCTCTGCTTCTACATCTGTCCTAGGTTCCACCCCTGTACGTAGGGTCAGCTCCAGACTTACTGTCGCAGGAGGAGGGGAATGTATGGCATACAAACCCCCCGTCTCTGCAGCTCAGAGCCTGGCTACTGACGGCTGTAACTGCTTTGGCCCTCCCCCTCATTCAGGAAGTGCATGATGTGTGTTATGCTTTCAGGAAACCTTCCACAAGGCAGTCCTATGCCATCAGTGGACGTGACATTTCATTTGGTGATAACAAAAGGCCTGCAACCCTCTTGTCATCCGTATATAAACATGTTTTCTGACAAACTCCATTACTTATCAAACAATGGTTCTCCAAATTGAGTCAGTCAGAGTCCTTTAAGTGCCATTGCTGCTCCTTCTGAACCCATCAATGGATAACCCATTTCATCCCATCCTCTCATATCCGGAATCATGAGAGGCCTGCATCTACCAAAACCTGGCCTTAGACGAACTCCAGAGGCATGGGATTCCCAATCTGCTTCTAGGGCAGCGTATACTGCCGCCTTCTGAGCCCTTAGACACTACTTCGCTAAAGTCTCTGACCTGGAAATTAAAATACCTTCTTGCAATCACATCAGCAAGTCGTATCAGTGAATTTCAAGCTCCAGTGACTGATCCACCTTCCACACCGTTTTACCATGATAAGGTAATCCTAAGGACACATCCACACTAATGCCTAAGGTGGATTCCTCCTTTCATTTGAAACAAGAGGTGTAGTTACCTGTAGTCTTTCAACAGCCACATGCTTCAAATGCAGAGAAGACTCTTCATACCTTGGACTGTGAAAGAGCTATGGCTTTTCATCTGCAGAGGATCCAGCAACACAGAAGGTCCCCTCAGCTATTCTGAGTCTCTGATCCCTCGCATTTGGGTACAGCAGTTTCAAAAAGATCTCTATCCAACTGGATTGCTCAATGTATTGCCTTTTATCTATCATAGCTAACACCATTCACTGGTGGCCCATGTTTCCTGCTCACAATGTGTGAGTCATGGCAGCCTCACGGGCTCACCTCCATTCCGTCTATATTAACGACATTTGTGGAGCAGCTACATGGTCCTCGGTTCACGGCCCACTAATGCTTGGATAAAGGCTCCCGCAGGCATGCTATGCTTGGTCAGGCTGCTGTCCAAAACCTCTTCCATATGTAATCCACTCCTAGCCGCCTCTCTTACAGGATGCCAGAGATCCATGGAAGGAGGTGGAAGCCCTCCACAGGCCATCACCACTCTGGGGATCCTTCCCTGGCATCTACATCTAGGGTTTCCTCACATGTGACGACCACGTCCTGCTTGTTCCTGGTGATAGCATAGTTAATCACCTGTAACAGGTGATCTCCGGGAACAGCAGGATGAGGTAATCACAACCCACCCATCTCCCCTAGCGGGTTGTGTGTGTGTCTCTCTCTCTCTTTCCCTTTCTCTCTCTCTCCTTGTGTCAGCTTTCAACTCAACTGGAGAGAGGCATTTTGTAAAGGCAGGAAGGCAGCACGCATGCACTGTGGGATGCTCCCAAAAGCTTTCATATAGGATGCTGGGGAGCGTTCCCACACAGGCTCTGTTTGTACCGACGCTACCCACATGTGAAGACTTCACACACAGCAGTGGAGCAGGAGCAGCAAGATGCTGGCCACACAGATGTTTGTTTATGTTGCCCACCCACCAGAGGTAAGCAGTCACTGATGCCCCCACACATTGTTTTCACATGCACAGGTGGAGGATCTCCGGAAGAGGTGGCGGGAGTTGCACCTCCACCACAGTGACTACCTTGCCTGCCTCCAGAGGGCGGTGCAGGCAGAGCATGATGGTGAGTATTGACAACCTTGCTGCCCAGTAACAAATGTCACATTGGCCCACCAGCCTGTGTGGTGCCTGCATATGTACATGTGTTATGTGACACCGTGATAATGTGCTGATGACTGTCATCTTCCACAGAGGGTGATGACAACGATGAAGAGCCGGACCCACATCAGCTTATGCCCTGAGGCGCCCCCCTGGCCCGCCATGCCCCAGAGGTGGAGGTGGTGGTGGTGTAGGAGGAACCTGAGGTGGAGGCGGAGGACGAGGATGAAGAGCCGGTGGAGAGTGCAGCAGAGGAGGGGGCTGATGGGGGCATGGAAGGGGTGGGTGGTGGCGTTTTGGTGGCAGGGGAGGGTGAGGGGGTGTCGGATGGGGGTGTGGGGGGGAGGGGGGAGGGGGGGAGGAAAGTGTGGAGGGTGGGTGGGAGGTGGCAGGGGGGAGGAGGGGGATGTGGTGTGTGGGAGAGTGATGGGGAACACAGTGCAGCACAGGGCACTGTGGGCTCCCGCCAGCCATTGCATGTTGCTCCACCATCCAGGGCCACACACAGGTTGCATGCACATGCCACCACCCAGACCAATGGGACCATGTGTGTGTGTGGGTGGCAGGTGTGTGGCAGACCTGTATGTGGCCCTGGTGCCTTGGAGCAGCGCGTGCACCTCCTTGTGCACTCGCACCAGTGGCTGGCGGCAGCCATTCAGCGGGGTGCCCGCCGAGGTGGAGCGGCTGCCATGTCAGTGGCCATCCCCTGAGGAGCATCACAGGAGTCATTGATGACTCCTGTGACCTCCACACATGTGCCCTGTGCTGTCCTGGGTTCCATCACTGGGCATGCATAATGCAGGGAGAGGTTGTGTCTGATGTGGGGGTGGGGGGAGGGGTGGAGGAGGGTGTGAAATAGGGAGGTTAGAAGTAGGGGGTGGCAGGGAAGAAAAAAGGGTGGGAGAAATGGAAAGGAACGGGGGGATAAGTGTTGGTGAGGAAGTAAAAGCGGTGTGGAGATAAGGGTCTGGAGAAAGTGAAGAATGGAGAAATAATAATATGTCGTTCCCCATAGAACTAGAACCTGAGGGGCGCTATTGGTCCAAAACCTCATGTACTTTATATTTGACCGCCACTACTGTTTTTGATAATATAAACAAACATACAGATGGGTTTTGTTATTCATTGTGAAATATTCTTTCACAGTTGTCCATCTCTGTCATCGCTTAGCATAGACACCAACTATGAGATAAGTAACGAAGCATGGGATGTGGGTGGGGTAGGGCAGACGTATGAGTGATTTGTAAAGGAAAAAAAAAATAAACAGACATGGGGTGAAGATCATGCATGCTTAGTCCAACTGGCTCCACATGGGTCATGGGGGAATGACCATGTGGAAAAGATAAGGGGTGTCAAGAATGAAAAGAACACAGCTTGGCCCCAGAGATGCAGAAATTGATAGCACGACGGCCCAGTATATACTGTGATGCAAAAGGGATGGCAAAACTATGTACGGTAGTATAGATTGGACAAATGTAGTGGGGGATAACCTGTTTGTGAATGGCAAAATCGAGGTGGAAGACTAGCCCAATGTGTGCCAACCTCTTTAGTACACCTATCGCACAACCACGTAAAAAAACGATACCAAATGGACGAATATGCTGGCATGAATTCAAAAGAAAAAAGGTAAGAAGAAAAAGACTAGGATGAGGAATAGCAAACTGATTCCATCGCTACTCAGAGGGTAAACAGAAAAAAAAACTAGAAAAAGATATGCAGGAGAAAGGATGGTGGATGGACACTGGGTGACAAAAACCTAAAGCGGCAAATGGATCACCAGTAACGCATCGCGGGCAAATTGTGTGGAAGTAACCGTGTACAAATCAGGCGTATTGGGCTGGCTGATGGAAGGACAATGGCCTACGGAATAGGCAATGTTGTCTATAGCAGGGACAAGGGTCACCAAGTGGATGGCGAACAACAGGTGCAGAAGGGAAGGAAGAGAGAAAGGAGAAGCACCTATAAAAACACGACAGGATGGGCTGTTAGAAGAGAAGTCAAATCGTGGACAGGATTGATAAGTGTGTGCCATGCATCCCAACAGGCGAGGACATAGGTATGCTCAACGGACAGCGACATTGGTCCAAAGGCCAACTTCCCCAGGGGCACACATACGCAAACTACAATACGCCCAAAGAAAGCCGGGAGTCAAATATGTCAAAAAACCAACAGACACGTAACGTGCAGCGCCAGGTGAGGCCTTGTATGAATCTGTCACGCGTGAACATGCCACACATGTGGCTGGTGAATAGGTGTGCAATAAGTGCAGGTGGGATAGCCAATGCCAGTACGGACGGCCCCAACGGCATTGAAAGGGTCGTGTGTGTATTGAAACGGGGCGGAACAATGCCTGCAATTGGAGTGCAACGACTGAACTCAAGGGGGAGCACAGGTACTGCTGGCAAAGGGGGTTGTGGACAACAGCACATATGTGTACACGTGGTTTAGGCAGCTCTGTTTGTAGTGTCATTGGTCGCCCTGGAGTCTACCATACACAGACATGACTCCCACGCACCACCACACAACCTCCCAGTCACCACACCACCTCCCTGCAGCAACTGCAGCCACTATCGTCCTGCTGCCTCAGCTGCCTGTGCTGGTGCTGTAACTGCAGAATCACTGGTGAAAAAAGCATAGAGTGACATAAATACACTGCCGATGAACAAATAATGACAAGCAAACCACACAACACAATGAATCCATCCAGAAAATTTGACATCACAGACCGACACAAAATGCGGGCCAAGGACAGACCCTGAAAAGGAAAAAAAATATAACATAAAAGGGGGAAACAGTCGCTCCATCCGGGCAGACTTCCCTCCAGCTCTCCACCTGGTGCTATTCTCCTGGCACACTGACTACGAGCACGCCGATCAAGCTAGACGTCTGCCGTCGCCTGCCATGAGCCTCGCGTCTGTCGGGTATGCCGTTAAAAAGAGTGCAGGTCAATAAAATGATGAGCCGCTCCACTCCATTACCAGCTGTTCTCACCAGGCATATACATGTCACGCATGTATTGATCCCCGAAGAGCAGTCTGCAGAATAGTCATTCCTGCCACAACCCTACGGCAGCTTGTTACATCTGTGTCCTCCCATGAGCCATCCCCAATGTCTGGAAGGGGTCTGGATGTGGGGTCGTGAGAAACACAGGATTCTCACACATGGGCACATTGCCAAACAGTTTAATATTACTATTCCAGGTCTGCACACTGCTTGTCTGGGATTGGGGGTTTTTCCAGATTATCTGAGGGGGCCTAAGACACACATACACATATCTGGGGTGCGCCCCAATTTCTATAATGCTGGCGCACACTGCAGATCATTTTTGTCAAACGATACCTGGGTGGTGTGACAATACCCATGACGAGGGTCTCTTGGCATCCATAGGCGTGTCCTTGTGGTGAACCTGCGATCATTGCTCTTTCTCTTTGGGCCTTTGTGTGGAATATTGGGCAAGCACAGTGTGTGCATGTGTGTTGAGGCCACTCACAAATGCTGACACCTGACACACCTGCTAGCCAAAGGAGGTAGGACATCACAGATCACCAGAATACAACCCCCCAAAATCAGAACTCTCATTCTATGTGGGTGCCAACTATACCATAATTTTGTGGATGTTAGGACAACCCCGTCGGGATCGTGGGGTATGCTGTTACCCACCTTCTGCAATTGCACCGTGCGGCAGCAGTGATGTGTTGTTGCGCAGTTCTTCAAGTTGGGTCGCACTTCTGGTGGAGGGTTCTTCATCTGGCGCTGAGTGCATGACTGGGGTGGTTGGTCTTCTGATGTCCTCCTCAGCCCTCTGTGTCAGGTGACGTCTGGGGTGTGGTCCTCTTGTTCAGGCTCGGCTGGACGTGTGTGGTTGGGGTTCCCTCACCTATTGCCTTGGTGTTGCCCCCAGACATTGTTGGGCTGGAGGCTCTGCTGCCACATCCTCGGCCAATTGCAACCTCCCTCCTCAACCTCAGCTGGGGCCATGGTTGTGTAGTTCACCTGAGTTGTGGTAAAACCCATACACAGCACAGATTAGTTTGCATGGTGCAACTACATACAACTTATTTCAACACATCCACCCCACAATCAATCACGTGTGTTTGGCCGTGGCCTGGACATGTGCTAAATAGCTTACCCCGTACAGCTCCTGCTAACACAATTAGGCATATTTTAGGCCAGTACCTAGCAGACACATCGATGTTGGGTACATCAGGGGTCCATCCAACTACGGGACGAGGGCCACATGTGGGCCGCAAGGAGATGTATTCTTTTGCAGCAGCCCGATGGGTGTTTTATGCCGCCGCTGCCACGGCCTCAGGGGCAGCTCTACACAGGGATCCGCAGCCCCCAACAACATTTCATTTAGCAGCAGCCCAGCTAAGGTTAACAGTACTCACAACACGCTGCTGACGCTGGGCCACGCTGCCCACCGTGCTAGCGGAATACTCCAGCATCCCACTGGTCCTCCACCCTGCTCTGCAGTGTCCTCCATGCCGCCCCTCATGTTGGCTGTCAGACCCCCGCCAACAGAAAGAGCCTCTCCTCCTCGTGGCTCTGTTAAATCCCGCCATGGGCCAATGATGGTATTTTACCATAGGGGGCCCGTGTGTGGCATTGACAATGGCCGTGAGAGAAAGGGTTTAATCCTCCCCTCACACGGCTTCTGACATCCCACACTGAAGCCGCATGGATGGACGCTGCAGAGCAGGGGGTGGGGCCCCACGGGATGCTTGAATCTCCTGCTGCGACGGGGTGGAAGCAGCAGCGCAGCAAGGCGTGGTTGGGTTAGTTCGTACCCTAGGTCTTGCCTGATGGGGGTGGAGGAGGTTTGAGGTGGTAAATGGCTATGGGGGGAAGAGATCTAAGACTGGAAGTGTGCTGATGTGGGGGCGGGGTTTTAGGACAGGCCATGGGCCTATGGGTTGGTGGTAAGATTGGCCAGTGGTATGATGGGGGCCCTAGGATAGGGGTATCCAAAATTTATTTATTATTTATTATTTATTACAATTAGATATACCCACTATTCGATATCAAGCGCGGTTTACATTATAACAAATGACCAAAATGACCAAAACAAGATGTTTGGTTTTTGCATAGAACAGGAGTACAAACTTGCGATAACAGTGGTGGAACTATATACATGAAATAATTTACAAAGAACAAGATTGAAGGCAACGGTCACATAAGGAAAATATGTGCATCATCTGCATGGCGGCGGTGCTGGCACTCATCTCAGAACTAACAATGGATACTTTCTTAGGTGGTGGTTGCCTAGCATTTCGTTCCTGTTGGGGGTGCTACGATTGCAAACTGGGCCTGATGGTGGGGCCAGGAGAGGGCTATCGATAAGCTTTTTTGGGGGGGCTTGGGGTTTGGAAATGCACTTCTGCTGGAGGAACTTGGTAGTACTCGACCTGGGTGTGGCACTAGGGGACTTGGTACTGGTTCTGATGTTGGGCCAGGGTTAGGATTGAAAATGGGCTGATGTGGGGCTAGGAATGCAAGATGGGCTGATGCACGGACTAGAGGGGAGGCGGAAGCTGGGTGTGGCTGGAAATATACGAGGGGTGAGGTTGTGCGAGTGATCAGAATGGGATGGAGCTTGACAAATGAAATGGTGATGGAAAAAAACATTTTGAGGGAGGTAAGAGATCTCTACAATTGGCACAGATAGTGGGGATTTGAGGATGGGGGGGTCTAACATTTGAGTGGAATGACCTAGACCCGAATGCGGAAGAGAGCACAAGGAGAAAGATTACCATGTTGGAAGCGCAGATGTAGACAGAGAATGGAAACAATACTAGACGTGTGACGAAAGGATAAATGGAAAGCAGATGATGGGGAGTTAGCAGAAGACCCAAAGAAACCAGACTAACGTGGCTAGAGAAATTGCCAGTGGAAAAAACCCCCCAATATGTTTTGAAAGTTTCTCTGTTTTTTGTAATTCTGCAGTGTTCTTTGGGCTTTGTAATCAATAATTGTTTCTTACAAACTAATATTCCAGGCCTCCAATGGTCTGATGGGGACCAGTGAACTGGCCCCCCTGGTTTAGAATGTTTTGAGGACCCCTGGTTGTACATTATCCCACAGAGAACGGACCATCCCTGCTCAGCAGTGCTTAGATTAAGACACAGACAAAACACGTAGCAGGTCTGAGAGGGGGCTTGTAGCAGACGTGGGGTAGCCACCTGTGCAGGGCAGATATAAAAAGGGATTGGTTTGATGCCAAATGAAACAGTGTTTTTGATGGCAGCAAAACCCAGAGTCAAAGGGGTGGAATGGGGGGGACAGCACACTAATGAGCCAAAGGCAGAGTGTGGGAGATGGATCCAGGGGAGGCAGGTATGGAGGAGGGTATTAATAAGAAAGCCTGCTGGCCACCATACCAAAGGGCAGGTACTCAATGGGTTTGGGAGCAGCAAGGTGTGAATTTGGGTACCTACCTTCCTGGGGATGGGACAGTGTCCCGCTGCCTCTGGGCAGTCCCATAGGAGTTATATTGGCCTCGTAAGTAAGCCGCTCTGCGAACTTCCTGCTCTCTGGGGTGTTAGGGAGGGTGTGAAGGGACCTCCCCCTCCATGTGCCCACATCAATGCCGCCGCTCTGCCATCATGTGTTCACGCCCACCCCTTCTTTATGTCATTAAACCTCTTCCTGCTGCTGTCGAGGTCTCTGCTTGGGCCCCCTGCTTCTGCACCCAGCCTCCTGCACCTCCTCCCACACCTGGTGCTTGTTGCAACAGTGGTGGTGTTGCTTAGTCGTCCGTATAGGACCTCATAATTTTTCTAGTGAACCGCAGTCATCAGGGATGTGATTTTCCTGTGAGTGAGCATTTCTGGGGCGCCTCTTTCCTTTTCAGAGCTGGCACCGGGGGGTCATGCGTTTTACGTTTTCTGTATTGCTAGGACCCTGTGTGGGCTGGGCCGATGGCCCTGCAGCCTACCACCACATGGCTACCCCGCCATATCTGTCTCCTCACCAACAGGTGGCCCCACCTCCCTCTCCCTCTCCCTCTCCCTCTCCCTCTCCACTCCTGTCCCTGTCCTGTTGCTCCATCTCCCTGTCCTCATCTCCTCCCTGTCCAGACATTCCTTCTCTTGCCCTCTCTCAGCTCCACCCTCACACTTCCCTCCTCTCTCTGCTATCTGCTCTTTTACCCTCACCTCCTTTCTCACTCACCTGCTCCTTGACTCCCCTCCTCTCTGTATCCCCTGCGGTACCTCACACCTAATCCTCCACAACCAAGCCTCCTAACACTCTGACCCTCACCACAAAACCTTAGCCTCTCCTAGAAACCTGCTTCCTCTCTTATCTCTACCTCTCTCTCTCCTCTCACTAAACCACCTTCCTCTCTCCCCTCGCCTACCAACAACCCCTCAACGTGCAGCTTGTCGAGGGTGTTATTTATAGAGTTTTTTTAAACGTTGCACGTGCACAGTTGCATTTGAGCCACGTTAGCTGCATAGGTGGCTCATGCGCAGTTGGCCGCGCGCATACCTGCGCATGCACCTCCAGAGGCGGGAAATGGGTGCCTGCACTTTGCGCATTATACTATGCTCGAGCGGCATGCACCCCTGCCGGCCGTGCACACTGTGCATGCGCAGTTGGCTGTGTGCATTGTGCATGTGCCACGCAGATGCAGAACATGGATGCGTATGTTAGTTAGCTCATGAGCCGTGGCACATGCGCAATGTTGCGTGTGCGTGGCACATGTGCAATGTTGCATGTGCACGGCACATGCATAGTGTTGCGTGTGCACGGTGCATGCGCAGTGCTGCAGGTTTGCGGCGCATGTGCACAGCCAACTGCGCATGCGCAGTGGTCACGCTCACGCATAGTTGCTGCATTGTCGCAACACGCATAATGTAAAAAAACTCTATAATGTCCTCAGCACATGTTTGCACGTTGAGGGTTTTTTTTTGTAGGCGAGGGAGAAAGAAGGTGTGCGTTGGTCATTGACGGAAGGAGCGAGTCTGAATCAGGTGTATTGTGGAGCGTGACTGGGTTGTGATTGTTGTTTGGTTGTATGGTGTGTGGCTGTGGTTTCTGTGGTGGTGTGTTACGGTGTGTGTCTTGGTTAGGGAATTGTTGTCTGTGTTTGACTGATTTAGAGGAGCAGGGGCGGGTGGAGGTTTATGGCGGCCTTTGTGGTTTGCTGCAGCTGCAGCGCGAGGTGGGCAGGTGGTGCGGATTTGCGTGACAGGGGCGATGGTGGTCTTATGGGGCTGAGGCACAGGGCATGGGTGTAGTCCTGCAGGCAAATCAGACCTGCAGCTGTGGGGGCAGGGCAGTCAGGGGCTGTGCCCGCAAACGGGGGCGCAGGAGGCAAGGCTGAGGTGCAGGCTCGCCAGCCACGCCTCTACAGGCCCAGGACCCAGCTCCAGGGCATGCGAGAGGACCCAGGTCATCTCCCTGTACAAGACTGAGCACAGGGTCTATTAGGGAGCTCTATTAGGATCTAAGACCTGATCTCGCCCCCCTGACTGATCGGTCACATGCCCATACCAGGTTTGGTCAAGCTCCTTGCTGCCCTACATTTCTTTGTCTCTGGCTGTTTCCAGTCATCTGTGCCGCAGTGGGTGGCATGAGCCGCCCCACCTTCTCAGCCGCTGTCCTCCACCAAGAACTGCGTGCCATGGTCAGCCTGGTATGGAAATATATTGCCATTCCACACACTATGCAACAGAGGTGGACCCTGAACCAGTCCTTTGAGGCGTTAAGCCGGGATTCCACATGTGATGGGAGCTATTGATTGCACACATGTTGCCCTGGTCCCGCCTAGAGACAGGGAGGTAAAGTGTTCCGCAACCGCAAACACTATCATTCCCTGAATGTTCAGGTTGTATGTGATGCAAATATGCATATTCTGAATGTGGTCCCCAGGTTTGCCGGGTCCACCCATGCCCCCCCGCCTATATCCTGCATCACTCGGACTATTCCAACAATTTTGTGAGGCAGGACAGTATGAGGACTGCATCGTGCTTGGTGGGTGTTTTCCCCATTTTCTTAACATGCAGATGGTGCTCATGTGACCTAGGCGTATGTGCAAATGTGTGTCTTGCAGTAGCACATCACTCATTGTGTTGGTGTGTCTCATCTGCCTGTGTGGGGATATAGGGGAAGGGGGGGGGGGTTTGCCTCTCCAAATGCGCCCTGCTATTGGTTGCTGTGTGATTGCTGGTTGATTTGGATGCACGCATTTGTGTGGTTGTTACATATATATGTTGTTGCCACTCCATACAGCTAACCCCTTGTCTGGTGTGTTTCTTAGTTTCACACACATCAATCTGTAATAGGGTAGGACACCCAGGAAAGGCTGTAAAAAACATGAGGAGTGATCTAGCTAAGCTTGGATGAATGGTCCTTAAATTGGCCAGCTGGGATGTGATGGTATGAAATGTGAGGTCAGGCTGTTTTGGCCTTAAAACAATCCAAAGGGAGCACTATTGTAATAGGGGGTGAAGTACTCTTGGGCACTACAGAGAGCGGGACCTAGGTGTGGTTGTGTTTCTGCTGATGTCAAGTAGCTAACCAGGTTGAATAGGCGAGGGGAAAAAAGCTAGAAGTCTGGCTGGGTGCATACAGAGATGAATGGCTAGCATAAAACAGGAAGGTAGAATTCCTCTGTATAGTTGTCCTTTTGTGGAAGGACCTCATTTGGAGTAGAGTGTGCAATTCTGGATACTGCACCTTCAAAAGGATGTGCAGCAGGATGGGGTTCGGAGCCAGATGGGTGTCTACTAAAAGGATTAGTGGTCTTCATTATACAGCAGTATGACGACAGACCGAGGGATCTTAGGATGTAACGCCTTGGTAAAAGGATGGATAGGAGCTTTGGTTGTATCCTAGATTTCCGTTCACATTCTTCGTTTGTTATGATGGAGGATGTTCAGAAATACCTCCGTGGCATAGTATGTTGCGGGAGATACCTCTGCCAATTGCATGCAAGTTCAGCTACGAGGGAACATGGGTGTAGGGTGGAGGGAGATAATTCAGGGGTGATATGCCACCATACTTTTTTTACTGAATGAATAGGTGGGTGGATTCCATGGAAATACTCTCACAGTGTAGGTGGTAGAGACTAGGACAGTTCAACTTGCATTCCAAACAGCATAGGACAACACAGAGAAGCTATAAAGGATAAAAAGGGGAACTGTTGTACCTGTTGATATAGACGGACAGACTAGATAGGCCATGTGGTCCTTTTGTGTCATCATATTTCAATGTTTGCACCTGCTGCATAGCTGTGATGGTGTCATATGTTTCTTCTACAGAATGTGTAATGCATTTGGTTTTTGTCACATATATACACTGTGTTGCTATTTGAGGCGACATGAGCTCATGACTTTAGACTTACCCGTCATGTCTTTTCTACAGGTGATGCAGGATATGGTTGTCGCCCCTAGTTGCTGACCTCTGTGCATCAACCACCATACAAACCACGAAAACGTGCAGAGCGTGAGGTACAATGAGGGCCGCATGCCCACCAGCCACTCTGTCATAAGAGCGCAACGCTTTTGGTCGTTTTGAAGAGTCGCTTCCGGATGTCTGGATAGGGACAGGCCGGCGCCTTACAATATACTCCACAGACTGTTGCAGAGATCATCATAGCCTGTTTGCATCCTGCACAACATTGCTCTCAGGCACAATATCCCTGCCGATATTAATGAGGGTCTGGAGGATGATCTGATGTATGGCCCTCCCTGTACGTGGCCCGTGAGGATACACTGTGAAGGGCACAGCAATCAGGAGGCAGGTGATTGCACACAGCTCTTCTCATGTACGAATTCGGCAGAATGTTCTCCGACATTTTTTTTCCTATATGTGTGTAGTGCTAATACAGATTAACATTTGTAGACCAATATCAGTAGGATTTGCAACACTGAAGCTGACATGTGACAGACACTGGCTGGCCATGCCCAACGTCAAATATAAGCATGACTGTGAACCAAACCATGTTGTCATAGGGCAGAACTGAGGGCTGAGTTTTGATGATTGTTGGTGGGTTGCTTTTAGGCTTGTGGGAGGTTTTTGGGGGTGACATTCGTGGGTTTTGGTGTGATGATTGTGATAGCGGGATGCTGTGCAACCACTGTTCTTTTGTGTTATGCTTTGGGTGCAGTAAGGTGAGAGGCATTTTGTGTGGGTTTCACACTGGGAGAGAGGACCATGTTTGGGGTCACTTGTGCAGCTGTGTGTGGTTTTCATTTATTATTTAGCTGTATTTATATCCCGCTTTTCACCGGTCAAAGCGGTCATTGGGGGATACATTTAACACTAGGGGATATGAGACACATACGCTAATACTTCCGGGAACATGGGCAATGGAGGGTTAAGTGGCTTGCCCAGAACCACAAGTCTGCCTGTAGGATTAGAAATTCCCTCCAGCCTGAGATTGCTGTCCCCAGGTGGACTTGAACCCCCGGCCCTGGTACCTTGTCCTAGACCACTGTATTTGGTATTTTGATCTGATTGTGTGTGTGGTATGCTCTTGTAAGCTGGATGTGTTGGTCTGTAATTTTTGTAGCGCTGCATGTGCTATGTATACTATATACATGCTCAGTACTCTCTGCCATAATGGTAATTGAAACCCTGATGGGGAGGTAGTGGCACAACACAGTGTGGCAGACGGTATAAGTCATCGCGTAGCCCTCACATGGATGCAGATAAGGATCGAGAAAGTGTGCAATTTCCAGCCAGGGGTTTTTTTGCTTTTAATTTTCCATTGCCGAATAGACATGCAGTGCAGTGTTGCATAGTACACACAAACAGAAGTGATTCAGGCAAGATCAACAAGGTGTAGGTTACAGTCAGCAAGCTGAGAGATCAATGTGGGGGTGGATTGGGTTTTTAAGGTTGCTTTCAGGGAAATGAAATATTTTATTTCAACACCTTTTTTTAAGAAAATCTAGCTGATGACATGTCAACATAAACCCATGACTCAACTAAAGCTGTATAAAGTGCATAGAGGAGGAGAGTGCATGCCAACACACCAATTACATTCATACCCTAGAGAAGTAACGTAATGGCCACATACACAAAGAGGCTCTGATGGGAGGGGGGTTATTAGGTGCACATATAGGCTATCCATGCTTTTCCATTATCACTTTCACACAGTGGGCTGACATGCACCAATCAGGGTCCACGTCAAAAGCAGACATCGGGGTGCGGTTTAGAGGACATTATGCAGACATTGAGATATATGTTTAGCAACTCAGTAGCACACAGCTGTTAATGTAGTCAAGGTATGAGATATACACACCAGGAAATGTGTTTGGACAGAGGATCCCGGAGGTGTCCCTGCATATTTCCATGTGTTACAGCAATTGACAGCGGGGTAGCAGACGACATTGGGACACCAGTACACACAGTGAAGGGCCATTGGGAGCAACATGGGGTACCCATGATAATACTGCAGCCTTGGAGTGAGTTTCGAACATGGTAGGAAAAAACACTCATGTTCACCAGTGTGTGCGACAACAGGGAGGTGAAGGAGGGGACAGACAGAGTACGGACCCCTGTAGTTTGGCAAAGACATGTCCTTGATGCTTCTCACATGGGAGAGATTTTTACAGTGTGATGGTGACAGTGAGTCTGTAAAGGATGTTGGGGGTGTGGAAGCTGGGGACAGGAATGTGCATTGTGTGTTGCACAGCTAGAACATGACATGCATGTTTCCCTTGTTTTTCCAAATGCACAGGACATAGTTGTTGAAGCTCTTTTGCTGTGGTGCATTGGCAGGGACTGTACATCAGCCAACATACTGTGGGTTGGGGTAGGTGGAACTACAGCTATATTGTCTGTTCCAGCAGTCATGGGGAACACATGTTCTCAGTGATCTTTCCTATTGTCCAGATGTTGTGGTTCACCTCTTTTCCCTGCACCTGCCTAAACCATATTTTGCTGTTGACACACACATCCCCATGTGTTCCTATTCCAATATGTCTTCAGCAACACTGTCTCTGGGACATGTCCAACAGAGCTGCATGTGTGTGGAGGTTGTAGGTTTATGGGTGGTGGCCTACACGTGCACTCTTTCCCCGATATTGTACCATGAGCCAACACCAGGGTATCATTGCATTTCACAGGGCCTTTATGTGTACAAATCTCCACTTCGTGGACATACAGTCAATATGCTACTGCTGGCAACGCTGCCCTTTGCATACTGTGTGTGTGTTTGTGTTCTTGTGTTGGCTGTGTTGATGATACATTGTTCCGGCTTTTTACATTATCATGTGTTGTGAGGGGTTTGTACACCTGGGGGGCGGTGGTGACTGTGCTATCTCTACCTTACAGGTGTTTACCGTGTAACCATCGTGGACATGTGTTGTGTGTTGGGAACAGAACTGTGTGTTGTGTTCTGACATACCACTGTTGACCTGCTTTTTGTATCACAGATATCGGCGTGACATGGAAACATGGAGATTCTACATATTTCGCTGACATTGTGTCCCTTCACTGGTGACCTGTTATGGCCTTTGAGTGGCTCAGAGGATCCAAGACATACACCTGATGCAAGCACAAGGTAGTTTGCATCTTTTTTCTTTTGGTAATGACATCAGCCTTTACATGTTAATGATTTACTGTTTGTGTCATATACATTTCATGTTGGCTCTGTGTTCACGGACGCTGATGCACATAGGATTGGAGCTCTGTAAACGCCTGTGTCACATGGGCATGGACAGAAACATATCCATGTGACACCCATGTATAGCTGCTCCCAATTCTAAATGTCCCCACATGCATGTTTATTGTGTTGTGATCATGTCATATTTGCCTGTGTGTCCCCTTCATTATGTGCTTCTTAATGATTGACTCTCTGCAATTTTTGCTGATGTTGCAAGGTGCATACCAATACAATATTTTCTCCTCTTCTGACACAGGGCAGAGAACAAACCAGACACATCTATTACAGTGCATGTGTCATCGCCATCACCCACCTGTTGGGGGACACAACACCATGGAACTTTCCCTGGAAAATGGTGCCATAGGATGTTTGACCTGTGCGAGTGCAATACTAGCCTATGATGGACATTATTAATTTTTGGCTTGCTACTATTTGCCCATGACAGACCTGTCCAACCCACTGTTGCTGCCGTGCTCTGGTTGGAAGTCGTGCTCATCGCAGGAGACCTACAGGACCTTTCATGTACTGTGCCTATTGGGATGTGACACTTGACTATGCATGCCCAGGGTTGCAAGGGTAGGTCTTAACCTGACGTGTTGGATTGCAGATACGCTTTGGACTTTGCACACTGTGTACTGGTCCCCAAGTGTGAATCAGGGACTGCCATTGTCAGTGTATGTTGCACATTCCTCCACAGTTGTTTCTTTTGGCCATGTGTGTGACATGGAACACAGGATATGCTCTTCTGTTTGTTTCAACACAAGCATACAGCCATACGTGTGGCATAGGGGTAGCGATGGAGAGGTCCTGTTGTCTATGTCCACCTAATCTCCACCTGGAGCTGATAGCGGTTTTGCAACAACACCGCTTTAATGCACGCCAGCATCCTGGATTGATGTTTTCAATCAACAAGGGTCTTTGCGAGGCATGTGTGGCATTCACTGAATCATGTTGACATATCATGGTGCATGTGCATATGGACTGACTATGTTGGGAAAACACAGCACGTGGCAATATGGCTTCTGTGTGGTTTACTGTAACATGTTTGCCCTTAATTTCCCTCTCTATATACTGTTTCTTGTGTTTGTTTACGTGCAGACGTGACGCTCTGCATTGATTTACAAACCTTGCATTGCATGTCTGCACAGTCCTATTTATCCCTGAGGTGATGAAACTCACATTGCCCCGTTAGATTTGGAGTGTCGCAGTGTGAGTGTCCGTTGTCTTCCTTCAATTGTGCATTCCATGTACGGTGATATATGTGTACAGACACTGTCTACTCACCAACCGGTGCAGGGGGACCTCCTGCATGGTGTTATCTCTGCATGTTGCTGCAGGTAGTTTTCATTTGAATTCTGTCTGTGTTCATGTGCCTCTGCTACCTGTTAGCATATCCTCATTGTGCATTTGATGATTGTTTAGGGTTACATTGTTGCACCTTGGATTTCTATATCAGGCATTATGTGATAGCTTGTAACATTATTTTCAATCTGTGGTTCTAAAGTTACAACATTTCAACAACATCTGCTGTTTTCATTTGTGTGCCTCCTGTGTTGCCAGATAGATATATTTTAGGAAACAGATCAGGATTGATGTGTGTTGGTCCCTCATCATGCACCGCCTACTTTCTACATGCTCTCATATGTGAGTAACACATTTGAGGCTTGCGTCAGCATGTGGGGGTGAGGGCCTAATGCATAGTGCTGCACATTATGTCTCCTGCCCCTCATTTGTAGACGGTCCAATGACCTTTCTGTCTTTCACCTTGGTCCACTCACCTTGATATTATGATGGTGGGATCTACACTATCTGTGAAGATGAGCCCCAATAAATATATGTGTTTGATATACATTTGTCTCTGTTGCTGCTTGATCATGGTGACAAACTTGCAATACAATGTGTGCCTTTTGAGTCAGTCCTGACTCCTTGTGACGCAGAGACTCCAGGGTTTTCACCTTGTCAGTAATCACAGGAAGTAGATTGTCATGACTTACTTCCAAACTAATGGAGGGTTGCGTGACTTGCCCAAGGCCACATGGCGTGCTAGTGTAAATTGAGCCCTGGTTGCTTGGTGTCCAAGCCAGTTTTCTAAACACTAGGCTACTCCTCCACTCTTTGATCACATTGACACTTGTATCTACTGATTTGCTGGTCATGTACATGGCCCACCTGTGCTCACATCCTTGTACGGTGGCAGTTTGTGTATCTGCCAGCCATTTGCCACATCACTGGGTATTACAGGTTCCCATACACACCCTCCCTTTGGGGTATTGTTTTTGCATTGTGCTCAGTGTGCCTGTTTGGGGTAGTGGTTAGAGGCATGTGTTTATAAGTCCCTAGTTTGCAGCTTTGATCCCCACATGTGGTTTATCTTTTTTCTTTTCTGTTGTGCTAACTGGACCATTTAGGTACCAGCAGGTTCATCACCTCTACACACACCCTTCCCTCTCTTCACTTGTACACCAAGGTGTGGCCCTCTGTGCTGCCTAGCCATCAGATATTATCTGTTACATAGGTCTCTTTCTTTTTATGTTGTTTACATGGCAGTGCACTTGGGGGTTTTGTATTGCTGTGGTTCAGCTGCTGTGTGGTACGCCTGTTTGCATGTTGAATTCTCTCCTGTCCTGTTCCAGATTTTTTCACCAGCTCCACAGAGCATCCTCTGCTGCCCTTGGGGTTTAGTTTCTTTCCTCTTTTGCATGCTGTATCCACTGCATAACATTTCATTGTGTGTGTGCATGTGTCTCTGGTCCCAATTACAGACTGTGATCTGATCTGTACACAGCAGATCTGCATGTGCATTTGGTCATGGTTACTGTTGGTGGTTTGCCTGTCCTGACAGCCAGCAGGCATCTTGTGTGATGCCCTGCACTATTTTTGTATGCAGCCTTTGCTAATGAGCTCACATTGGTGGTGTGGCCTACCGGTTTGTGCATTGCCATTTGTGGTAGTGGTCATAGATGTGATTCCTCTCTGTTCTCTTTCATTTGTATGCGTTGTCCTGCAGAACTAGTTTTCATTCGTGTGACAGTCATATTTGTGCAGATCTGTGCTGTGAGCACATTGTACCCTCATCAGAGTTGTGAACCATCCTTCTGTCCATCTTCTGACTGCCAGCTGTGTGCCATCCTAAACCCTGTTGTGCATGCTGCTACCCCACGTCCTGCACTCCTACACATTCCTGCATTGCAGCTCTCCCTGGTTGCCTCTCCTGTGTGTGCTCTGCATAGCACTGCTTCTCCACTGTCATCTTGATATTTCACCTATCCTGCCATTTCTGGCTCCTCTGCTGCACACATCTTCCCTCCTCTGTCGCACACTGTCATTATAGCATGGTACATTACCATCACTCTGTGCATAGCTACAGCTGCCCCCGATATGTTTGGTCCATTTTTTCTAGCTAACACATGGGCTGCAGCTGATTTGTGTGGTCCATCAGCTCTGATCTATGTCCTTCTTTTACTTAGCATTGTCTTTCCTTTCTGCTCTGTTCAGTGTTTGGTTTTATGTGTGTGCTTGCCACATACCTCTCTTGCCCTTCAAATTGGGGGACCTTACTGCTCTTGGCCAAAGTTTTTTGGGTTCACCTATACATCCTTGGGGCATCTTACGCAACACCTTCTATTCAGGCATCTTATGGGGTGCCTACTATGGTATCTTGGGAGTTGGCAACCTTTCAACAATGGCCTCTGGGGAACATTATAACTCGCTTTTGCTGATGTGGTTGTTTAGGATGTGCCTTCTGGTGCACCCTAAAGGGTGCATTAATTTATGGCACTGGGGTGGGGTTCTTTTTAGATGGCAGCACAGATTGTTGTACAGTTGCAAGCAGAAAAAGGAATTACCTCAGCCAACCTTATTCATTAGGTACACTGAGGATTTGAACTCATGGCCTCTGCACCATTAGTGTCTTAACCATTGTGCTACACTGCTGTTCTTCCTTGCATGTCAGCGCACCTACTTAAGATTTCCATGCATTAAAATGCACAGTGCTATGACCTTGCGGCGCCTCATACGGCACCCTATAAAGCGCACTATAAGGAACATTCTAGGGTGCCTGGGCGGACAGTGAACTTTATAGTATGCCCTCTGGGGTGCCCTATAAGGCGGCTGATGCGGCACCTTATGTTAGAGTGCTTTGAGAGTGTGTTTGCTAGCAGCACTAATTAAAACAATATTAAATTGCCTCATAATGCAATATTACACATAACAGGTAGTGCCTCAGCCAGCCTTATTCATTGGGCATCAATGGGAATTGAACCCATGACCCCTGCACCATCAGTCAGTGTCTTAACTATTGTGCTACACTGCTGTTTCTCCTTGCATGTCAGCGCACCTACTTAAGATTTCCATGCGTTAAAATGCACAGTGCTGCCATCAAAAACAGTGCTATGACCTTGCCGTGCCTCATGGGGCATCCTATATGGCGCCCCTATCAGCCACCCTTTAAGCAACATTGTAGGGTGCCGTGGTGGACAGTGCACTTTAAAATGTGCCCTCTGGGGTACCTTATGGGGTGCCTTATGCAGCACCATATGTTACAGCACTTTGAGAGTGCGTTTGCTAGCAGCAGTCATTAAAATAAAATTAAAATGCCTCATAATGCAATATTACACATAACAGGTGGTGCCTCAGGCAGTCTTATTCATTGGGCACAGTGGGAGATTGAACCCATGACCCCTGCACCATCAGTCAGTGTTTAACCATTGTGCTACACTGCTGTTTCTCCTTGCATGTTATCGCAACCTTCTGAACATTTTCATGCGTTACAATGCACAGTGCTGCCATCAAAACAGTGCTATGACCTTGCCGTGCCTCATAGGGCACCCTATATGGTGCCCTATAGGCCACCCTTTATGCAACATTGTAGGGTGCCATGGCGGACAGTGCCCTGTAAAATGTGCCCTCTGGGGTACCTTATGGGGTGCCTTATGCAGCACCTTATGTTTACAGCGCTTTGAGAGAGTGCGTTTGCTAGCAGCAGTTCTTAAAATAAAATTAAAAAGCCTCATAATGCAATATTACACATAACATGTGGTGCCTCATGCAGCCTTATTCATTGTGCACAGTGGGAGATTGAATCCATGACCCCTGCACCATTAGTCAGTGTCTTAACCATTGCACTGTGACTCTGTTCCTCTGTTTGCACATCAGCTCGCCTGCTTATGGCTTCCCGCGCGTGTTGCTCGTGCGCTAATGTGCATTAGTGGCATGATTAATCCCGGTTTGCTTTTTTCGGACTGAAACGCCCACTCCTTTTACGGCATCCTGCACACTAACGCGGCGCGCACCTAACGGGGGTTTAGTAAACATACCCCCATGTCTCTTAATTTTTTTAGTAGCCTGATAGCTTCACTGCTGCTAATTTCTGGGCTTTTCCAGCTCTGGCATGATAGAAATTCAGACTGGACACTTTGATCTTGACTTCATGGTTACCAGGATTCATTTTTCCTCATTTTATATCTTCCCTCATCAATAAGCTAGTCACCAGCACTGTCCAAATAAATCCAGTATACCAGATACATATAATGGTTTATTCTTTTGTGGGCGGATGAAATTTAATTTTGATTCATGATTTTTGTTATGTTTATTTTATTGTAATGGCTGTTATAAATTCTGTATGCATGTAAGTCACCGAGGTTTGCAAGTCTCTATGACTGTTTTCAGACGTCCAAAACATGAATAGGGCTTCTAAAATAACCCCTATAGAGGACAGTTTCCAAAAAATTTACATGAATAAATACAGTTATGCTTCTAATTGGCTCTTTTAAAATTACTTTCCCTTAATACGTCTCAAAGTACAGTTAGTTCTGCAGCAACTAACTTAGCTAAACTTGGAAAGGTATTTTGAGTGACATAAGAAAACAATGCAAAGAGGCAATGTTCCTCTGGCAAATCTATCCATACAAACAATAGATGCACAAGTCCACAGGTATTTTGTACCCATGGCGCATTTCCAGTGGAAGCACACACATACCTTCCCTGTCAAATTTGGCACAAATTGTTTAAGAGTGAAAATTGATGTGTGTTTGTTCCTGTTTAAGGTCTTTTAATTAATTAAAATTTTTAATATGCTGTTATCGCTTTATAGGACCAAACAAACTAATGAAAAATGCCTTATTTTATTGGAAACATCTATTTTGCATATTTCTTACATATCCTAAGAAATACTTTGCCAGGAATGAGCATGGGTTGCAGTTTTGACTTAATTACTGTGCACTTGCTTTGACTTAAGCCCTATGATAGATATGATCTGAGTCTCCACACACAATTGTCAAAGGCTTCTTTGGCATCAACATTAAACATTGTCTCATTTATCCCTAAGTTACATCATATATATCTTTAATGGTTATTTACCTCTGGAAAAGAAAATTATGGTTTGTGTCCTTCAAAATAGCATGTAGATACAAATATGTTTCCTGTTTTGTATAAACCTGTTCATTTTCAGTGATAGAAGAGAGATTGGAAAATCCCTTTTAGGCATGTAAGAACTCTGCTGTACAAAAGATTTAGGTATCCAGGCTAAATTGTAGTGCTGAGATCTGATTAAAATCCTTAAATCATTTCTGCTTCAGCACTCTTGATAAGTAGTTTTACAATTTAATGTCGGTCTTGGTTATGTTCCCAGCAGGTTATTAACAATTAATTAGCAATACTTCTCAAATGCTATCAGTGATAATATACTAATTGCATAACGGCAAAATGGGATTTTACTTTGTTAGTAAATTGTAGTCATAACTGTTCATTTCAGATAATATACTAAACATTTGACTTAGATTTTTCTTCTACCTCATCATTTCACAGAAATTTACCTCTAGGATGCAAGAACAATATTTATAAGTTGAGGATGAAGCCATTCACATGTTAGAGAACAGATATTAAATGAAATTTCTTCTGCCTATGCCAAACACATGCTCTCCTTCCACTTTAAAAAGAGTAGGAAGTACATTTTATGCCAGAAAACCTTTTTTTTTTAAGTCATGTAGAGTCTGATTCTGAAAGGAGCATGTCCAGCCCGTCCAGACGTCCAAAACCTGGACGGGCCGAATCTGAACCCGATTTTGCACCCAAAGGAGCTAGACATTCTGCAGGATCAGAATCAGTTGTAGAGGGCCTGGACATAAGAGACGTGCCCCGATGCTGTGGCCACTGCATGCCTATAAAACCCCCTGTCTGGGCTACTCTATGCTCCTGGATGGAGCTCAGTACCATGGCATTCCATTGCTATGGAACTGGGGCACCATGCAGGAACCCCAATCTGCCACAAGCACTTTTTACATACCTATTCCCTGCTGCCTGACCTCTGGGCATGCCAGGGCTGGGATTGTGCTGCAGGGAACCCCCATGTGCTCCTCACTGGTTCTGGGAAGTCCACTGGTGCTGATTCCCTTTCTCGGGGAAATAAGTCCCCCATCCATTTCTATAGCCCTGGACATACAGGTCTGCGACCGGAATCGGCCTTGTACATCCGGGGTCAGGGTGCCGCCCCCACCCCACCCACTCTCCTCCCTGCCACCAACCCCTCCCACCCCCATCCAGAGCTCCCTGCATAGCGACCCTGTATGTGCGGGGAGCTTTGGACCAGGAATCGGGTCCCGGCAAATAGCAGGGGTTGGACGATCACCTGTATAGAAATGCAGTTGGAGGATTAAGGAAAATGCAATTTATATTTTAAAACAAATATAGCAAAATGGTAGTGATCTACACAGGACAAAATATGTTTTGGTCCGTTTTTGGTTTGTTTGGGCTTTTTTTCTCTCAGTTTTGGATTTTTGGGGTTTGTTCCAAATATTCATTTTAATAAATAAAATGTAATGTGTGTTAGAACTTTTTAATGCATTATAATCAACTTACGGGGACCTTTTACTAAGATATGTTTGGTTTCTGCACTGAACACATGTTTGTAGCTTCCACAGTAACTGTTGGGCCATGATCAGCATTTTCTTGACAGTTAACACGGTGGATGTATACAATAATGTAGGGTTTCTATTACCGCTGGTGCACTTACCTCCACCTTTTGAGGTGGAAGTAATTGCACCCATGCTAATTACAACATTGATAGCATGAGATGCGTCCCCCCATGCTAAATGCAGTGTGTTCACCACACTTACTCTCCTCCCCTAACCTGCCCATTTATTACCCTAATGTGCAACTGGCAGTTAGCGTGAAATAGGCATGCATTAATTCTCATGCCCCATGGTAACTACTAGTACTACTACTACTATTTAGCACTTATAGAGCGCCACACACGCAGTGCTGCACAGCTAACCTACAAGAGGTAGCCAACATATAAAGACAGTCCCTGCCCGTCAGAGTCATGGTCATCAGAGCTTACAATCTAGTTAAACTGTTACCATGGTCGCTAGTGAGCAGTTAACGTATGCCAAATTGTGCATTAACTGCATAGCACACTTTAGTAAGAAGATCCCTAAGTATTGATTCATGGCTTAATGTACATTAAATCAATTTAGCAATTACTAAATTATGTAAAACATGCTAATTAACTACATGCACACTAACAGATGGATAACCTTATAAAGCGGTCAAGGCTAAACCTTAAAAAGGGCAGGGACTGCCAGTATTCATATATAGGTTAATATGAGGGAGGTAGGTTCATTTCATCTTTATCATTATTTTGGTTCTTGACAGACCGCATAGGCCGAAGCATTAAAGCGGTGTACAAAATATACAAGAACTGCATAGAGGCAAGAAAAGGAAGAGAACACTATTATCATATAGGACAGAGAAAGAGTGGAGGAAAGAAAAAGGACAGGTCAGGAAAAAGGAGAAGGTGTGGGGGAGACAAAAAGGAGATGCCACTACAGGACACCAGAACTATGCAGTGACATAACATTTGAAATGTTATACAAAATTTCAAACATTTCCTATGTCTATTCATATTGTTTTCAACACAAAACAACAGAAAAAGAACATTTTTTTCCTGAATCATCAATAGGGCACACTATTGTACAATTAATGGAGCAGTATTTGCTGTTTAAGCCGAAACAATGTGACTCAGACAAAATAATGAAAGGCATGCAAATAGATACACCAGCTGTGGCAGCAGAGATAGGAGAGAATCCTGCCCGGGCAATAAGGAGGGAATGCTGGTGGCCAAGGTATCAATTAAAGGAACACAGGGGAGAGAGACTACTGTAGTGGCAGCAGGATCCTAGGAACACTGACTGGTCAAGGAGAGCTGATGATGGTAAACAAAGATGCCCTGGCTTAGAAAATGATTGGGGAATCAGTGGTAAGAGAATCAGAGAAATGGTCTTGTAGGAAGGCTGTGTCTTCTGGCATTTTCCATGATTCCATACAAGCTCAGAATGACAAAATGCTTAGCACCTTGTCTGTTTTATCACTTCTAGCTCAAGATTTCCTCTGCTGGCGGACCCTTGGTTAGTCAGTTTTCTGTAATTTTTACAATCGATATATAAAGACAAGGTTTTGGGCCTAGGCAACATAAACAACAGCCTGTGATGCCAACTTTTGAACAGGGCCAGCCCGTCCATTGTGCGAGAATGTTGTTTGCACAGGGCCCCACTCTTCAGGGGGCTCCGGACCAACAACATCTCACATAATTGGCACTGTTTGCAGCAACAGCAGCAGCAGGGTCTACTTTAGAGAGCTCCCGGCAGTCCTCAGCTCACATCTGACAGCGCCAAAGTGAAGAGTGCCATTTTTCTTCACTTCAGCAGCTGTGTTATACTACAGGCTGCTGGCGTGCCAGGTCAAAGGGAACATACTGTTTCCTGACACTCAGCGTGCCAGCGGCCTATAGTACAACACAGCTGCCAAAATGAAGAAAAATGGTGTTCTTCATTTCGGCACTGTTAGAGGTGATCTGGGGCCTGCCGGGAGCTCTCTAAAGGCAGTTGGACAATCATGGGGCTCTTTGGGGGGGGGGGGGCTAGGACTGGAAATAGCTGATGGGGGGGCTAGGACTGCAAATGGGCTGATGGGGGGGGGGCTAGAATAGCACTGGAAATAGCTGATGGAGGAGCTAGGACTGGAAATGGCTTGATGGGGGTTAGGTTAGGACTGGAAAGGTCTGATAGGGGTCTAGGATTGGAAATGGGCTGATGGGGGAGCTTAGACTGGAAATAGGCTGTTGGGGGTTAGGCTAGGACTGGAAAGGGCTGATAGGAGAGCTAGGACTGGAAATGGCCCAATGGGGCGGCTAGGATAGGACTGGAAATATCTGATGGGGGCTACGATTGGAAATGGGCTGATGGGGGTGCTTGGACTGGAAATGGACTGATGGGGGGGTAGGATAGGACTGGAAATAGCTGATGGGGGAGCTAGGACTGGAAATGGGCTGATGGGGGGCTTGGATAGCACTGGAAATGTCTCATGGGGGACTAGGATTGGAAATGGGCTGATGGGGGTGGGTGGACTGGAAATGGACTGATGGGGGGCTAGGATAATACTGTAAATAGCTGATGGGAAAGCTAGAACTGGAAATGGGCTGATGGGGGCTAGGATAGGAATGGAAATAGCTGATGGGGGAGCTAGGACTGGAAATGGGCTGATGGGAGGCTTGGATAGCACTGGAAATGTCTCATGGGGGACTAGGATTGGAAATGGGCTGATGGGGGTGCTTGGACTGGAAATGGACTGATGGGGGGCTAGGATAGTACTGTGAATAGCTGATGGGAAAGCTAGAACTGGAAATTGGCTGATGGGGGGCTAGGATAGGACTGGAAATGTCTGATGGGGAGAGCTAGGATTGGAAATGGGCTGATGGGGTGCTTGGACTGGAAATGGACTGATGGGGTGCTAGAATAGGACTGGACATGTCTTATGGGGAGAGCTAGGATTGGAAATGGGCTAATGGGGGTGCTTAGACTGGAAATGGACTGATGATGGACTAGGATATAACTGGAAATTGCTGATGGGAGGGCGAGGACTGGAAATGTGCTGATGGGGAGCTTAGAATGGAAATGAACTGATGGGAGGCTAAGATAGGACTGGAAATAGCTGATGGGGGAGCTAGGACTGGAAATGGGCTGATGGGGGGCTTGGACTGGAAATGGACGGGGGGCTAGGATAGTACTGTAAATAGCTGATGGGAAAGCTAGTACTGGAAATGGGCTGATGGGGGGCTAGGATAGGACTGGAAATAGCTGATGGGAGAACTAGAACTGGAAATGGGCTGATGGGGGCTAGGATAGGACTGGAAATGTCTGATGGGGGAGCTAGGACTGGAAATGGGCTGGTGGGCGGCTAGGACTGAAAATGGGATGATGGGGGGCTAGGATAGTACTGTAAATAGGTGTTGGGAAAGCTAGAACTGGAAATGGGCTGATGGGGGGCTAGGATAGGACTGAAAATAGCTGATGGGGGAGCTAGGACTGGAAATGGGCTGATGGGAGGCTTGGATAGCACTGGAAATGTCTCATGGGGGACAAGGATAGGAAATGGGCATTTGGGGGTGCTAGGACTGGAAATGGACTGACGGGGGGCTAGGATAGTACTGTGAATAGCTGATGGGAAAGTTAGAACTGGAAATGGGATGATGGGGGGCTAGGATAGGACTGGAAATGTCTGATGGGGAGAGCTAGGATTGGAAATGGGCTGATGTGGGTGCTTGGACTGGAAATGGACTGATGGGGGGCTAGAATAGGACTGAACATGTCTTATGGGGAGAGCTAGGATTGGAAATGGGCTGATGGGGGTGCTTAGACTGGAAATGGACTGATGATGGACTAGGATATAACTGGAAATTGCTGATGGGAGGGCGAGGACTGTAAATGTGCTGATGGGGAGCTTAGAATGGAAATGGACTGATGGGAGGCTAAGATAGGACTGGAAATAGCTGATGGGGGAGCTAGGACTGGAAATGGGCTGTTGGGCGGCTTGGACTGAAAATGGGCTGATGGGGGGTTAGGATTGGAAATGGCTGATGGTGGGCTAGGACTGGAAATGGGCTGATGCAGGGGGATGGGAGAATGAGACTAGAAGGGAGCAGATGCTAGGTGGGGCTGGATCTAGAAGGAGATTGTGCTGGGGGAGTGAGGATGGAAAGGGGAAATATTTTGTGTGGGAGGGAAGAAAAATCTACAATTGTCCGGGTACTGGGAGAGTAAATGGGGACTGAGGATGGAGGAGTGAAATATAATTGCATGAAGAAGGAATAAAGGAATAAAGAAAGAAATGGAGGAAAGAGCAAAAGGGGAAAGATCAGTATGTTAAAGCAGATGTAGAGAGAGCATGGGAAAAAAACTAGAAGAGAGAAGAAAGGGCAAATGGACAGCAGACAATGAAGAGTTAGCAGAAGACACAAAGAAAGCAAAAGAAAGTGACTGGAGCAATTGCAACTGAAAAATAAAATGCACGGACAACAAAAGGTAGAAAATACTTTTTTTATTTTGAATTTATTAACTGGAATACGTCAGCTCTGGGAAATGTGCATCGTTAACATATTTGCATTTTGTTTAGTACAGGAGGACATTATAGTTTTATTTTTCCAGTGTTGTACATTCCAAGTTTGGCTTTTGGGGTTCCCAGTTTAATTGTCTTCCTATTTCTAAATTTTGATCCATTGTTCTTTGTTTAGTGACGGTCTATGTTTTGCATGTGTATCTGAGCTGAGTATTCGGTTCATATAGTTTCTATTTGACAATGCCACTTGTTCTCTTTCCCCAGTAGGAGATGTATTGGTATTCTCTGAGATGTATTGGTTTAATATTTGCAGTGTTGCCTTTTGATACGTAGGGTTTGGTGCTTTGTAAGTCCTGGTAGTGCTGTTATGATACGGCCGGTTTGCTATGGGTTCTAAATTGGCAGTGTTTGTAGTACTTCTTAATGTGCCTGGCGCTTGGCACTGAAGTATATTAATGTAGAAATCTGGTAGTCTTTCTTTATCCATACATTCATTAAGAGGCATGTTTACTAAAGTTAGTGCACGTTAACATTATTAAAAATATTTATGCAAATGAGGCCCCTTATGCAAATGAGGCCCCGCAATGAGTCCTCCGCACATGGCTCCGCACCCCCCTTGGCCCGCACCTGCTTTTGAAGGAACTAAATTCCTGGGGGTAAACAGGAGCCTTATTCTGCTTACTTTGGGACTGTGTTCTATGATCTGTGGTGAGAAACCTCCCATCCTCACTACTTTATACTCCTGCCCATGGGTGTCAGTATTTTAAAAACAGCCCTGAATATGGATGGGAGAAATTTGCAGGCAATGGAGGCAGCACATGTGGATGTATTTCATGAATGTTCGTTGTGGATTACCTGGGAGCCTGACCAGCTAATGGTCCTACAAAGCAAATTTAGGAACCATTGTTCTAGCTCTTTTTAAAATTTAATTGTAGATAAAATGTATTTCTTGATGGTGACATCATCCTATATAGAGTATCTCCTAAACCCTGAATTTTAGAAGAATCTTATGTCATATCTTCATTCATTTTCCAATATTATATTCCTATAGAAATCTTTGGTTTGACATTGTGTTCTTTTCTATGGGCAAAGTAGATTTTATTCAGAATCTGGCCTGAAGAAGGATTCAAGAAATGTCTATACCCACATGGGGATAATGTGACTTTTATGGAGCGCCAGGTACAACCATAAATTCTTTACTGGGCATAATACATGGGCCCGAGGAGAATTTATCTGCTGTCATTTATTATGCCATACACTATAGGCCAAATTTTGAAGACTGTTACACGGTAGCAGCCCATGTTACCAATGTAAATGCCTTAACCAATATTTTCCAAAGGCACCTACATGGGTAATGCCTTTGGAAAATCCTGGTTAAGTCCCTAACGTACCCAGATGCCATGCAATTAGCAATGGCGCGTGTTCAGGGCATTTTGTAGTGGAGTAGAGGCGGGGAATGGCACTTAGTGGGTAGCAGCGATTTTCGATGCTGCCCATTTAGTGCTCTGCGCCTTAAACATAGGTGGGGAAACCCTCGCCTATATTTAAGGCACTGGAGCTAAACAGGCAGCATCGAAAATCGCTGCTACCCGCTAAACCTCGGTGGCTGCCAGCCTGTGCGATGTGACCTGTGTTTTTCATTTCCATTGCCGCAGAAATGAAAATATGGGGTTAAAGGGTCGGTGGGAAGGGTAAACAGCTACTGATCTTAGCCCTGCCCACATGTAAATTGAGCCCTACTTACTATATTTAATATCTGCAATTGAATTTCTTTCTTTTATAATTCTGTCCGCAACTGTTAAATAAAATCCAGATATTTAGGGCCAGTATCCAGATAGTACCAGCATCCAGAGCAGAATTTGGATAGCTAGCACTAGAGGGGGGAGTGACTCAGTGGTTGGAACAGGTTACCTCAGGTTGGAAGGCCAGGGGTTCAATTCGCACATGGGGACAAGCAACCTCAGGCTGGAGGGACTGTGGTCTCTAGTCCCATGGCCACTCCTTGTGGCCTTGGGCAAGCCACTTAACCCTCCATTGCCTCAGGTATGTTTAGATTGTGAGCCCTTCAGGGACAAGGGAATAAAAAAAAAGTACCTGTTAGTATACATGTAAACCACACTGATTCTAAAAGAGCATTGTATAAAAATAAAAAAAAATAGACACCTGAATTTCCAGCCTGTTATCTAGATAGCTTTTTTTTCCTGTCCTAAGTTATGTAAATAGTTATCTGCATAGCAGAAATGAAAATCACTGCTATCTGGATAATCTTCTACTTCATCTCAACTTTGCCCCCAGACTGCCCTGGCATTTCTGGATAGTGCCATGGTGCCCTGTGGTGATATTCAGAGGTACTATACAGATAGTGCCACTAAATATCATGGTCAGCAGAACTTATCCATTAATGAGATGATGCTGGCTAACCGGATAGGTACCACTGAATATCGGTCTCTAAAAGTCTTTATTGAATAAATTCAATCATACTGTACCGACAATGATACAAATTCCAGTGTATTATCACAAATACATACACAGAAGAGAAGGATAGAGATTCTTTCTTCCCCATACATCTTGGACATCTTCCTTCTGGCAAATGGGCTCCCTCCTCTCTTCTTTGGGGTCCGCTACTTCATAATACCTGATTCTCCAGAGCGTGAATTTCAGTCCTCAGAAACTCCTCTTTGTTCCACCTCTGGAATCCACTGAGCTCTTGGTTGCCCTATTGGGCTGGTAGGTGTACGTTTGAGTCCATTTTCTCACTTAATGTGGAACAGTAAAAAAAGCTTTCAGCAGTGAATAAGCAGAAGCACTATTGCCAGACTTCTCTGCTGTGTCATCTCCATTCACTAAATATGATGACTCTCTCTGGTCTCAGAATTAAAGAATCCTTCCTACTCAGGCTTCTTTATCTTTGCAAAATTTCTATGAATAAGCCAGTGGTTTTTCAACTCTTCTCAAAGTAACAAACTCTCAGAGAGATGTTAGGCTCACTCTCTTCAGAATAAAAAAACAACTCAAAACACTTCCTACCCTTTGTCTCTCCTTCCATCTACTCTCTTGAATGCTACTGGATTTTATTGTGGACTCTACATGTGCTCAGGGCAGGCCCCAGAGTGGTACAAGGTGTTGTTGCTCTAGGCAAACCTTACGTCTTTCTCTACCCCCCACCCCCCTTGCTATCAGAATCTATTATTTAGCTTTGAATGTCCTGCTCTTTTCCACCCCCCAGAATCTGCCACCCTAGGTGAACACATGCTGTATTGTAGTTTGCCTGGTGGTTGAGCCAGCCCTGCATATGCTCATTCCTTTGGAGATGCACCTTAGCAAATGGTTTTGTTTCTCTTACATTTAATCTGTTATATTTGGGAATAAGGGTCACCTTATAGAAGGAATAAGGTAGTGTAAAAGGACAGATGGTGTCTTAAACTCAATGGAATGAAAATCAGAGAAAAATAAAACAAATCTGCTCCCCTAGAAATTAATGCAAGCTGTATGAAAAAAAGAAATTAAAAAAAACATTTTTTTTAAATATAACCTAGAGCTAAAATAAGTGAAAAAACTTCCCTTATATTTCTGTTGCAACCTTTGTTGAGAATGGCACATGCCCTTTGAATAACAAAGCTTTGCTTTTTGATCATTATAAATGACACTAAGGGGCATGTTTACTAAACACCGTTGCTGTGCGGGTTCCCGTTAGTGTGCTGGTGCCATATAAGGAGTGGGCGGGCCAGGCAGAAAAAAGAAAAAAAACGGACCGTACGTGTGTGCGTCGCGCAAATGTGCGGGGCCCACTTTAGCGCGTGGGAAGGCTAAGTGGGGCGCTGCTGCATAACCAAACGACAGAGCCGTAGTACAAAGGTGAAGACACTGAGTTATGGTGCAGGGGCCAGGGGTTCAAACCCCCATTGTGCTCAATGAAAAAGACCAGCTGAGGCATCAACTTTTATGGGCAAAAGTGGTGTAGGAGGTATATTGATTATGGGTGGCAGAAGGCGGCGCACTCTTTTTTTATACGGCATGAGGCGGCGCACTGTTCATTGTGGGCGGCAGATGGCGGCGCGCTGATAAAATGGGGCAACAGAAGGCGGTGAGCCTGTGGGCAGAAGGCGTCGCGCTGATGTGTGAGGGGGCAGCCCAATAGTGGGAGGGATAAGTGGCGCGCTGATGTGCAAATAGCAGGAATGGAGCCATAGCACAATGGTTAAGACACTGACCACTCGTGCAGGCAACATGGGTTCAATTCTCCACAGTGCCCATTGAAGACAGCTGGCTGAGGCATCATTTTAAGGGGCATGCCCATGTTGGGCGGCATAAGGCGGAGCGCTGTTAATGTTACGCGGCAGAAGGCGGCGCACTGCTAATTTTGTGTGCCACAAGACGGCGCGCCGATGGCTACAAGGCTGCGCGCTGCTGCTCAAGCACAAAAACAGAGCTACAGCACAATGGTTGTGACACTGACCAATGGTGCAAGGACCAGGGGTTCAATCCCTCACAATGCCCATTGAAAAAGACTAACAGAGGCAGTATGTTTTATGTTGTGGAGTGCTGTAGTAGGCCCACTAATTTTATTTTGTGATAACAACTAGAAAACGCATGCTCACAGCATGTTAACATAAGGCAACCCATAAGGCACATGTGACAGTGCACCGTCCGCCAAGGCACCCTAGAATGTCCCCTATAGGGCAGCATGTATGTTGCGACACAGGATAATGTATAGTGCACCCTATATGGATGGCAACCATAAAGTGCCGTATACGGCGCCCCATAAAGCGCCCTCAGAGGCACCTTATGGGTACAGTACGCTCAGGGTGTTATTGCTGGCAGCAACATATGTACAGTAAATTAAAAAGATGCTGTGGATACCCCTATCACAGAACCCCACTGTGGGTTTGAACCCATGACCTCTGGCTGCATAGGGAGTGATGTAACCATTGGGCTACAACTCCATAGCTGTAAGCAAGCCCCTGGCTGGCTGCAGATAGCCTGCACGTCACCTCACAGACAGTCTGCCGGTGTAAACAGGATAGGGTTAGGCCACACGTATCCATGATGCACTGCACATGCAAATTAGCTGTCCACAGATGGACACAAGATGGGTAATGCACCCCCACAGCACCTCGGCCCTGTTGGGGGGAGTGACCGGGTGCACCCACACAGCACCTCGGCCTGGTAGGGGGCACTGACCGGGTGTTTTACTGGCACAGAGTAGCTACACACCGTTACATCGTGTGGGTTCTGTGCTCACCCTGAGTGTGCAATGAGGCGCCCAGGACCAGGTCCACAACACCTTCCATGGCTGATGGAGGCCAAGCTGGAGTTTCAAAGCAGTGTTAATGTGTAAGATAGCTAGTTTCTGCACAAACACCATGGATATCCCAGTCAGGCTCAGCACCCCCTGGGAACCCCCCCACCAGGGCTTCCCCCCAGCAGCAAACATGGTCCCCCATCAAGAGATCCACACTGTACCTCCCTGCAAAGGTGGCAGTAGAGGGCAACATCAACCCCAGTCCTGCTGAGGAATGAACACCACCCCCACCCTGCCACAACACAATAGCAGACAGACATAGGACCAGGATAAGGTAAGCTGCACCCCACCACCAGATATTCCCCTGCAGCAAGCCAACAGCCACTGCACCCTGCAAGCCATTCCAGCAAGACACATACCAGCTACAAACAGTCTGCTGGTTAGTCCATAGTGCATGTTCCCAATGGAAACACATGCACCCAAAACTGGTCTGCCAGCATACACAGCAAGCAGATAAATCAGTGACTGGGCCCCCAAATAGAAACCCATATCTATCACATATGAGAGAAATACTGCACAGCACTATGGGGGTGCCTAGCCATGCTGTGGTCACTGCACAGTCAGGGTGAGTGTGATCTCCCAGAAGGACATGCTTTGGCCACCCTGTCTGTGTAGGTGGTGGCCGGACACTACAATGTCCCTGCCAGTGCCCTATGCCCAGTGCAGATGCATCCTGGCCAGGCTACCCTGTCCTGGCTATACCCATGGTACCTTGCACCTCATTATGCACATTGGCAGGCCAATACTGGCAACAGTGCTGGCAGTGTGGGCTGTGGAAGGGGCTTGCAGCCAACAGCCACTGTATAGCCAGACACACACTTCCACACCTATGCCATCATGGTGCTACTATTGCGGAAGTAATTAGCCTTGCCCACCAAACCGGTCCTGAGCACGGCAAGGCATGGATATGGTACGCAGTACAGCTGGGGGTCACTCCCCAGGGTGGTAAACACCGTCAGAGGCCAGGCCTGGAGCACGCACCGCAAACACCTAACAGATTGTTCGGATGGGGTCAACTAGCAGTATGTGCGTAACGTATGGATATCTAGCTGTCTGTGCTCCTAGCAAACGTCTCAGAGCTGTGTACCGTATACCTCAGGTGTAGGGTGACATTGGTAAGTTATGCAAGTGCTAGTTTTGGGAGATGCATGCAGGGTCCAATGGTCTGCCTCTCCAGGAGACATTGGCCAATGAGGCCTGTGGGTGTGGGTGTGTCTGCCCTTGATGGCTGCTGCTTTACGGCACAGATTCCCAACTCCAGTCCAGGTTTGCATCACACTGTTCTGGTTTTCCTGCTGTCCCTCATGGATATGCATGAGCTACATCTACATACCATGGGTGTGGTGCATAGATATACAGTACAGGCATTTGTATGAGTGGCATCATGGAACCTGACTGGTGTGTGCCCCACCAGGACTGCATTTGGGTGATTCTGCTCTGGGTACTGGCCCTGTTTATGGTGTCTTTGCTCAGTGGGGTAAAAGATAGACGTATTGCCATTGCATATGTCCTCGCCAGGAAAGGTGTGCCATTACTATCACTGTTTACTTGGGGGAAAAATATGTGGGCAAGATTGGCAGTTGCCCCAGTTGGGCTTTGAACCTGTGACCTTCTGCTCTTGTAGGCAGTGTCTGCGTGCACTGCACCACTGTGTAGCCACAGATAGGGTGGATTCCCTGGCATGTCCATGACTGTGGATCCGGCAGGGCCTGTCTGTTGCAGTCTGTTGCAGTGGATGGTGGCAGCCTGCACATGGCTAGCTAGGCCTCTGTCTTCTGTCGCTAGCAGCCACTGCCCCCTGCACCACATGTACTCGTCCGCCAACATGCTGGCATGAGCTCCTCCCATAAAAAGCAGGTGACCTGATTGGAATGTGGCAGTACGGGACTGCATTTGGGGTACTTGGCTGTGGGTAATGCCCATTGTTGTGGTGTGTGTGCGTTGTTGGGTAAAATATGGGTGTTTTCCCCATGCTTATGTCACCTGCAATACAGGGGTGTCTGCGCTATCTGTGTTTAGTGGTGGGTAAAATATAGGGACTGGGCTGGCAAGTGCCCCAGCTGAGCTTTGAACCTCTGGTCCTAGAGGTACTGACTTTGTCTGCTGCACCACACTATGGCCACAGAGACAGTGCAGCCCCTGGAGGTAGTAAGCCTGGCAGGATGGAGTCACAAACCCTGCTCTACGCAATTTTACTGTGGGCATATGCACCCTGTCTGGTGACAAACGTGCACATCAACCACGGAAATGACCACGGGAACTGGGGGAAACAATATCACCACGCTGGGAAACAGTGATATTAATGGGCAACCATAGCAAACACTCCCAGGACAGCTCCACAACAGGAAATGTTGTTTGGAAGAGTCTCCGCTCCGTAAACCCTTCCAAAATTCATTTCTTTTTTCTGGAGCTTTGTTGGGTGTGTTTTCTGTATTTGCCCATCACTATCACTGTTCCCCAGCTGAATTACTATTTTTAATAGTTCTGTTGTGGTCATTTCCTATTTTTATGTGCACTTTTGTGCTGTGCACATGTATCACACTGCTCACGTTTTGCTGGTTTCCCCGGTTTTCCTGTACATTGCTGACGGAAATGGTTTCTCTTCCCTTTAAATGCTTTCTACCGCGAGGGTTTCACTCGCGGTAGTTTTTACATGCAAATTCGGGCCCGATACTGTGCGGGGACCCTCTCCCCTCCCACTCTCCACCCATTGACCCCGTCCCTCCGCCCCTCCGGAGCCTTCCTCCGCCCTCCTTTAGCCGTTCCACGCCTCTATCGGACATTTGCGGGCCCGCACTTGTACGGGGCCCGTTGGTGTGCCGCGTACCTGTGCGGGGGTGACACGCACGTGTGCGGGGCGTTTAAACGCGTTTATGCGCGTTTCAGTGGCGCGTTGCCGTGCGCTATTTTGCGGCGCGCAAATTTGCGGACTTTAGTAAACATGCCCCTAAATAAGCGTCAAGACTGTGCATGGACAACTCAGGGTTCCTGAAGAAGTTATATGGTCGTTGGATCGATGAGTGTTTCCAGAAAACCCCCATGGTGTTGTGAGCTTTTGCTATCGCAAGTTTACTTCTGTTTCAATTTGTGTTTCATTTGATGTGTTTGCACAGTCTTGACGCTTATTTACGGGTAAGTTTACTAAACTGTCTTAACGTAGCAGCGGCAATGTTATTGCGCGATACATGACATTATCGTGCGATAATGGCACTTTACCATGCGAGAACATCATGTATCGCGTGATAATGTCTGCGGCGGTGTTAAGGAGCACAGAGGGTGGAGTAAGGCTCCCCAGAGGGCGGAGTATGGCTCCCCAGAGGGCGGAGATGAGGGTTCAATGGGCGGAGAGTGGGCGGGGAGAGGACCCTGCACACTAATGCCGTGAAATGAAGGTCTGAAAATTAGCGCCAGTGAAAACCTCATGCTAGAGGCACATTTGTAGGAGAGAGAAACCAGTTCAGTCAGCAATGTACAGCAAAGCCAGGGAAACCCCAAAAAGTGATAGTAGTGATACATGTACAGGAACCAAAAAGGCAAATAAACATATTAAATGACTAGAACCACATTTGAAATCCCCATAACCAAGCTGGCCAATAGTGCTACTAATGATAAACATAAAGCAACACTACTGACAAAGCGTAAAAAGGAAGATATCATGTTTGGAAGGGGCTATGCTCTGTCCCCTAACAAAGTGAATGATCCCACAGTGAAATAACAGTGATCAAGGTTTTGTCGTTTATATTGGGAAGGTTTGTTATGCTGTGGTCCAGCTGGGGCACAGTTCGGACTAGGCAGATGCCTAGGTGGCACATAGGAATGCCAAAACTGTAAAGCAGCAAGACAGCAACTGACAAGGGTCCAACATGGGCACGAGTGTGTGCCCCACAGTGTCACGGGGATATTACCCAGCAGGTACCCCCAAGGGCACATAACATTGGCAGGCGGTGCCAGGGGGAAGGGCGCGTGTTCATGTAGGCACCCCTACCCAAGAACCCACACTATAGGCAGCTGCCTATCGGCACACTTGATGGCTTGGGACTGCACACCACCAGCACCACTGGCATAAGGGCATGTCAGCATGGTGGCAGAGGGTGCTGGTGGTGGAGGGGACAGAGGCACCTGCCCACAGCAGACCAAGGCCAAGCCCTGTTTAGGTGTGGTGAAACAGACAAGGTCTGTCTAACGAACACTAATGGTAGCCCCAGGGAATGATCTGCCTCTGTGGCAACAGTTTGGTGCAGTACACACAGCCAATGTGTTCAGGGGCAGAAGGTCACAGGTTCAAGCCCCAGCCCCAGCTGTGGCTCCTGCAAACCATGTCCCTATATTTTACCCAGTAATAAAGATGGAACTGTTATTGCAGATTAAATAAACAAGCCATAAACACCTATATTTTACCCTACAGGGCACAGACACCATAAACATGTGCAATCTCTAGAGCACAGTTTCCCAACTGCAGTCCTGGAGGGCCAAACACCAATCAGGTGTCATGCTGTCCCTAATAAATATGCCTGTGCTGCAATTGTATGCAACGCCCCCATTGTATGCAAATGTATCTCATGCATATTCATTAGGGACAGAATGAAAACCTGAACCGTGTTTGTCCCAACAGGACCGGATTTGGGAAACTCAGCCCTAGAGCAGTGGCCAACAGGGGCATAAACACCCACACCCACAGGCTCCACTATCCAAAGCCTCATGGAGAGTCAGGCTGTTGGGCTCAGCACTGAGCAGCATCTCCCAATACTAGCACTTGCATACCTTAGCATTGCCGCCCTAAACTTGGGAACACGTTACACATATATCAAAAAGTTGCTATGATTAATGTCAGATAACAAATCCTAAGTTAAACAAAATTTGTTGACAGAGTTGCCTCATAGCAACCTTTCTGATATCTGTGGAGTGTGTTTCAGTTTTGATTTCTGACAGTGTTTACCACCCCGGGGAATGACCCCAACAGTATTACGTACCATAGCCATGCCTGCACTGTGCCCAGGACTGGTGTGGTGGCCAGGGCTGCCAAAAACCTCTATATTTGCACAATGCTGACATAGTTGTTGTAGTGTGTGTATGTCTATCTAGTAGTGTGTTATGGCTACCTACACCTTACTGAGCCCACACTGCTTGCACTGTTTCCAGTGTTAGCCTGCCAATGTGCATAATGAGGAGCAAGGTACTGTGGGTATGGGCCGGACAGGGCGGCCTGGGCAGGATGCATGTGCACAGGGCTTAGGGCAATGGCTGGGACATTGTAGTGCCCAACCACCACCTGCACGGACAGGGTGGCCACAGCAGGTCATGCTGGGAGCTCACTCTCACCCTAACTGAGCAGTGACCACGACATGGCTAGGTTCCCCCATATTTCATACAATATTTTTTTTAAGTGATGTTTATGGGTTATCTTTTCTGGGGTCCAATCACTGACATACCTGCTTGGTGTGCGCACACACAGTTTCTCCATGAGCATGCACTATGTACTAGCTAGCAGACTGTCTGCAGTTAGTATGTGCATGGCTGAGATGCCTTGCAGGGTGCAGCGGGTGGAGACTGACTGTGCCCCCTGCTGGTGAATGTCATATAGTGGTGGGGTGCAGCTCAGCTGAGCTTTTCCAGCATTCTGCCTGTCTACCATTACCTTATTGATGCTGTAGGGTGCCTGTTCCCCAGCAGGGCTGGGGTTGATGGTCCCCTCTACCGCCACCATTGCAGAGAGGTAGAATGTGGCTCTGTTGGTGGGAGATCCTGTCCCCCATCCTGAACCACAGGGGGCAGGGTGGGTTGGGTGGCACTACATAATCTGTTTTTGGGTCCAAACACGCCCCTTCACTTATGACACGTGACCATGGCACCCACACAGGATATGCACTATTCTTGGTGTATCATAGTCCACAAGGGCTAGATGTGACTGGGAAATACAAATGGACACAGGTGTATCCTAGGTGTGTCTGCAAGAACTACTTATCACACACTTGCATTGATGGCAACCTGCAGTATAGCCTATTTCAGCCATGCCAGGTGCTGCAGACCTGGTGCTGTGCACCCCACCTCACCCTCAGGGTGAGCACAGGACCTGCACAATGTCACGGTCTGTAGCTACTCTGTGCCAGTAACACACACGGTCAGTTCCCCCTACCAGGCTGAGGTGCTGTGGGGGTGCACACGGTCAGTTCCCCCTACCGGGCCAAGGTGCTGTGGAGGTGCATACCCCATCTTGTGATCAGCTGTAGACTGCTGATCTGCATGTGCAGTGCATCATGGGTATGGGTGGGTTTACCCTATCCCATTAACCACAGCAGACAGTTTGTGTGGTGACCTGCAGTCTTTCTGTAGCCAGCCAGGGGTGTGTTAGTAGCTATAAAGATGTAGCCCACTGGTTACTTCAATGATTGTGGAGGCAGAGGTCATGGGTTTGATCCCACAGTCGTGTTATTTAATACAGCTGTCTGAGGCTTTTCCTTTTCATTTAAATCAGTGCTGCCAGCAAAATGCACCCTCACAGTGCTGTACCCCTAAGGTGCCTCATAAGGCACCCTATACAGCACCCTATAAGGTGCCCTATAAAGCGCACTATAGGGCACATTATAAGGTGCCTTGGCGGACAGTGCACTTTATAATGTGCCCTATGGAGTGCCTTATAGGGCGCCTTATGCGGCACCTTAGGTTACGGCACTGTGAGAGTGTTTTTTCTGGCAGCACTAATTTAAATTAAAACAGGAAATGCCTCAGACGGCACTGATTTAAATTAAAGATAATGCCTCAGACAGCCTTCTTACATAACACCACTGTGGGATCAAATCCATGACCTCTGCCTCCACAGTCATTTCCCTACAGTAACGTGGCCTGAAAAATGCCTTAGCTGTGGGTCTCCGCTATCCCAGAAAGCACAAAAGAATGTATGTGCGTTGACGTGCAGTTGTTGTGTAGTCAATTCTAGCTATGACAACTGCTATAGAGGCATAGTACACTGGTTAATACAGTGACTATATAGCCAGATCTCATAGGTTTAAATCCCCAATGTAACAACATTAGAAAGAGTGTCTGAAGTGGCACCTTTTTGCATGGCTGTAACAGACACATCTCTGTAGCGTGTGGGTAACGCCAACATACTCACTCACCCTAGTCCTGTAGACTACGGTGGCACTGAGAATGGGCCATAGAAGGCGCATTACAGGGCGCAGCAAGCTAATGCACCCGCTGGCCAACGCCGGGGAGCCTCACTGCCGTAACGTAAACACCAATTCACCAATTAAATTAATAAATGGTGGTGTGGCAGCGAGATCAGGTATATGGGGACTGCAGAAGCGGCCCATACCATTAGCGGAGCGTTTCACTGTTACAATAAGAATACTATGACGTGATCTGGCTGTCAAAATCCCATGTGTGCTGTGTGCCATAATTGCGCCAGGTAGTGCATAGTAACCCAAGATAGCGCGTGTATGTGTGTGACACAGCGCATGTGCCATGTGCGTCATCGAACTGTTGCGCACTGTGATAAGGAAGCTTATCATAGCTCAGGTAGGAGCTATAGAAAAGATGATGTGACTCTGAACAAGCAACCTGTCAGTTCTGGTAGAAGCAAGAAAACAGAGTTTTCACATAAAAGACTACCAGTCCCAGAATGCACCAGGTTTCCAGCAGCCATGAGAGGGGCTGAAGTGAGAGAATGTGTGTGCAATCAAGAGGGCTATGAGGTAATCCCTAAGCACTCATCTCAAAGGGCAGGGCCTGATTCAACACAGCTGCGCTGTGTTAGGGAGCAGCACACATTAGGACAGAATAAGAATAGAGCTTATTCTTCAGGAAACAGTTACTACAAGCTCCAGCCCAGCTTCAAGGAGAGTTTGAAGAACAGCTTCAGCAAAAGCCAAGCAGATAGAGAAGGAAACTCTCTGGAAGGAAGAGAAGAAAGGCCATTGGAAGGTCTGGGAGATTCCAAGGCAGTACTCATACTGGGAGGTATTCCAAAAGCCAGCAGAGTCCATTGGACTGGATTCAGCCAGAGGAATGGAGTGGCAGAGATAGGAATCACCAGTGGCTACCTGGAAGAGAGAAGACTGCATGTGGAAGGGACTTTCAGACCAAGGCCAGAAGGTATGTGAGAGAAGATCCACTGTCCAGGGATCAAGATTGGAAGGCTGGACATCAGAATTGGATTACATATTGGCCAGGCTATACAGAGAGGAATAATGATAGCAGGAGAGGCTCAGGTATGAACACTGATCCAGACCCTATCTATAATAGAGAGTGGCAGCAAGGGAATGAGCATTCTCATGATAGTGCCTTAATGAAAGACTCGTCTGTGCCAATGTATGATAGTGACCATATGCTGATTGATACAGCAGATGAAAATACAGTTTATATGGACTGTTCTCTATCTAAATGCTATTACTAGTTTTCTCTGAGCAAAACACATCAGCCATCACAAAGAAACCTAACTTTGTTCTTTATTTCCACTGCAAACAGCTCTTAAAGCAGGATTTGGGCTCACACAGTAGCAGCCAGCCAGCTAAGGGCTTTCAGCTGGTCCATTGATAGTAATTAGGGCTGCACCTGATTGTGTGTGTGAGCAAGGGAGAATCCCTGCTGAGATCGGCGTGGAAAATAAGCAGAAGTTAACCTAACCAGCAAAGTTTATTCTTTACTTTGTGCCTTTGTATTTGGTAATTATTTGCTAAGAAAACATTAGCTAATTGCCTGACAACTGAAGGTTGTTTTCTGGTTTACTTTGTGACTTTTTGTTATCCATTTAAACACTGCAAGCAAGTAACCTCATTTATAGTGCTATCAAGCATACATGTGCTGGGTGAATTAAACCCCATCAATAAAAGAAGCATTTTATTGATCTTACCACTTGGTTTCACAACTCAAATTATTGTCATCAGCTGTGTTTGGGAGTGAATGAACTACAATACCCACAGTACCTTGCAAGAATCATATGAATATATGCATCGTCAAGATTGTGTAAGTTCTCACCCTAGGCAGCCGTCTGACAAATGGCGTAGTTGGCAGGATTGCTCTTGCACCAAGAGGATTTACTTGTTGTGGATTACAAATAAAAGTCAAGTTTAAAGCTGTAAGAAGATTTCTTTCCCTCATCTGCACTTTGGAGGAAAAGTGGTTGTTCCAGGAAGCTGTCCCAGAGGAAAAGACCCTGTGCAAAGCTGGATTCATCACTGAGACAAGGTAATATGTACCTGGGCATGTCTAGTGGTGGATGTGTGTAAGCACAGGGGGTAATTGAAAAAAAAAAAAAAAGTTGAAGAAAAAAAAAAAAAACACACCTGGTTGGAAGGTGCTGCTCTTTGGTTTTTTTTTTTCTCTCTTTTCTTGCAGGGGTCAAGATGGATCCGAGGGAGATGGCTCAGTGGATGGCAGCCCAATTTTGCAAGCAGCAGGAGCTATCACAGCAGGCCCAGGACACTGCTATGAAGGCCTTAATGGAACAGCAGAAACCAGTGCTTGATCTGGTGCAAGCTCTAGTGCAGCTGCAGAGCCAAAGTGGAACAGATGCAAGACCAGCAGTTAGTACTGGTGCACCACATGTGAACACTGTGGGACTCAATCAAGGGATTGGGGCATTTAATTTTGGGAAATTAACTCCAGAAGATAATGTTGATGATTTTCTAGAGTCTTTTGAAAGAGTGGCACAGGCTTTAGCATGGCCAGAGACCCAGTGGGCAGTAAGGCTGGCAGCCTCATTAACTGGTGAGGCACTAGCAGCTTACAGAGCAATGCCAGCAGCCCAGGCTTTGATTTATAAGGATGTAAAGGCAGCTATTAGAGATCGCCTAGGGTTGTCTATTTCAGAGTATAGGCGAATGTTTAGAGCTGTTACATTGAAAGTGGGTGAGACACCCATGGCTCTGAGTCAGAGAATCAGACGTTTAGCTGTAAAATGGTTGGAGCCTGAGCAAAAGACAGTAGAAATGTTATTAGATATTATAATGCTGGAACAATTTATGCTTGGGGTACCTAAAGATTTGAATGTTTTTCTTATACAGCAAAATTGCCAAAATCTTGGAGAGGCAACCATGCTAGCAGAGAGATTCTTAGAAGCCACGCAGGCTTGCCATAGAATGGGTGGCCGTCTAAAGATGGATGCTGAGGCTAGATGTGCTGTATTAGAAAAGAGAATAATTAAGAATGTTTCAGAAAATGAATGTACTGTATCAAACCAGATGACACAGTGGAATAGAAAGAAATGTTTCAAGTGTGGAAAAGTGGGACACTTAGAGAAGAGATGCCAGACACACACTAGTTTAATGGGTCTGGATTTAAAACAGCCCAAGGAAGGATTTCTTTTGATGGTTGATGTGCAAGGAATTACCACAAATGCATTATTAGACTCTGGGGCAGACCAGAGTATGATGTCAAAAAGGCTTTGGAAGAGGATAGAGGCCCAAGAAAGATTTGTGCCTAGAACCCCTGAAAGCCAAGTTCACATCAGATGCATTCATGGTGCTGCATCATCATATCCCACCTATAGGCTTAAGGTTAAGTACCTGGGGGAACAAGAGGAAGTCCTATTAGCAGTGGTGCCTAGGCTACCCTTTGATTTGGTTCTAGGGAAGGACTGGCCAAGATTTAAGCAGGAACTAGTGAAAGGGCTAGGAAAGAAGGAGGGAGAAGGTTTAATAATGGAAATAGCTCCCGGGCCTTTCTTTGGAAGTCCTCAGTCCCTAGCTAAAAAGATGGTTAAGCTTCCAGAAGGCCAAACTATGGGTAATAAGAGGAGCCTTGTATCCACCCGCTCGCAGGCTAAGTTAGAGAGCCAGCAGAAGGAGGAGGGGGAGCAGGCAGAGTTATTAGGAGATTTACCCTCTCATGATTTAATAACCCCATCATCTGGTAAAGTAAGAAAGTTGAAAGCACAAAAGAGGCGTGAGAGACTTTGCAGAGCACAGGGTAGGGCTGAGATGTTAGCTGGTCAGAGTTTACCCTGGGTGCCAGCTGAGTTGGTGGCAAAGTTTCCTAACTTTCCACAAGAGCAGCGAGCTGATCAAGCTCTCACCCGAGCTTTTAAGTATGCTCAGGAGGTCAGGGAGGAATTGCCCAGATTCAGACTAGATAATGACATATTATATAGAGAGAGTCAGGACCCCAGAAATGGTGCCATACGTAAACAATTGGTGGTACCCACAACTTTCAAAGGGCTAGTACTTAGGCTAGCACATGATCATCCAGTGGGAGGTCATAAAGGTATGCAAGGAACGCTGGATCAAATACTTGTGCGTTTTTACTGGCCAGGTATCTTCAAAGAAACTGCCCAGTTTTGTGCTGCATGTCCAGCGTGTCAGCGAGTTACAGCGGCACACCCACCGGTGGTGCCATTGATCCCCATGCCAATCATCACAGACCCAATTGGTCGCATTGCCATGGATATGGTAGGCCCATTAGTTAAAACGCCCCGAGGTTTCCAATACATCCTAGTTATGGTAGATCAGGCAACAAGGTTTCCCTGGGCCATACCATTGAGGAATGTTTCTGCAAAAACAATAGCTTTAGAGCTAGTAAAATTGTTTTGTGAAGTGGGATTCCCAAGAGAGGTGTTGACTGACCGAGGGTCCAATTTTGTATCCAAATATTTGGCCCAGGTCTGGGATGCCTTTGGCATTCGTCACGTGAAAACCTCAGCCTACCATCCACAATCAAATGGTTTGGTGGAGAGATTCAACCAAACTCTCAAACAAATGTTGAGAAGGGGGTTAGCAGGAGAGGTAAAAGAATGGGATATGTTATTACCCTTTGCCTTATATGCCTGCAGGGAAAGAATTCAAGTGTCCCTAGGTGTAACTCCGTATGAATTGATGTATGGTAGGACTCCCCGGGGTTTGTTGGATATTTTGAGGGAACAATGGATTGATCCTGAACCAGGAAGTCAGGAGGTGCCACTGTTTCTACGTGACTTGAGAGCACGTTTGAAAAGGACGTCGCAGGTTGCTGAGAGGAACCTGCAGGACAGTCAAGTTCGCCAGAAAGGGTGGTATGATAGAAAGGCCAAAAGCCGCCAATTAAGCATTGGTGAAAAGGTTTTGGTTCAAGTAGCAGGAACTGCTCCAAAATTTGAGGTACAGTGGAAGGGGCCATGGGAGGTTGTTAAACAAGTAAGCCCAGTGTCTTATATGGTAGAAAATGCCAGAGGGCGTAGGCAGACCTACCATATTAATGTACTTAAGTCTTGGAAGGAGAGGCCTGTAGATAATGACCTTGAACCCAGTCAGGAAGTAAGTGAGCTTCAAGAAGATAACACTCTCGTAGGTATTACGGACTGTAGAGAAGCAGTTTCACCAGTAAAACCAGTCCGTAATAACTTAAGCAGGGGGGTATGTGATAAGGAAGCTTATCATAGCTCAGGTAGGAGCTATAGAAAAGATGATGTGACTCTGAACAAGCAACCTGTCTGTTCTGGTAGAAGCAAGAAAACAGAGTTTTCACATAAAAGACTACCAGTCCCAGAATGCACCAGGTTTCCAGCAGCCATGAGAGGGGCTGAAGTGAGAGAATGTGTGTGCAATCAAGAGGGCTATGAGGTAATCCCTAAGCACTCATCTCAAAGGGCAGGGCCTGATTCAACACAGCTGCGCTGTGTTAGGGAGCAGCACACATTAGGACAGAATAAGAATAGAGCTTATTCTTCAGGAAACAGTTACTACAAGCTCCAGCCCAGCTTCAAGGAGAGTTTGAAGAACAGCTTCAGCAAAAGCCAAGCAGATAGAGAAGAGGAAACTCTCTGGAAGGAAGAGAAGAAAGGCCATTGGAAGGTCTGGGAGATTCCAAGGCAGTACTCATACTGGGAGGTATTCCAAAAGCCAGCAGAGTCCATTGGACTGGATTCAGCCAGAGGAATGGAGTGGCAGAGATAGGAATCACCAGTGGCTATCTGGAAGAGAGAAGACTGCATGTGGAAGGGACTTTCAGACCAAGGCCAGAAGGTATGTGAGAGAAGATCCACTGTCCAGGGATCAAGATTGGAAGGCTGGACATCAGAATTGGATTACATATTGGCCAGGCTATACAGAGAGGAATAATGATAGCAGGAGAGGCTCAGGTATGAACACTGATCCAGACCCTATCTATAATAGAGAGTGGCAGCAAGGGAATGAGCATTCTCATGATAGTGCCTTAATGAAAGACTCGTCTGTGCCAATGTATGATAGTGACCATATGCTGATTGATACAGCAGATGAAAATACAGTTTATATGGACTGTTCTCTATCTAAATGCTATTACTAGTTTTCTCTGAGCAAACACATCAGCCATCACAAAGAAACCTAACTTTGTTCTTTATTTCCACTGCAAACAGCTCTTAAAGCAGGATTTGGGCTCACACAGTAGCAGCCAGCCAGCTAAGGGCTTTCAGCTGGTCCATTGATAGTAATTAGGGCTGCACCTGATTGTGTGTGTGAGCAAGGGAGAATCCCTGCTGAGATCGGCGTGGAAAATAAGCAGAAGTTAACCTAACCAGCAAAGTTTATTCTTTACTTTGTGCCTTTGTATTTGGTAATTATTTGCTAAGAAAACATTAGCTAATTGCCTGACAACTGAAGGTTGTTTTCTGGTTTACTTTGTGACTTTTTGTTATCCATTTAAACACTGCAAGCAAGTAACCTCATTTATAGTGCTATCAAGCATACATGTGCTGGGTGAATTAAACCCCATCAATAAAAGAAGCATTTTATTGATCTTACCACTTGGTTTCACAACTCAAATTATTGTCATCAGCTGTGTTTGGGAGTGAATGAACTACAATACCCACAGTACCTTGCAAGAATCATATGAATATATGCATCGTCAAGATTGTGTAAGTTCTCACCCTAGGCAGCCGTCTGACAGCACGTACACGTTCTATCTTGAGAGTGAAAAAATGGACAGGCGTTCATGAAAGCCCGCATTTACCCAGAGGGAGCTCAGGATCCTGAGCGAACTGATCTGCGCCAGACAGAGTCATTTGTTCCCCGGCGCAGCAAAGAGGCAGGACCTTGCACGCATGAGGAGAGCATGGGTGCGCCACACCAGGTGGTACAACCGATCTGCCAACTAACCCCATGAAGTAAGTGTAAGGGGACAGGTCACACAATGACGGTTGTGCAACACAAATACAGCAAGCATCACATATCATACATGCAGAACATGGTCTAAATACCAGTCTGTGGGCCAAGCTGTTGCCACTGTAGATGCGTATGTTGTGGATTACAATCCTGCCCTATCCCCAGAATGCCCACTGACCTGATCACAGGGGTCTATTACACATCCTGGTGTTATGTTACCTGCATGTGATGTGGTCCTAAATGTCTGCTCCATCCCCAGGAGGCATCACACATGGTTACAGAGGTCTAGCATAGATCCTGGTGTTAGGTTAACTGCATCTGTGTCAGTCTCAGAGCTTTGCCATAACCCCAGGTGGCCCTTGACCTGATTACAGTGGTCCATTAGAGATTCTGGTGTCAGGGTACCTGCATCTGTTTCATTCTCACAGCTCTGCCCTAACTCCAGAAGGCCCTGGACCTGATCACAGAGGTCAATTAAAGATCCTGGTATTAGGGTACCTGCATCTGTTTCATTCTCACAGCTCTGCCCTATCCCCAGGAGACCCTGGACCTGATCACAGAGGTCAACTAAAGATCTTGGTGTCAGGGTACCTGCATTTGTTTCATTGTCACAGCTCTGCCCTAACCCCAGGAGGCCCTGGACCTGATTACAGAGGTCTATTATAAATCCTGGTGTCAGGGTAACTGCATCAGTTGGGGTTTCACAGATCTGCCCTAATGCCAGGAGGCCCTGGACCTCATTACAGTGGTCCATTAGAGATCCTGGTGTCAGGGTAACTGCATCAGTTGGGGATTCACAGCTCTGCCCTAACTCCAGGAGGCCCTGGACCTCATTACAGAGGTTTATTATAGATCCTGATGTCAGGGTAAGTGCATCAGTTGGGGTTTCACAGCTCTGCCCTAACCCCAGGAGGCCATGGACCTGATTACAGAGGTCTATTATAAATCCTGTTCTCCATGGATGAGCAGGATTACGTCAGCCACACCTGGTGACGTCCTCCGGGCGGCGCCATAGGTACGGAAGTGCTCTCTAGAGCTCAGAAAGGTGAGCCTTTCTGGGCATGCCTTCCGCCTTGCCTGCAAGATGGACTCTGCTCTCTATCTCAACTTTCTACAATTCAACAAGAAAATGCCGAAACCCGGTTTTAAAAAATGTCAACACTGCAAGAGAAAGATGAGCAGCGCTGATAGACATGACATCTGCTTGTGCTGCTTGGGCCCTGACCACCACGTGGAGAACTGTAAACATTGCAGGAAAATGTCCCCCAGGGCCCGACGATGAAGATGCCATGCTGTATATCTGCCTCTCCAAGTTCCTGCAGTTTAACCATCGATGGCTCCTGCTCCTTCCCCGTTGATGGCTCCGGCGCCGGCTTCGGATGTGCCCGCTGCGGCCTCCATCCCCTGCCGCGCAGCCGAGGGATCTCGTCCCGCCCCTCCGCCGACGTCTCTGAGGCATTTCACTGCTGCTTTGGACTCCCTCAGTCTTTCCAACGCCGTGGGGATGTCCAGGACCGCTACCTCCACCAAGCTGTGCCATGCAGTGTCCCAGATGGCGTCAGCCTGCAGTCCTCCACACATCTGCTGCAGTCCTCCAGCTCCGCCTACACTAGGGGCGGGGCTTGCGACCCGGAAGCGCCAGAGGAGCCCTGCAGAGAACGCAGCCATCGGCGCCGACACTCCAGCGCCGGGCACAGCTCTTCACCCCTGGAGACGGCACAGTTTGACTCCACCGGCGCAGAGAGTTCCATCGGCGCAAGGTCACCCCCGCGCCGCCGCATGGAAGTCACAAAGAAAGTTCCAAGGGGCAAAAATGTCAGTGCAGAAGCAGGGGCAGGAGACGCTACCACTCCAGCAGTAGCAGCAGCAGTACGGATCCCAGCTGCAGGAGGGGCAAGAGCAAGCACTCAAAGTGCCATCACCATTCCCCGCACCGCAGAGGTAGGGAAGTCTTGCACCGCAGACACCGGAGTGCGCGCCGAAGGCTTTCTAGCTCCAGTCCTAGCCACAGCAAGGGAAGCAATTCTAGCGGCAGATCAAGTTATTCCAGCATCTTGAACTTGCTTTCCCAGCTTCTAAAGCGGCCCTCCTCTCTGGCCCCCCCCTCCACCTCCCGACCATACGGCTCCCCCAGCGGTCAACCCATCGGATCTCCAAGGGGCAGCTCAGGCTATACTATATGTCTGGACATCCACGCCAGAGAAGCGGTCAGAGATGCCGCCCACTATTAATCCTTCCCGGACAGTCCCGCTGAAGAGCTCGACGCTGAGGAGGCCGTGGTGGGGTCTGCATCCCACGAGCCTTCTACCTCGGGGAATAGACTCTCTCTGGAGGCGGAGGACCCCCTCCCCCTCCGGAGGACCTCCCATCCCCTAAGTTCCTCAACAAGCTGGCTTCCACCTTGGCCCTGACGGGCCCAGCCGATGACAAAGAACCGGTACCGGAGGTTTTAAAATGCCTCGCTACCCTGAAGCCTGCCTTTGCACTGCCTATACATCAGACTTTGTGGGACAATCACTTGAGGCTATGGCAGACCCCAGCTTCTGGCCGTCCTTTTCCCAGGAGGCTTGAAACAAAGTACCAGGTATTTATTTATTATTTTATTTAGCTGCATTTATATTCCGCTTTTCACCGGGTCAAAGCGGTTGGGGGATACATTTAACACGAGGGGATATGACACACATACACTAATACTTACAGGGAACATGGGCAATGGAGGGTTAAGTGGCTTGCCCAAGACCACAAGGAGCACCTGTGGGACTAGAAACCCCAGTCCTTCCGGCCCAAGGTTGCTGTCCTCTAGTGGGATTTGAACCACCGGCCTGTAGTACCTTGCCCCAACCACTAGGCCACTCTTCCCCTAGGTGCAGCCTGTTCCTAGGTACAGCCTGTAGGTACAGCCCCTAGTACAGCCTGTAGTACCTTGCCCCAACCACTAGGCCACTCTTCCCCCAGGTACAGCCTGTTCCTAGGTACAGCCTGTAGGTACAGCCCTGTAGGTACAGCCTGTAGTACAGCCCCTAGGTACAGCCTGTAGGTACAGCCCCTAGGTACAGCCCCCTAGGTACAGCCTGTAGGTACAGCCCCTAGGTACAGCCTGTTCCTAGGTATAGCCTGTAGGTACAGCCCTGTAGGTACAGCCTGTTCCTAGGTACAGCCTGTAGGTACAGCCCCTAGGTACAGCCTGTAGTACCTTGCCCCAACCACTAGGCCACTCTTCCCCCAGTACAGCCTGTTCCCGGTTTCACAGCCCCCCAACTGCCTCACCAATCTATTGTGGTGTCCTCAGCCCTCAAGTGCATAAATCCTCGCGCACCCACGCCAACAGCCCACCTAGACGAGATCACAAACTCCTGGATGACATTGGGAAGAAAGTCTTCCAGGGGGCCATGCTCAACGCAAAATTGCAGCACATCAGTTCCAGCAAGTCCTATTCCAGGACGCATGCATGGCAGACTTTAAAGCCTCCACCGTATTGCTCCCTAAAGAAGCTCAAGCTATCGCTTCTAGAGCACTCACCGATTTGTCTGAGTGCAGCAAGCATATGGCCAGCGCAACCTTCGAGGCTTTCGACACAGCACTGAGAACTGCGGGAACAGCGATCTCTGCGAGGCGGTGGGCATGGCTGAGGGCCTCCGGCCTCCGGGACGACACTCACAACAGGATTGCGGATGCACCCTGCATGGGTGACTCCCTCTTTGGTTACAAAATCAAAGATACGGTCAACAATATGAAAGAACATTGTACCACACTACAGACCCTAGCCAAAGATGGGTTCGAGCGCCACAGTGGCACTCAGAAACACAATTCCCTAAGGAAACCGTACTACAACTCCAGCAAGAGGTACTCCTCAACCCGGAGATGGCAGAACACCAGGTACAAGAACAACTCTTACAACGGACCCTCACACCAGCGCAACTCCCAGAGGGACCGCAAACAGAAGAAAAGCAACAATGCACCCACAAACAAAAGTGGGCCCTCCTTTTGACGGCAACTCTCAAACAGCCACCCAAATCGGGGGCGCCTGACGCATTTCCTACCAGAGTGGCGAAAGATCTCCTCAGACTCCTGGGTCTACGAATCATCCATGCGCTTTTCTGCTCCACCAAGTCAAAGCATTCATCCCATCAGCAACACACCTCCACACCTGCACCTAACAATGGCCGCAGAGCTACTGCACCTGCTATCCACTCACACCATCGAGGAGGTAAACCCAATCAAAAGAAACTCTGGATTCTACTCCAGATACTTCCTAATTCCCAAGAAGACAGGTGGCTTCCGCCCCATCCTGGACCTCCGCAGACTCAACAAGTTTATCGTCAAAGAGAAATTCAGGATGTACTCCCTCAACTCCATCCTCCCTCTGATTCAGACAGGTGAATGGATGGCATCCCTGGATCTACAAGATGCCTACATTCATATCCGCATCCACAAATCCCACAGGAAGTACCTCCGCTTCCACGTGCTGGGACAACATTACCAATACAAGGTCCTTCCCTTCGGATTGTCCCCAGCTCCATTTTTCTTCACTATGTGTGTAGCCATGGTAGCAGAACACCTCCGCAAGCAGAACGTCTCCATTTTTCCATACCTGGATGACTGGCTCCTCACGGCACCCTCGGTCCCGGAGCTTCTGGAATCCTTGCGGAAAACCACTTCACTGACCACCTCTCTGGGGTTTGTCATCAACTTCCAGAAGTCGCATCTCACACCCTCCAAGAGATTAGAATTCATCGGAGCCGTGATAGACACCAAAGTCTCGAAAGCCTATCTTCCCGACCAGAGACTAGCCACCATCACCTCTCTAGCGTGCAAGGCGGCGACAAAGGAGACCTCTTCAGCGAGGTTCATACTGTGTTTGCTGGGCCACATGTCTGCCACAACATCAGTCCTTCCCATGGCGAGATTGCAGATGCGCCCACTCCAGTGGCATCTACGTACCCACTGGAATCAACACTCTCAGCCCCTCTCCAAGCGCATCCCAATGACTTCGCAGGCCAGGGCTCAGCTTCGCTGGTAGACATTCTCGGAGAACCTCTCAGGGGGAAAGGACATCCACCCACTCGAACATCAAGTGATCCTCACCCACGGATGCCTCCACCGCTGGCTGGGGAGCCCATGTTCAACAATTCATCAGCCAAGGGGCTTGGTCCCCGCAGGAAAAGCTCCTGCACATCAACCTGCTCGAGTTAAGAGCCATCAGATACGCTCTCAATGTGTTCCTACAACAAGTGCGCGGCAACACTATTCTCATTCAGACAGACAACCAGGTCGCCATGTATTACGTCAACAAGCAAGGGGGCACGGCCTCATGCTCTCTGTGCCGGGAGGCGCTACGGATCTGGTCCCTAGCCTTGGAGAATGGATGCAGTCTATGAGCCTCCTATCTCCCGGGAGATCAGAACACCTAGCAGACAAGCTCAGCAGACAACTGCAGCCTCACGAATGGTCTCTCCTTCCGAAGGTCTCCGACAGCCTCTTCCAGCTCTGGGGATCACCAAGCATCGATCTATTTGCCACAGAGCAGAATGCCAAGTGCCTTCTGTTCTGTTCCAGACACCCGTCAGCCAGGAGGTTGGCAGCGGATGCCTTCGACGTGTTCTGGGGGGAGTGGTCTCTGGTATATGCCTTCCCGCCGACCCCTCTCATTCCTGCAATACTTCAACGAATAATTCACGACAAAGCCCGCGCCATCATAATCGTTCCCCACTGGCCACGTCAGATGTGGTTTGCTCTCCTCCTGCGCCTAGCACGCGGAGCCCCGAAGCGCCTGCCGCTCCGACCATACTTCCTATCGCAGAATGAAGGCAACATTTGGCACCCCAGTCTTGAAGCCCTAGCTCTCACTGCCTGGAGGTTGAACGGCTGAGCCTTTCAACACTTCAGCTACCCTCAGAAGTGCAGGACGTGGTTCTCGCTGCCAGGAGACCTTCTACCAGAAAGTCCTACGGCCTCAAGTGGAAGAGGTTCAGCATCTGGTGTGCTGCTCAAGGCCTCAACCCCATCACGTGTCCACTACCCAACGTCCTTCAGTATCTTAGTTCTCTATCCAACCTCGGCCTAAAAACCCAGTCCATCCGGGTGCATCTCTCGGCGATAGCGGCTTTCCATGCACCACCAGAAGGAGCCAACTCTATTGCGACACTGCCCCTTACGGCACGCTTCATGAAAGGCCTGACGAATCTGAAGCCTCCTATCAGACACCCGGTTCCTAACTGGGACCTCAACACAGTCCTCCAGAGTCTGACACTGGAGCCTTTCGAACAGCTTCACTCCGCCAATATGAAGTTCGTCTCATGGAAAACACTTTTTCTGGTAGCCATCACTTCTGCTAGGAGTATCGGCGACCTGCAAGCACTGGTCTCACATCCTCCTTATACTCAGCTGCCCCGGACCCATGCATCCTTAAGGACAAACCCAAGGTTCGTGCTGAAAGTGCCTTCTGCTTTCCATGTCAACCAGTCCATTGAACTCCCCTCATTTTTTCCCAAGCCGCATGCATCAGACGAAGAACGCCGCTTGCACACCCTGGACTGTCTCCGGGCCCTCTGGGTCTATCTGCTCAGAACTCAACCCATCCGAAAGGGCAAACAGCTGTTTGTGTCCTTCGACCCAAACAGGCCCGGTAGGCCCGTCAACAAGAGAACACTCTCTCATTGGGTCTCCGCCTGCGTTGCCTACTGCCTTGACCCTTCAGGCACCCAGGAGCATCCAAGAGTTGGCCTGTACAAGCTCAGAGCGCACGCCACCTCAATTGCCACCCTTCGTTCGGTCCCTCTGAGTGATGTCTGCAAAGCTGCCACTTGGTCTTCCCCGCACACGTTCCAGAGGCACTACTGCCTTGACCTGAGGCCTCAGGAGGAATGTGCCCTTGACACGGCCGTACTCTCCACGGCAGCGGACTGTAATGCGCCTGCAGCACTGCCAGGCCCTTCCAGGACACCTTAAGCATGAGCGCTTAAGGTGTCCTGGAAGAGGAGAGTGTGTGAGTGTGTGTGTGAGTGTGTGTATGCCTATCCATTGTTTTGTGGCTGCCCACACTTCACTGGGCTCATAATATCCCACTGCTACCAGCGTTAGCCTGAATATGTGCATAATGAGGAGCAAGGTATTGTGGGTACGGCCCAGACCGGGCGGATTGGCCAGGATGCATCTTCACAGGGTGTGGGGCAATGGCTGGGACACTTTAGTTCCCGACCACCTCCTGCATTGACAGGGTGGCCACAGCATGTCATGCTGGGAGGACACTCTCACTCTGACTGAGCAGTAACCATGGCATGTCTAGGTTCCCATTCCTTATAAGGCACTTTGTAACGTGCCTGTAACATATGTTAGTTTAAGGCACATTGTAACACATGTTAGCTGATATGGCTTGTTGTAATGATGTACCACCTACACCTTTATATGGGCATCTGTACCATTACCATGGAACCTAATGTGTGTAACATTACTGCAGTTTAGTAAACATATCTCTAAGGTAAATATAAATCAAGGAGGGCATATTCAACATGTTTTAGACAATGAGCAGGCTTGCCAATAGTTAAAATGTGTTTGTACCACTGAATATCCCCACAGACCATGTGAAAGGTTTCTGGTGTCAGTAGCTATCCAGCTAGCAACAATGTTCAGCTATTAACAAGGTAGCTTAACCCATTAAAGTTAGAACAGGTGAATGACTGTCCTAACTTTAACTGGTTAATGCTATCCAGTTAGTGGCTGAATTTTTCCCTTCATTGGATAGTGATGCTACTGTCTGGAAAACCCACATATTCAGCAACGGAAAACAAATAAGTTTCTGCACTGAATTTCTGAGTTTAATTAAGGCAGCCGTAGTTAGCTGCTTTAAATAGCCTAGTTGCTGCCATTGAATATGGCCTCTCAAAGTTTTATAAGCTATATTTTAGGAAAAACAAAACAAATGAAAAGATACATTTTGGCCTTCCAAAACACAAACCTATACACTGTTATTGAAGAAAAGCATAGCTTTATAGGTTTTGCATTTAATATAACCTTGTTAGGTGCCAAACTGAATCTACTTTAGTAAAGGAACCTCTAGATCCTTGTGTGTTTATATAAAATAAAATACTTGGCTACTTGCCCCTCTCAATCTAGGTAACTTTTATCAACAAAGTATCCTCTTAATGCACAAATTAGAATGTCTTGTTATCGTGACGACTTGGCAGATAGTATATGCTAATTTACATGTAAGGGGAGAATTTTATATAAGGGGGCATGTACTTTTGAGTGCCAAGTATTTCCCTAAAATGCGCTATTTATTTATTAATGCATGTATATGGTGATATACATGTGTAAATAACCTCTTATAAAAAAGCACCCAGTGTTAGAGTATGTGCATTGACTTAATGTCATTTACTTTGCTGGTGGGTGAGCACATAAGCAGTTTGCATGGAACACAGGCAGAACACTTACCTATGCACATAGATTATAAAAAACACTATAATCTATGAACATACTTGCAAAATACAGGCACAGACATTTACACAAGTTCTAGGACTGGCATAAAGGACCATGCCTTAACTGAAGGCACAATTCTGCCACTTATGCTAGTATTTTAAAAAGAAAAAATCGGTTCCTACTTTTCCTTATAAAATAGTGCCTAAGTAGATGCTTAGTTTCACGTATAAAGTTGGCATCATGTGCACAGTGTGGAAAGGGGCAGGGAATAGGTATGGACTTTGCCTTGCAGATAATGTATAGCAATGTATTGACCTCCATACAGAAACCCTGTGCTAGAGCCCCACACAAAAGCTCTTGCCCAGGGTATCATAATGCAAGTTTAAATGCAGATGTTTTGCTCACTGATGCTGTAAATAAAAAGCACTGAAATAAGCTGTGAAAAAAAAGTCTGCACTAAACAAGGAGAGCAAGCCAGACACATCTAAATAAGGGGTCTGCATTAGCAGTCCCTACGTCTTGCACAACGGTTTGTCATGCTGTCCTAAAAAAATAATGGTCATATGAGATGAAGTTTGACACATTATCTCAAAAGATCCAAGATGCACTGAGCCCCCATTGCCTCCAATCTGCTAGTCCCAATCCCCCAACAAGGGATAGAGGTTTAGTACTGCTGGATCGGGCCCCCCCCCCCCAACTGATACAAAAAACACTGGGTTGCTCTAGTGGCCTCTAGATCTCTGAATAAAACTTTGTCCCAGCTCATTTCCAATAAAAAAGGCTCTCAGTTGGCCCCCAGACCCTACTAGACCCCTCCTACCTCCCCAGTACCTTAAATGATGATAGGAATGCTGCCCACATTCTTGCCTCTGAGCTGCCATCTTGTAAAATGGCAGTGCTTGACCCCATGCAGTTCATCATGGAATGCACAGTATGGGTCAGTTTCCCAAAAAAGTTAAATAGTACTTTATTCGTTAGATTGAACATCCCCCCCCCCCCCAGCATGTGTCTTGGGACACACCAGCATGAGCTAGTTAGTCTTCTGCCCCCGCACTGTGCATCCCAGGATGCACAACAGGGGGTGTTTATGTCTGCCAAAGAAGGAATTTGTGCATGCCAGGATGTACTGTATGGAGTCCAGCCACACCATTTTATAAAATGGCAATTTTGGAGACAGGAACATGTGGGCAACACTCCTGCCTCTGGTCATGTTAGATGATGGGGATCCAGGGTTGTATGGGGAACCCATCAAGAGTCTTTTTTATTAGAAAGGTCAGGTTGGAATTTGGGACAGGGGCCTAGCAGCCACTAGGACCCCAATTGCACCAATCGGAGAGAATTCAGGAGGGCCCTGAGCCCCCATACCCATGTTGGGAGTCAGCACCAGTGGATCGGAACCTATGCCTGATTAGATCATATCAGGTAAAGTGTCAAATTTCACCTGAGATGATACTTTTGCTCCCATCAGCATCTTTATGCCAGCCCTGAGCTGACATAAAGATTCAGCGCAAAAGGAAGAGTAGAAAACTACCCCCCATTATGGGCATCAGATAAGGTAAACCAAAGAATCCCTTGCAGAGTGGGTATCTCTGACACCCCCATATAGCACATTCACTGTACTGCATGCCCACTACACACTCCATATAAGTTCCTCCTCCCCAGACCCTCCTTTAAGCTTAGTTAAAACTTATTCACTTGGGGAATTAACTCCCTACCTATTACCCGAAAGATTTCAATACCATACTCCAAGTGAGTGGTTGTTTGCAAGCATAGAGTGGTAGCTTAGATTAAGTAAGGGTGCATGATTGACATGTGAAATGTGTGTGGGGTGGGGGGTTTCTAGCTATTAACTAGGGGGTGAGGGGGAAGGGGAGCCTGTGAGGACCCAGCATGGCCCGCGTAAGAGAGAGTTCCTGGCCCCTGACAACGAATCCTGGTTGATAAGCAAGCCCACTCGCCTGTAACGGCGCAAATTGGAGTGGCAGTGCGCGATCATGTCTGCGGGCAAGCAGACCCGTTTAGATTTCGCAGCTGCAGCCTCATCTGCCAATAAAAGAACTAAAACCGACCCGCCATCCCCGTTAAAGATGGCGTCTTCTCAAGAGGCGGCGGAGGGGCTTCAGGAGATTTTGAAGGAGGTGCGGGCAATTTGCTCTCGGGTAGACTCGAACGGCGAGTCCCTTGCATCAATGCAATCGGGCTTGAAAGAGCTTACAGACCAAATGCACTTGTTATCGCAAAGGGTCGAGAAAGTGGAAACCATAGCAGAGGTGCATGAGGAACGCTTGGCCCACGTTCCTAAACTCAATCGCAAGCTTGACGGGCTCGAAAGGAGCTTAGAGGATATGAAACAATAGGGCCCGACGTAATAATATACGCATATTGGGTATAGCGGAAGGGGCGGAAGGAGGTGATCCCATTCGCTTCCTGGAACTTTTGATACCGAAGCTATTGAAAATTGAGTTTTCTCGCCCGTTTGAAATTGAAAGGGCTCACTGGATCCCATCTACAGTCAACCAACGATCTGAGCCCCGGCCCGTTGATCTTGTGTGTGCTGAGGCACCAGCATGCAGCCCAAATTCTGGCGGCAGCAAAAGCTTGCCAGTCTCTCCAATATGAAGGTTGGAGGGTTGCCTTCTATCCGGATTTTAGCAAGCCTACCGTGGAAAAGAGGAAGCAATTTCTTGCGCTGAGGCCCTTCGTCTCCAGCGCTTACAGGCCAGATATGGTTTATTTAACCCTGCGCGATTTAAGGTAACGTTGAAACAAAGTGACCAAAACATTTGAGGATCCAGCAGCGCTCGCAGGTTATATAGAAGATCAGGAGGCTTTGCAAATGCAGTCAAGTTAAGAACCTGGTGCTCCTTGTGGTCGGTATTTGTCTACAGAAGACATGGGCACGATGGGAGGAAATCTGGTCCTGCAACTCCTCCGGATACCCTAAGTTAAATTAATCGGGCCTAAAGCTTTACCTATGTGGTTACATTTAGGCTGAAGACACCCAACTGGACAGTCTATGCTGAACAGTCCTAGCTCTAGGGGGATGAGTGGGTTCTTGTGGCCTAGTCTAAGGGAGAGTGTTGTAATGTCTAATGTTTTGTCTCCTTTTCTCCTTCCTAATGCTGGTCTGCTTGCCTGGCAGGGAGGAATTTATTGTGGGAACGCATTCTGGGGGCCAGGATGCGCTATGCTGGATGATCTTGTTGGCTCACCCAAGATGGTCTTGTTATTTGTTTTATTGGGGGGGGGGGGATAAGGGAAGGTTCTTGGGGGAGAAGATGGGTCATACTTTTGGGGGAAGCTTACCGCAAGTTGTAAATGAGGGTATGTCTGTAAGTAACAAAGTTGTAAATGAGGCTGTGTCTGTAAGTAACTATGGCTGATGGGTTAAAGATCCTATCCCTGAAAGTGGTAGGGCATTAAGAACCCAAGAAAAGGAAAAAATATTAGCGTATTGCTCTCGCCAACATGCAGATATTGTACTCCTGCAGGAGACTCACCTCACGTTGCAGGAGACTGGAAAGCTAGCGGACAAGCAATATCTCTTGGCTGGCTCTTCACCAGCCGACCATAAGAGAAATGGGGGTGGCCACACTTGTGTGCAAAGCATTGGGGGCAACAATTGTAAAGACTAGTAATGATAACCTTGGGAGGTTGTCCAGGTCTTTAATTAAGATTGGTGATATTAAATTTTCAATCGTCAATGTGTATGGCCCTAACATAGATGACCCCAACTTCTTCTGTACCTTAAATAGTACTCTTCAGAGTGACCAATTGGCCCCGATAATAATGGGCGGGGACTGTAACTTGGTAAGGGAGTCACTGGTGGATCGCTGTCCAGCGAGGGTCGACAGGCTCTCTCGCGCGGACATGGCTCTTTCAGCCTTGATGGAGGATTGTGGGTTAGTAGATATATGGAGACTGCTCCATCCGACCGAAAAGGACTTTACCTTTTTCTCCCCAGTGCACAACTCCCTCTCCCAGATTAACGATGTATTTTCTAGGTTCTCTCGATTCAATTGTAATTTCGAGCAACTGTGAAGTGGATATCTTAGGCATGGACCGTGTCTGATCTGCAGCCATATATCCTGGTACCGAGAGGAAAATATACAGATCCAGCCCGCTATGGCTGTTTAACAGAGGGGGGGGGGGCATGGCTGGCGGGATCCATAGTCCTTTCAGAGTGGAATTAAGGGATCCCATTAGGTTATATTTTTTGACTAATAAATTGGGGGACACTGCAGGTTGGGCCTGGTGGGAGGCGTTAAGGCCTCTCTCAGGGCAACTATCACTAGTTTTACAAGATCGAGAGCAAAAGGAGGGAGGCCTTCAGCTGTCAAGTTTTAGATAGCCAGAGTAAAGCAGGGGAGAGGAAGAGAGGCCTTTGGGCCAGGCATCACGATTGCAGGGATCTTACTTAGAATGCAAAGATTGCCGATTTCATGTATAATGAGAAATTGAGCGCCACTGTGACAGTTGAGCAGGTAATGTTTGAAAGACAGGATGCCAAGGTATTATGTGGAACAAAACAAAAGGCCAGTAAGCGTTGTAGCGAGCAACTTGCGAGGGGAAAGAAAAGAGACAAATCAAGGGATATCGTCTCCATTCAATCAGACAAGAGTACGCCAGCTAACAATGAGCAAAATCTTGGGGGAGAGTTTTCAAAATTCTATTCCACATTGTTTCTTCTACCGAGGTGTCGCCAGCAGCGATAAGTGCTAGTTTCTTGGATGGGTTAGACCATCCCATAAATTGGAAGGCCCAGCAACTTCAGCGGGCTCTAGGAGGTAAAAGCCTTCTATAGGTAAAAGAGCTTTCCATGGTAATTGAGTCTATGGATCAGGGGGAAAGCTGGCAGGCCCTGATGGTATGCAAGCACGAACCCTATATAAAGTTGCTTGAGCACAGAGTTGGACCCTATACATACTGTTGTAATTATGAGGATTTAGAGAACGAAGGGCACAAAGGTAAGGGACTTAGCGTAGTGTAACTTTTCGGGATGCCACACGATAGTAGTGAATGGTCAAAAACCGGCAAAAGACCATACTCGGGTCATGAATTTACAGGGCCCATATCTTTATTAATGCAGACTACTAAGATCTATGCGAGCATGCTGGCGGAAAGTGGCTTGCCACTTTCATCGGGCGAGTTAGTGCATTTCTGACCAATGTGGCTTCATTCCAGGCAGGTCAACATTCAGACAATGCTAGGCTGTTGTGCAATTTGCTCGATAGGGATTCCGGGGGAAGCGACCCCATTAGTTGCACTCTCCCTCGATGCTGAGAAGGCACGTTTGACAGGCTAGAGTGGCCTTATTTGTTTTCTGTACCTAAAGTGGTTTGGGTTAGGGGATGGACTTCAACAAGGTCAGGTCAGGGTATTATCTGCCAGAAAGCCAGTGCTTAGGGTTCCTCGGCCAAATCGGCATTCCTATCCAGTCTTTTTCTCTTTCATCCTTAGCATCCGCACTAGAATCGGCAACTAGGCAGGGCTGCCCTCGTTCACATTTGCTTTTTGACCTGGCGTTAGAAACTTGTAGCAATAGCCAATTAGACGATTAGTCAGGGAGGATATAAAAAGGGCTTTAGGGTCCGAGAGCTGAGGTGTGAACACTTTCCGCATAGCTGAGACGATCTACTGGTATTCACGCAGCCCTCCGAGGGGGCGGTCCCACAGATTTTGGAGTTACATAATGTATACTTCGAGGAATCTTGGGGTATAAGATTCAATGGGCCTAAGTACGTAGCTAGTTCGCCGCTTAAGCAAGTGCTCGCAACGCGACGAGGATTAATGGCCCCTTTTCCCTTTCGGTGGGATGTCAAGAGAGCATCAAATACTTTGGGAGCCTGGTACAGTGCATCAAGTGGATAGCATGACCGGTTCAGTGGGGCGAATATGGAGGAACTAACCCGCATGATACGTAACAAAACTTTAGCATGGTCTCCCTCTGCAATTCACTTGGTCGCGGGAAGGCTAGAAGAAATTACTTAAAATCGGTGTTGGCGCCTAGGAGTAACTATGTGTCTAGGTATGCTCACATTCATTTGTGGCCGGGGGTAGAAGGCATATGCAAAATTTGGAGAGAAGCCTTTGGAGGTTTCTCTGGAACAATGCCTCAGCCAAGAATTGCTCATGCAAAGAAATTCGCACAAGATTACAGGGAAAGGAGGCAGGGGTTCAAATTTTCCCGATTTTCAATGGTAGCATCATGCTCTTACTGACTTAAAGCAGGGAAAGCTTTGTGGGTTTTGACACGGAGGACATGATGCCATGCCCAAAGCTGGCTCAAAGTAGAGGGCCCAATTATTGCCATCTCCGTGCCCGCCGATTCACTTATTGGGGATGGCTACACCCAGAGGAGGGCGGCGGGCGACGGGGCACGGTGTGATTCGGGCCATCTCAAGTTGCTTTTCTCTAAAATTGATGCAGCTGGCAGGCAATGATGGGAAAAGCCCCTCAAAATCAACATCTCATTGTGGTGGAATCCGCAATTTAAGAATAGAGGAGCGGAGGATAGCCATGGAAGAAAGGAGTTTGGCAAGGAAAAAAAGGGGGTTTGGACAAGGGGTACATTTAGTGGGTTTGAAAGGTTGGAAGGACTTTCCCTCTCTGACCATTGTGGGGAGTTTTCCTTGCCTCAGAGCAGCTACTTTCAGTGGTTCATAGGTTCGCACACAGTAGTCTCAGCGGACCTAAGGTCAAAAATTGGGGAGTTGGTAGATGAGGGTAGCACTGTGTCAAAACCATCAAAGAAATATGTGCGTTGAGGATCAGGCGCAGTTTCAAGGCTGTATGGCCTTGTATAGAGGACTATGGCTGCTCAAAAACCCACAGGGGGATTATCACAAGGTATGGGAATCTGCTTTTATCTTTAGCTCTTGGTCTGACTAATTCATGGAAAAAGCGGCATGTGGGGGGTTCCCATAACTAGGAACAATCCGGTCAGCCCGCCATTCATGCAATCAATGTATTTCCTGTTAAGGGCCTACATCATGCCTGCCAAGCTTTCAAAGATGGGATAAGTCTTTCCAATGGGAAATTGGTTGGTCGGAGTCAGCGGGGAAGAAAGGTACATATTAGGAAATAGTTTTACGATTGCCCCTTAGTGCAAGCAATTTTGGAAGGCGCCATTTGGGGGTAAATCCAAACTTGTATCTTGGACTATTTTCAGTCAAGTCTCCCAAGAGTGTAATCTTTATGAGATTTGGAGGCTCCCCCAGGATAGTTAGTTTTTCAAAAAAAAAAAGCTTTTTTTTGTTTAAAACTTTATGATAGCGCTTAGCTTTGCCATAGTTGATCCTGATCAAACTGGAAAAAGTTTTTCAAAGTTTAAGTCAGGGGAAAAATGCGGTGGAGCCTTGTGGTCCAATATTCCAAATATGACACAACTGTATAGTAAACTGCATTACCCCGATAAAGGGGAGCTAAGCTACGATTAGATGGTCAGTATTGGGATCAGTATGTAGATAGCTCAAACGTCCGTTTAGATACGGTGATCAAAGTTACCAGAGATTTCAGCTTTTGAGCTTGTGGCTTTATCTGGTAAGGGAGGGGTACAAGAGTTGTCTTGCGGGGGGGGCTTCTACGGAATGTGATTTTGTTGCTTGCTTTTCTTTCTCCATGAGGAGCCTGCGGTAGGTTGGGGGGGGGGAGGGGGGCGGCGGGAAGTTTTAGTCTTGTGTTAAGGGTTTCATTTATTGCTTTTGGCAGTATATGGGCTGTTGTGTGTTGCGATAAAAAATTGGTTATAAATAAAAAATAGAATTAAAAAAAAAATTAGGGGTGGGTGAGGGGAGTCGGGAGTCATGTAGGGGGGACACATGACCTATCCCAGAGAGGATGGCGAACCTATGGCCAACGCGTGCCAGCTGTGGCCACGCGAAGGCCTTGCAGCTCGGCACGCGTAGTGAAGGTCCGCACAAAAACAAGAAAAAGCTGGGCGCTGGCTGCCTGCACGCGGACGCGGCCCCAGCATGCAGTGTACCGCGCGGGGGGCCCCCTCAGTCCCGCTAAGCCCCTCTGGCCAAGGGACTTTCAGATTCGCGAGGGAGACAGCGTCTCCCTCGCGTCTCTGTTAAGCCCGTAGGGGTTAATGGCAGAAATTTCCAATCAGACCCCTTTTCAGACGCGAGCGGGACTGATGGCGAAATTTCCCCTAGGAGCCCCTGCGGGTTAAACAAGAGACGGCGAGGGAGAGCGCTGTCTCCCTCGCGA
>CM066035.1:388121363-388192752 GCA_033557465.1 Ichthyophis bannanicus | reverse complement strand
TTCTATCTGTGAGAGTGAAAAAATGGGCAGGGCGTTCAGTGAAAAGCACCGCAGTTTACCGCGTAGGTGAGCAGTCAGGATCCTCTGAGCGAACTGATCCTGCCTGCGCCAGACAGAGTCATTTGTTCCCCCCCCACCCACGGGCGCAGCAAAGAGGCAGGCAGACCTTGCAACGCAATGAGGACAGCATAGGGTGCGCCACACCAGGTGGTACCACCGATCTGTGCGCAACTCAGGACCCCATGAAGTAAAGTGTACGGGGGCCGGATCGACTGACAATGACGGTGTGGTGCAACACAACTACAGACAGCAAAGCATCACATATTCATACCCATGGCAGAACCTGGTCTAAATCCTACCAGTTCTGTGGGCCAGCTGCTGTATGCCACTGTAATGCGTATGTTTGTGGATTACAATCCTGCCCTAGCCCCAGAATGCCCACTGACCTTATCACAGTGGTCGATTGACACATCCTGGTGTTATGTTAACGGCATGTGTGATGTGTTCCTAGAATGTCCTGCTCCATCCCCAGGAGGCATCAACACATGGTTTACAGAGGTCTAGCCTAGATCCTGTCAGATTGTTAGGTTAACTGGCATCTGTGGTCAGTCTCAGAGCTTTGCCATCAAACTCCCAGGTGGGGCCCTTGACCTGATTACAGTGGTCCATTAGAGATTCTGGTGTGCCAGGGTACCTGCATGCTGTTTTCATTCTCACAGCTGCTGCCCTAACTCCGTAAGGGGCCCTGGACCTGATTCACAGAGGTGCAATTAAAGATCCTGGGTAATTTAGTAGGGTACCTGCAATCTGTTTCAATTCTCCACCAGAGCTCTGGGCCCTAGCTATCCCCCGGAGACCCTTGGAGCCCTGATCACAGAGGTCAACTAAAGATCTTGGTGTCAGTGATTACCTGCAATTTGTTTCATTGTCACAGGCTCCTGCGCCTAACCCCGAGGAGCCCTGGACCTGATTACAGAGGTCGATATTATAAATCCTGGTGTCAGGGTTAACTGCATCCGTTGGGGTTTCAACAGATCTGCCCTAATGCCAGGAGGCCCTGGACCTCAATTACAGTGGTCCCATTAGAGATCCTGGTGTCAGGGTAACTGCATCAGTTGTGGGATTCCACAAGCTCTGCCCCTAACTCCAGGAGGCCCTGGACCCTCATTACAGAGGTTTATTATAGATCCTGAATGTCAGGGTAAGTGCAATCAGTGTTTGGTGTTTCACAGCTCTGGCCCCTAACCCCCAGAGGGTCGCCCCCATGGACCTGCTCTCTTCGTTCTGCGAGATCTGCGCGCCGCGGTCCTGTGTGCGGCCTTACAGAAGGTCTATTATAAATCCTGTTCCTCCATTGGATAGCCTGATTACGTCAGCCAAAAACCGCGGTCATCACTGGTGTACGTCCTCCCGTGGCGCGGCGGCGCCATAGGTACGGAATTGCTCTCTAGAGGCTCAGAAAGGTGAGCCTTTCTGGGCATGCCTTCCGCCTTGCCTGCAAGAACGGACTCTGCTCTCTATCTCAACTTTTCTACAATTCAACAAGAAATGCCGAAACCCGGTTTTAAAAAATGTCAACACTGCAAGAGAAAGATGAGCAGCGCTGATAGACATGACATCTGCTTGTGCTGCTTGGGCCCTGACCACCACGTGGAGAACTGTAAACATTGCAGGAAAATGTCCCCCAGGGCCCGAAGATGAAGATGCCATGCTGTTTATTCCGCCTCTCCAAGTTCCTGCCGTTTAACCATCGATGGCTCCTGCTCCTTCCCCGTTGATGGCTCCGGCGCCGGCTTCGGATGTGCCCGCTGCGGCCTCCATCCCCTGCCGCGCAGCCGAGGGATCTCGTCCCTCCCCTGCCGCCGACGTCTCTGAGGCATTTCACTGCTGCTTTGGACTCCCTCAGTCTTTCCAACGCCGTGGGGATGGTCCAGGACCCGCTACCTCCACCAAGCTGTGCCATGCAGTTTCCCAAGATGGCGTCAGCCTGCAGTCCTCCACACATCTGCTGCAGGTCCTCCAGCTCCGCCTACAACTAGGGGCAGGGCTTGCGACCCGGAAGCGCCAGAGGAGCCCTGCAGAGAACGCAGCCATCGGCGCCGACACTCCAGCCGCCGGGCACAGCTCTTCACCCCTGGAGACGGCACAGTTTGACCTCCACCGGCGCAGAGAGTTCCATCGGCGCAAGGTCCCCCCGCGCCGCCGCATGGAAGTCACAAAGAATGTTCCAAGGGGCAAAAATGTCAGTGCAGAAGCAGGGGCAGGAGACGCTACCCACTACCAGCAGTAGCAGCAGCAGTACGGATCCCAGCTGCAGGAGGGGCAAGAGCAGCACTCAAAGTGCCATCGCCATTCCCCCGCACCGCCGAGGTAGGGAAGTCTTGCACCGCAGACACCGGAGTGCGCGCCGAAGGCTTTCTAGCTCCAGTCCTAGCCACAGCAAGGGAAGCCAATTCTAGCGGCAGATCAAGTTATTCCAGCATCTTGAACTTGCTTTCCCAGCTTCTAAAGCGGCCCTCCTCTCTGCCCCCCCCTCCACCTCCCGACCATACGGCTCCCCCAGCGGTCAACCCATCGGATCTCCAAGGGGCAGCTCAGGCTATACTATATGTCTGGACATCCACGCCAGAGAAGCGGTCAGAGATGCCGCCCACTATTAATCCTTCCGGACAGTCCCCGCTGAAGAGCTCGACGCTGAGGAGGCCGTGGTGGGTTCTGCATCCCACGAGCCTTCTACCTCGGGGAATAGACTCTCTCTGGAGGCGGAGGACCCCCCTCCCCCTCCGTAGGACCTCACATACCCTAAGTTCCTCAACAAGCTGGCTTCCACCTTGGCCCTGACGGGCCCAGCCGATGACAAAGAACCGGTACCGGAGGTTTTTAAAATGCCTCGCTACCCTGAAGCCTGCCTTTGCACTGCCTATACATCAGACTTTGTGGGACAATCACTTGAGGCTATGGCAGACGCCCAGCTTCTGGCCGTCCTTTTCCCAGGAGGCCTTGAAACAAAGTACCAGGTATTTATCTATTATTTTATTTAGCTGCATTTATATTCCGCTTTTCACCCAGGGTCAAAGCGGTTGGGGGGGATACATTTAACACGAGGGGATATGACACACATACACTAATACTTACAGGGAACATGGGCAATGGAGGGTTAAGTGGCTTGCCCCAAGACCACAAGGAGCACCTGTGGACTAGAAACCCCAGTCCTTCCGGCCCAAGGTTGCTGTCCTCTAGTGGGATTTGAACCACCGACCTTCCGGCCTGTAGTAACCTTGCCCCAACCACTAGCCCACTCTTCCCCTAGTGCAGCCTGTTCCTATGTACAGCCTGTAGGTACAGCCCCTAGTACAGCCTGTAGTACCTTGCCCCAACCACTAGGCCACTCCTCCCCCCGGAACAGCCTGTTCCTAGGTACAGCCTGTAGGTACAGCCCTGTAGGTACAGCCTGTAGTACAGCCCCTAGGTACAGCCTGTAGGTACAGCCCCTAGGTACAGCCCCCTAGGTACAGCCTGTAGGTACAGCCCCTAGGTACAGCCTGTTCCTAGGTATAGCCTGTAGGTACAGCCCTGTAGGGTACAGCCTGTTTCCTAGGTACAGCCTGTAGGTACAGGCCCCTAGGTACAAGCCTGTAGTACCTTGCCCCAACCACTAGGCCACTCTTCCCCCAGTACAGCCTGTTCCCGGTTTCACAGCCCCCCAACTGCCTCACCAATCTATTGTGGTGTCCTCAGCCCTCAAGTGCATAAAATCCTCGCGCACCCACGCCAACAGCCCACCCAGACGAGATCACAAACTCCTGGATGACATTGGGAAGAAAGTCTTCCAGGGGGCCATGCTCAACGCAAAAATTGCAGCACATCAGTTTCCAGCAAGTCCTATTCCAGGACGCATGCATGGCATACTTTAAAGCCTCCACCGTAATTGCTCCCTAAAGAAGCTCAAGCTATCGCTTCTAGAGCACTCACCGATTTGTCTGAGTGCAGCAAGCATATGGCCAGCGCAACCTTCGAGGCTTTCGACACAGCACTGAGAACTGCGGGAACAGCGATCTCTGCGAGGCGGTGGGCATGGCTGAGGGCCTCCGGCCTCCGGGACGACACTCACAACAGGATTGCGGATGCACCCTGCATGGGTGACTCCCTCTTTGGTTACAAATCAAAGATACGGTCAACAATATGAAAGAACATTGTACCACACTACAGACCCTAGCCAAAGATGGGTTCGAGCGCCACAGTGGCACTCAGAAACACAATTCCCTAAGGAAACCATACTACAAATCCAACAAGAGGTACTCCTCAACCCGGAGATGGCAGAACACCATGTACAAGAACAACTCTTACAACGGACCCTCACACCAGCGCAACTCCCAGAGGGACCGCAAACAGAAGAAAAGCAACAATGCACCCACAAACAAAAGTGGGCCCTCCTTTTGACGGCAACTCTCAAACAGCCACCCAAATCGGGGGCGCCTGACGCATTTCCTACCAGAGTGGCGAAAGATCTCCTCAGACTCCTGGGTCTACGAATCATCCATGCGCTTTTCTGCTCCACCAAGTCAAAGCATTTCATCCCGTCAGCAACACACCTCCACACCTACACCTAACAATGGCCGCAGAGCTACTGCACCTGCTATCCACTCACAACCATCGAGGAGGTAAACCCGATCAAAAGAAACTCTGGATTCTACTCCAGATACTTCCTAATTCCCAAGAAGACAGGTGGCTTCCGCCCCATCCTGGACCTCCGCAGCCTCAACAAGTTTAATCGTCAAAGAGAAATTCAGGATGTACTCCCTCAACTCCATCCTCCCTCTGATTCAGACAGGTGAATGGATGGCATCCCTGGATCTACAAGATGCCTACATTCATATCCGCATCCACAAATTCCCACAGGAAGTACCTCCGCTTCCACGTGCTGGGACAACATTACCAATACAAGGTCCTTCCCTTCGGATTGTCCCCCCGCTCCATGGGTCTTCACGAAGTGTGTAGCCATGGTAGCAGAACACCTCCGCAAGCAGAACGTCTCCATTTTTCCATACCTGGATGACTGGCTCCTCACGGCACCCTCGGTCCCGGAGCTTCTGGAATCCTTGCGGAAAACCACTTCACTGACCACCTCTCTGGGGTTTGTCATCAACTTCCAGAAGTCGCATCTCACACCCTCCCAGAGATTAGAATTCATCGGAGCCGTGATAGACACCAAAGTCTCGAAAGCCTATCTTCCCGACCAGAGACTAGCCACCATCACCTCTCTAGCGTGCAAGGCGGCGACCAAAGGAGACCTCTTCAGCGAGGTTTCCCGGTTCATACTGTGTTTGCTGGGCCACATGTCTGCCACAACATCAGTCCTTCCCATGGCGAGATTGCAGATGCGCCCACTCCAGTGGCATCTACGTACCCACTGGAATCAACACTCTCAGCCCCTCTCCAAGCGCATCCCAATGACTTTCGCAGGCCAGGGCTCAGCTTCGCTGGTAGACATTCTCGGTAGAACCTCTCAGGGGGAAAGGACATCCACCCACTCGAACATCAAGTGATCCTCACCACGGATGCCTCCACCGCTGGCTGGGGAGCCCATGTTCAACAATTCATCAGCCAAGGGGCTTGGTCCCCGCAGGAAAAGCTCCTGCACATCAACCTGCTCGAGTTAAGAGCCATCAGATACGCTCTCAATGTGTTCCTACAACAAGTGCGCGGCAACACTATTCTCATTCAGACAGACAACCAGGTCGCCCATGTATTACGTCAACAAGCAAGGGGGCACGGCCTCATGCCTCTCTGTGCCGGGAGGCGCTACGGATCTGGTCCCTAGCCTTGGAGAATGGATGCCAGTCTATGAGCCTCCTATCTCCCCGGGAGATCAGAACACCCTAGCAGACAAGCTCAGCAGACAACTGCAGCCTCACGAATGGTCCTCTCCTTCCGAAGGTCTCCGACAGCCTCTTCCAGCTCTGGGGATCACCAAGCATCGATCTATTTGCCACAGAGCAGAATGCCAAGTGCCTTCTGTTCTGTTCCAGACACCCGTCAGCCAGGAGGTTGGCAGCGGATGCCTTCGACGTGTTCTGGGGGGAGTGGTCTCTGGTATATGCCTTCCCGCCGACCCCTCTCATTCCTGCAATACTTCAACGAATAATTCACGACAAAGCCCGCGCCATCATAATCGTTCCCCACTGGCCACGTCAGATGTGGTTTGCTCTCCTCCTGCGCCTAGCACGCGGAGCCCCGAAGCGCCTGCCGCTCCGACCATACTTCCTATCGCAGAATGACGGCAACATTTGGCACCCAGTCTTGAAGCCCTAGCTCTCACTGCCTGGAGGTTGAACGGCTGAGCCTTTCAACACTTCAGCTACCCTCAGAAGTGCAGGACGTGGTTCTCGCTGCCAGGAGATCTTCTACCAGAAAGTCCTACGGCCTCAAGTGGAAGAGGTTCAGCATCTGGTGTGCTGCTCAAGGCCTCAACCCCCATCACGTGTCCACTACCCAACGTCCTTCAGTATCTTAGTTCTCTATCCAACCTCGGCCTAAAAACCCAGTCCATCCGGGTGCATCTCTCGGCGATAGCGGCTTTCCATGCACCACCAGAAGGAGCCAACTCTATTGCGACACTGCCCCCCTTACGGCACGCTTCATGAAAGGCCTGACGAATCTGAAGCCTCCTATCAGACACCCCGGTTCCTAACTGGGACCTCAACACAGTCCTCCAGAGTCTGACACTGGAGCCTTTCGAACAGCTTCACTCCGCCAATATGAAGTTCGTCTCATGGAAAACACTTTTTCTGGTAGCCATCACTTCTGCTAGGAGTATCGGCGAACTGCAAGCACTGGTCTCACATCCTCCTTATACTCAGCTGCACCGGACCCATGCATCCTTAAGGACAAACCCAAGGTTCGTGCTGAAAGTGCCTTCTGCTTTCCATGTCAACCAGTCCATTGAACTCCCCTCATTTTTTCCCAAGCCGCATGCATCAGACGAAGAACGCCGCTTGCACACCCTGGACTGTCCTCCGGGCCCTCTGGGTCTATCTGCTCAGAACTCAACCCATCCGAAAGGGCAAACAGCTGTTTGTGTCCTTCGACCCAAACAGGCCCGGTAGGCCCGTCAACAAGAGAACACTCTCTCCTTGGGTCTCCGCCTGCGTTGCCTACTGCCTTGACCCTTCATGCACCCAGGAGCATCCAAGAGTTGGCCTGTACAAGCTCAGAGCGCACGCCACCCTCAATTGCCACCCTTCGTTCGGTCCCTCTGAGTGATGTCTGCAAGCTGGCCACTTGGTCTTCCCCGCACACGTTCCAGAGGCACTACTGCCTTGACCTGAGGCCTCAGGAGGAATGTGCCCTTTGACACGGCCGTACTCTCCACGGCAGCGGACTGTAATGCGCCAGCAGCACTGCCAGGCCCTTCCAGGACACCTTAAGCATGAGCGCTTAAGGTGTCCTGGAAGAGGAGAGTGTGTGAGTGTGTGTGAGAGTGTGTGTATGCCTATCCATTGTTTTGTGGCTGCCCACACTTCACTGGGCTCATAATATCCCACTGCTACCAGTGTTAGCCTGAATATGTGCATAATGAGGAGCAAGGTATTGTGGGTATGGCCCAGACCGGCGCGGATTTGGCCAGGATGCATCTTCACAGGGTGTGGGGCAATGGCTGGGACACTTTTAGTTCCCGACCACCTCCTGCATGGACAAGGTGGCCACAGCATGTCATGCTGGGAGGACACTCTCACTCTGACTGAGCAGTGACCATGGCTGTCTAGGTTTCCCATTCCTTATAAGGCACTTTGCAATGTGCCTGTAACATATGTTAGTTTAAGGCACATTGTAACACATGTTAGCTGATATGGCTTGTTGTAATGATGTACCACCTACACCTTTATATGGGCATCTGTACCATTACCATGGAACCTAATGCGTGTAACATTACTGCAGTTTAGTAAACATATCTCTAAGGTAAATATAAATCAAGGAGGGCATATTCAACATGTTTTAGACAATGAGCAGGCTTGCCAATAGTTAAAATGTGTTTGTACCACTGAATATCCCCACAGACCATGTGAAAGGTTTTCTGGTGTCAGTAGCTATCCAGCTAGCAACAATGTTCAGCTATTAACAAGGTAGCTTAACCCATTAAAGTTAGAACAGGTGAATGACTGTCCTAACTTTAACTGGTTAATGCTATCCAGTTAGTGGCTGAATTTTTCCCTTCATTGGATAGTGATGCTACTGTCTGGAAAACCCACATATTCAGCACCGGAAAACAAATAAGTTTCTGCACTGAATTTCTGAGTTTAATTAAGGCAGCCGTAGTTAGCTGCTTTAAATAGCCTAGTTGCTGCCATTGAATATGGCCTCTCAAAGTTTTATAAGCTATATTTTAGGAAAAACAAAACAAATGAAAAGATACATTTTGGCCTTCCAAAACACAAACCTATACACTGTTATTGAAGAAAAGCATAGCTTTATAGGTTTTGCATTTAATATAACCTTGTTAGGTGCCAAACTGAATCTACTTTAGTAAAGGAACCTCTAGATCCTTGTGTGTTTATATAAAATAAACTACTTGGCTACTTGCCCTCTCAATCTAGGTAACTTTTATCAAAGTATCCTCTTAATGCACAAATTAGAATGTCTTGTTATCGTGACGACTTGGCAGATAGTATATGCTAATTTACATGTAAGGGGGAGAATTTTATAAGGGGGCATGTACTTTTGAGTGCCAAGTATTTCCCTAAAATGCGCTATTTATTTATTAATGCATGTATATGGTGATATACATGTGTAAATAACCTCTTATAAAAAAGCACCCAGTGTTAGAGTATGTGCATTGACTTAATGTCATTTACTTTGCTGGTGGGTGAGCACATAAGCAGTTTGCATGGAACACAGGCAGAACACTTACCTATGCACATAGATTATAAAACACTATAATCTATGAACATACTTGCAAAATACAGGCACAGACATTTACACAAGTTCTAGGACTGGCATAAAGGACCATGCCTTAACTGAAGGCACAATTTCTGCCACTTATGCTAGTATTTTAAAAAGAAAAATCGGTTCCTACTTTTCCTTATAAAATAGTGCCTAAGTAGATGCTTAGTTTCACGTATAAAGTTGGCATCATGTGCACAGTGTGGAAAGGGGCAGGGAATAGGTATGGACTTTGCCTTGCAGATAATGTATAGCAATGTATTGACCTCCATACAGAAACCCTGTGCTAGAGCCCCACACAAAAGCTCTTGCCCAGGGTATCATAATGCAAGTTTAAATGCAGATGTTTTGCTCACTGATGCTGTAAATAAAAAGCACTGAAATAAGCTGTGAAAAAAAAGTCTGCACTAAACAAGGAGAGCAAGCCAGACACATCTAAATAAGGGGTCTGCATTAGCAGTCCCTACGTCTTGCACAACGGTTTGTCATGCTGTCCTAAAAAAATAATGGTCATCTGAGATGAAGTTTGACACATTATCTCAAAAGATCCAAGATGCACTGAGCCCCCATTGCCTCCAATCTGCTAGTCCCAATCCCCCAACCAGGGATAGAGGTTTAGTACTGCTGGATCCCCCCCCCCCCCAACTGATACAAAAAACACTGGTTGCTCTAGTGGCCTCTAGATCTCTGAATAAAACTTTGTCCCAGCTCATTTCCAATAAAAAAGGCTCTCAGTTGGCCCCCAGACCCTACTAGACCCCCTCCTTCCTCCCCAGTACCTTAAATGATGATAGGAATGCTGCCCACATTCTTGCCTCTGAGCTGCCATCTTGTAAAATGGCAGTGCTTGACCCCATGCAGTTCATCATGGAATGCACAGTATGGGTCAGTTTCCCAAAAAAGTTAAATATTACTTTATTCGTTAGATTGAACATCCCCCCCCCCCCCAGCATGTGTCTTGGGACACACAGCATGAGCTAGTTAGTCTTCTGCCCCCGCACTGTGCATCCCAGGATGCACAACAGGGGGGTTTATGTCTGCCAAAGAAGGAATTTGTGCATGCCAGGATGTACTGTATGGAGTCCAGCACCACCATTTTATAAAATGGCAATTTGGAGACAGGAACATGTGGGCAACACTCCTGCCTCTGGTCATTTTAGATGATGGGGATCCAGGGTTGTATGGGGAACCCATCAAGAGTCTTTTTTATTAGAAAGGTCAGGTTGGAATTTGGGACAGGGGCCTAGCAGCCACTAGGACCACCAATTGCACCAATCGGAGAGAATTCAGGAGGGCCCTGAGCCCCCATACCCATTGTTGGGAGTCAGCACCAGTGGATCGGAACCTATGCCTGATTAGATCATCTCAGGTAAAGTGTCAAATTTCACCTGAGATGATACTTTTGCTCCCATCAGCATCTTTATGCCAGCCCTGAGCTGACATAAAGATTCAGCGCAAAAGGAAGAGTAGAAAACTACCCCCCATTATGGGCATCAGATAAGGTAAACCAAAGAATCCCTTGCAGAGTGGGTATCTCTGACACCCCCATATAGCAACATTCACTGTACTGCATGCCCACTACACACCTCCATATAAGTTCCTCCTCCCCAGACCCTCCTTTAAGCTTAGTTAAACTTATTCACTTGGGGGAATTAACTCCCTACCTATTACCCGAAAGATTTCAATACCATACTCCAAGTGAGTGGTTGTTTGCAAGCATAGAGAGTGGTAGCTTAGATTAAGTAAGGGTGCATGATTGACATGTGAAATGTGTGTGGGGTGGGGGGTTCTAGCTATTAACTAGGGGGTGAGGGGGAAGGTGGAGCCTGTGAGGACCCAGCATGGCCGCGTAAGAGAGAGTCTCCTGGCCCCTGACAACGAATCCTGGTTGATAAGCAAGCCCACTCGCCTGTAACGGCGCAAATTGGAGTGGCAGTGCGCGATCATGTCTGCGGGCAAGCAGACCCGTTTAGATTTCGCAGCTGCAGCATCATCTGCCAATAAAAGAACTAAAACCGACCCGCCATCCCCGTTAAAGATGGCGTCTTCTCAAGAGGCGGCGGAGGGGCTTCAGGAGATTTTGAAGGAGGTGCGGGCAATTTGCTCTCGGGTAGACTCGAACGGCGAGTCCCTTGCCACAATGCAATCGGGCTTGAAAGAGCTTACAGACCAAATGCACTTGTTATCACAAAGGGTCGAGAAAGTGGAAACCATAGCAGCGGTGCATGAGGAACGCTTGGCCCACGTTCCTAAACTCAATCGCAAGCTTGACGGGCTCGAAAGGAGCTTAGAGGATATGAACAATAGGGCCCGACGTAATAATATACGCATATTGGGTATAGCGGAAGGGGCGGAAGGAGGTGATCCCATTCGCTTCCTGGAACTTTTGATACCGAAGCTATTGAAAATTGAGTTTTCTCGCCCGTTTGAAATTGAAAGGGCTCACTGGATCCCATCTACAGTCAACCAACGATCTGAGCCCCGGCCCGTTGATCTTGTGTGTGCTGAGGCACCAGCATGCAGCCCAAATTCTGGCGGCAGCAAAAGCTTGCCAGTCTCTCCAATATGAAGGTTGGAGGGTTGCCTTCTATCCGGATTTTAGCAAGCCTACCGTGGAAAAGAGGAAGCAATTTCTTGCGCTGAGGCCTCGTCTCCAGCGCTTACAGGCCAGATATGGTTTATTTAACCCTGCGCGATTTAAGGTAACGTTGAACAAAGTGACCAAAACATTTGAGGATCCAGCAGCGCTCGCAGGTTATATAGAAGATCAGGAGGCTTTGCAAATGCAGTCAAGTTAAGAACCTGGTGCTCCTTGTGGTCGGTATTTGTCTACAGAAGACATGGGCACGATGGGAGGAAATCTGGTCCTGCAACTCCTCCGGATACCTAAGTTAAATTTATCGGGCCTAAAGCTTTACCTATGTGGTTACATTTAGGCTGAAGACACCCAACTGGACAGTCTATGCTGAACAGTCCTAGCTCTAGGGGGATGAGTGGGTCTTGTGGCCTAGTCTAAGGGAGAGTGTTGTAATGTCTAAATGTTTTGTCTCCTTTTCTCTTTACTAATGCTGGTCTGCTTGCCTGTCAGGGAGGAATTTATTGTGGGAACGCATTCTGGGGGCCAGGATGCGCTATACTGGATGATCTTGTTGGCTCACCCAAGATGGTATTGTTATTTGTTTTATTGGGGGGGGGGATAAGGGAAGGTTCTCTGGGGGAGAAGATGGGTTATAATTTTGGGGGAAGCTTACCGCAAGTTGTAAATGAGGGTATGTCTGTAAGTAACAAAGTTGTAAATGAGGATGTGTCTGTAAGTAACTATGGCTGATGGGTTAAAGATCCTATCCCTGAATGTGTAGGGCATTAAGACCCCAATGAAAAGGAAAAAAATATTAGCGTATTGCTCTCGCCAACATGCAGATATTGTACTCCTGCAGGAGACTCACCTCACGTTGCAGGAGACTGGAAAGCTAGCGGACAAGCAATATCTCTTGGCTGGCTCTTCACCAGCCGACCATAAGAGAAATGGGGTGGCCACACTTGTGTGCAAAGCATTGGGGGCAACAATTGTAAAGACTAGTAATGATAACCTTGGGAGGTTGTCCAGGTCTTTAATTAAGATTGGTGATATTAAATTTTCAATCGTCAATGTGTATGGCCCTAACATAGATGACCCCAACTTCTTCTGTACCTTAAATAGTACTCTTCAGAGTGACCAATTGGCCCCGATAATAATGGGCGGGGACTTTAACTTGGTAAGGGAGTCACTGGTGGATCGCTGTCCAGCGAGGGTAGACAGGCTCTCTCGCGCGGACATGGCTCTTTCAGCCTTGATGGAGGATTGTGGGTTAGTAGATATATGGAGACTGCTCCATCCGACCGAAAAGGACTTTACCTTTTTCTCCCCAGTGCACAAATCCCTCTCCCAGATAGATTATTTTCTAGTCTCTCGATCATTGATTTCGAGCAACTGTGAAGTGGATATCTTAGGCATGACCGTGTCTGATCATGCAGCCATATCCTGGTACGAGAAATATACAGATCCAGCCCGCTATGGTCGTTTAACAGAGCATGGCTGGCGGATCCTTCCTTTCAGAGTGAATTAAGGGATACCATTAGGTTATATTTTTTGACTAATAAATTGGGGGACACTGCAGGTTGGGCCTGGTGGGAGGCGTTTAAGGCCTCTCTCAGGGCAACTATCACTAGTTACAAGATCGAGAGCAAAAGGAGGAAGGCTCAGCTGTCAGTTTTAGATAGCCAGATTAAAGCAGGGGAGAGGCTTTGGGCCAGGCATCCCGATGCAGGGATCTTACTTAGACTGCAAAGATTGCGATTTCAGTATAATGAGAAATTGAGCGCTGAAGTTGAGCAGGTAATGTTGAAGCAGGCTGCCAGGTATTATGTGGAACAAAACAAGGCCAGTAAGCTTGTAGCGAGCAACTTGCGAGGGAAAAGAGAAAAATCAAGGATAGTCTCCATCAATCAGACAAGATTGGCTAACAATGAGCAAATCTTGGGGGAGTTTTCAAAATTCTATTCCACATTGTATTCTACAGAGGTCCCAGCAGCGATTGCTAGTTTCTTGGATGGGTTAGACCATCCCAAATTGGAGGCCCAGCAAATTCAGCGGCTAGGTAAAGCCTTCTCTAGTAAAGAGCTTTCCATGGTAATTGCGTCTATGGTATCAGGGAAAGCTGCAGGCCCTGATGGTATGCCAGCCGAACTATATAAAGTGTTGAGCACAGAGTTGACCCCATACCTACTGTTGTATTATGAGGATTTAGAGAAGGGACAAAGGTAAGGGGACTTAGGTAACTTTTCGGATGCCACGATAGTAGTACTGGCAAAACCCGGCAAAGACCCTACTCGGGTCATGAATTACAGGCCCATATCTTTATTAAATGCAGACTATAAGATCTATGCGAGCATGCTGGCGAAGTGGCTTGCCACTGTCATCGGGGAGTTAGTGCATCCTGACCAATGTGGCTTCATTCCAGGCAGGTCAACATCAGACAATGCTAGGCTGTTGTGCAATTTGCTCGATAGGGCTTCCAGGGAAGCGACCCCATTAGTTGCCCTCTCCCTCGATGCTGAGAAGGCGTTTGACAGGCTAGAGTGGCCTTATTTGTTTTCTGTCCTAAAGTGGTTTGGGTTAGGGGAGGACTTCACAAGTCAGGTCAGGGTATTATCTGCCAGAGCCAGTGCTAGGGTCCTCGCCAACGGCATTCTATCCCGTTCTTTTTCTCTGCATAGAGGCACTAGGCAGGGCTGCCCTCTTTCCCCTTTGCTTTTTGACCTGGCGTTAGAACCTTTAGCCATAGCAATTAGACGAAGTGAGGATATAAAGGGCTTTAGGGTCAGAGAGCTGAAGGTGAAACTTTCCGCATATGCGGACGACCTACTGTTATTCACGCAGCCCTCCGAGGTCCCACAGATTTTGGAGTTAAATAATGTATATTCGAGAATCTTGGGGTATAAGATTAACTGGACTAAGTCCGTAGCCTTTCCGCTTAACAGCTGCTCGAACGCGAGATTAATGGCCCCTTTTCCCTTTCGGTGGGAGTCAGAGAGCATCAAATATTTGGGAGCCTGGTACAGTGCATCAGTGGATCGCATGGTTCAGGCGAATATGGAGGAACTAACCCAGATGATACGTAACAAAACTTTAGCATGGTCTCCCTTGCACTTCACTTGGTGGGGAAGGCTAGAAATTATTAAAATGGTGTTGGCGCCTAGGATTAACTATGTGCTAGGTATGCTCCCCTTCATTTTGCCGGTAGAGGCATATGCAAATTTGGAGAGAAGCCTTTTGAGGTTTCTCTGGAACAATGCTCAGCCAAGAATTGCTAGCAAGAAATTGAAAGCTTCCAGGGAAAGGGGAGGGGTTCATTTTCCCGATTTTCAATGGTATCATCATGCTCTTCTCTTAAAGCAGGGAGCTTTGTGGTTTGACACGGAGGACATGATGCAATGCCCAAGCTGGCTCAAAGTAGAGGCCCATATTGCATCTCCGTGCCCGCCGATTCACTTATTGGGGATGCTACACCCAGAGGAGGGGGCGACGGGGACGGTGATTCGGGCCACTCAAGTTGCTTTTCTCAAATTGATGCAGCTGGCAGGCAATGATGGGAAGCCCTCAAAATCAACTCCATTGTGGTGGAATCCGCAATTTAAGATTAGAGGGCGAAGGATAGCATGGAAGAGTTGGCAAGAAAAGGGGGTTTGGACACTGGGACATTTAGTGGGTGGAAATGGTTGGAAGGACTTTCCCTCTCTGTGTGGGGAGTTTTCCTTGCCTCAGAGCAGCTACTTTCAGTGGTTCTAGGTTCGACACAGTATCTCAGCGACCAAGGTCAAAATTGGGGAGTTGGTAGCTGAGGGAGCACTGGTCAAAAACATCAAAGCAATATGTGCGTGAGGAGGTGCAGTTTCAAGGCTGTATGCCTTGTATAGAGACTATGCTGCTCAAAACCCAGGGGGATTATCAAAGGTATGGGAATCTGATTTATCTTTAGCTCTGTCTGCTAATTCATGGAAGAGCCTGTGGGGTCCCATAACTAGGACATTCCGGTCAGCCGCCATTATGCAATCAATGTATTTCAGCCTACATCATGCCTGCCAAGCTTTCAAAGTGGGATAAGTCATCCAATGGGAAATGTTGGTCCTGTCAGCGGGAGAAAGGTACATATCTGAATATGTTTTACGATTGCCCCTTAGTGCAGCAATTTTGGAAGGCGATTTGGGGTAAAATCCAAAGTATCTTGGATATTTCAGTCAAGCTCTCCAAGAGTGTAATCTTTCTGAGATCTTTGGAGCTCCCCCAGGATAAGTTTAAAAAAAAAGCCTTTTTGTTAAACTTTATGATAGCGATAGCTTTGAAGTTGATCCTGTCAAACTGGAAAAAGTTTTCAAATTTAAGTCAGGGGGAATGGTGGAGCCTTGTGGTCCAATATTCCAAATATGAACAACTGTATAGTAAACTGCATTACCCCGATAAAGGGGAGCTAAGCTACGATAGATGGTCATTATTGGATCAGTATGTAGCTCGCTCAAAAGTCGTTTAAGATAGGGATCAAAGTTACAGAGATTCAGCTTTTGAGTTGTGGCTTATCTGGAGGAGGGGTTCAAGAGTTGTCTTGCGGGGGCTTCTCTGAATGTGATTTTGTTGCTTTCTTTTCTTCTCCTGAGAGCCTGGGTAGGTTGGGGGGGGGAGGGGGGGCGGGAAGTTTTAGTCTTGTGTTAAGGGTTTTCATTTATTGCTTTTGCAGTATATGTGCTGTTGTGTGTTGGAAAAATTGTATAAATAAAAAATCATTAAAAAAAACTAGGGGGTGAGGGGAGTCGGGGTCATGTAGGGGACACATGACCTATCCCAGCGATGGCGAACCTATGGCACGCGTGCCAGCTGTGGCACGCGAAGGCCTTGCAGCTGGCACGCGTGAAGGTCCGCAAAAAAAGAAAAAGCGGGCTCTGGCTGCTGCCGCGGACGCGGCAGCATGCAGTGTCCCGCGGGGCCCCCTCCGCCCGCTAAGCCCCTCTGCAAGGGCTTTCAGATTCGCGAGGGAGACAGCGTCTCCCTCGCGTCTCTGTTAAGCCCGTAGGGGTTAATGGGAAATTTCCCATCAGCCCCTTTAGACGCGAGGGACTGATGGGAAATTTCCCATTAGCCCCTGCGGGCTTAACAAGAGACGCGAGGGAGACGCTGTCTCCCTCGCGAATCTGAAAGCCCTTGCAGAGGGGCTTAGCGGGCGGAGGGGGCCCCGCGGGACACTGCATGCTGCCGCGTCCGCGGCAGCAGCCAGAGCCCGCTTATTCTGTTTTTAAATTTGCCGGGGTGGGGGGGTTAGGACTGCTAATGGGCTGGGGGGGGGGGTTAGGACTGCTAATGGGCTAGGGGGGGGGGGGGTTAGGACTGCTAATGGGCTGTGGGCTGAGGGGGGCGGTCTGGAAATGGGGTGATGGGGGGTTAGGACTGCTAATGGGCAGGGGGGGTTATGACATCAAATGGGCGAGGAGGGGGGGGGTAAGGACTGCTAATGGGCTAGGGGGGGTTAGGACTGCTAATGGGCTGTGGGCTGATGGGGGCTGTCTGGCACTGGGGTGATGGGGGGTTAGGACTGCTAATGGGCAGGGGGGGGGTTAGGACTGCTAATGGGCTGGGGGGGGTTTGGACTGCTAATGGGCTAGGAGGGGGGGTTAGGACTGCTACTGGGCTAGGGGGGGTTAGGACTGCTAATGGGCTGTGGGCTGATGGGGGCTGTCTGGAAATGGGGTGATGGGGGGTTAGGACTGGTAATGGGCTATGGGGGGGGTTAGGACTGCTAATGGGCTAGAGAGGGGGGGTTAGGACTGCTAATGGGCTAGGGGGGTTAGGACTGCTAATGGGCTGGGGGGGTTAGGACTGCTAATGGGCTAGGGGGGGGGTAGGACTGCTAATGGGCTGGGGGGGGGTTTGGACTGCTAATGGCTGGGGGGGTTAGGACTGCTAATGGGCTAGGAGGGGGGGGGGTTAGGACTGCTAATGGGCTAGGGGGGGTTAGGACTGCTAATGCGCTCTGGCCTGATCGGGGCTGTCTGGAAATGGGGTGAGGGAGGGTTAGGACTGCTAATGGGCAGGGGGGGGGGGGGGTTAGGACAGCTAATGGGCTGGAGGGGGTTAGGACTGCTAATGGCTAGGAGGGGGGGGGGTTAGGACTGCTAATGGGCTGTGGGCTGATGGGGGCTGTCTGGAAATGGGGTGATGGGGGTTAGGACTGGTAATGGGCTAGGGGTGGGTTAGGACTGCTAATGGGCTAGAGAGGGGGGGTTAGGACTGCTAATGGGCTAGGGGGGGGGGTTAGGACTGCTAATGGGCTGATGGGGGGTTAACACTGGAGGTGGTCTGATGGGGTTAGGACTGATAATGGGCTATGGGGGGGCTGGGACAAGAAATGGGCTGATGGGGAGGGGTTAGGACTTGAGGTGGGCTGATGGGGTTAGGACTGGTAATGGACTGTGGGCTGATGGGGGGGTTAGGACTGGCAATGGGCTATGGGGGGCTGACTGGAAGTGGGGGGTTAGGACTGGTAATGGGTTATAGGGGGGGGCTTAAACTGAAAATGGGGTGATGGGGGGTTAGGACTGGAAGTGGGTTGATGAGGGGGGGATAGGACTGGTATTGGGTTGGGGGGCTGCTAGGACTGGAAATGGGCTGATGCAGGGACTAGAAGGGAATGGATGCTGGGTGAGGCTGGAACTAGAAGGGAGCTGGTGTTGGGGGAGGATTAGAATGGGATGGGGCTGGGAGAGTAAAATGGAGAGGGGAAAAATATTTTGTGTGGGAGGGATAAAAAATCTACAATTGGCCGGGTATTGGGAGAGTAAGTGGGGATTGAGGATGGAGGGGTAAATTTTGAGTAGATGAAATAGGAATGAGGAAAGAGCCAAAGGAGAAAGATTAGTATGTTAAAGCAGATGTAGAGAGAGAATGGAAAAAAAAAACAAGAAGACAGAAGAAAGGACAAATGGACAGCAGATGGAGAGTTAGCAGAAAACACGAAGAAACCAGAAGAAAGTGGCTGGAACAATTGCAACTGAAAAAAAATGCACAAAAGGTAGAAAAATATCTCTTTATTTTGAATTTATTAACTGGAATATGTCAGCTCTAGGAAATGTGCATCATTAATTTTTGCGCTTTGTTTAGTACAAGAGGAAATTAATATATAGTTTTATTTCTACAGTGTTGTTGTATATTCCAAGTTTGGCTTTTGGGGTTCCCAGTTTAATTATTGTCTTCCTGTTTCTAAATTGTGATTCCTTGTTTGGTGATGGTCTGTTCTGCATGTGTAACTGAGCTGAGGTATTCTGTTTATATAATTCCTATTTGACATTGCCACTTGTTCTTTCCCCAGTAGGTCATGTATTGTTGTTCTCTGAGATGTATTGGTTTAATATTTGCAGTGTTGCCTTTTGATAGGTAGAGTATGGTGCTTTGTGAGTCCTGGTAGTGCTGTTAGGATACGGCGGGTTTGCTATGGGTTCTAAATGGGCAGCGTTTGTAGTAGTTCCTAATGTGCCTGGCGGTTGGTACTGGATTATAGTAATGTAGAAACCTTTTAGTCTTTCTTTATCCATATACTCATTAAGAGGCATGTTTACTAAAAGTTAGTGTATGGTAACATTATGCAAATATTTATGCAAATGAAGCACCTTATGCAAATGGGGCTTTAATTGACGTGCTGGCACTTTGAGGAAATTCTTTGGTTTTGTGCGGCAGTTTGGGCACTCGGGCTCAAAAAGGTTAGCCATCACTGACCTATCCTGATTTATCCCAGGGGTGGGGAGTGTGGAGGTGGAGAGGAAGGGTTTGGGGAGAGGGGGAAGGGGTGTTGAATTCAGGTCCACAAATGAATGCAAGGAAATGGAGAAGAAAGTACATTTTAATGTTGGAGGGGGCTTCCGGCTGTGACAGACTCTTCTCATTGTGCAGGTTTACTGGATAATGGGTAAACAAAAGGAATGGGGATATCCATGAGCAAACCCTTTGTCGTGTTGCTTGGAATATTCCTTATCAAATACAGTAAGTGACAGAATGTCCTGCAAGCCCTTAGTAGGAAGAGTGTGGGTGTGGCTATGGGGTCTATTCTGTACTGCAATTAGCGGGGATGGACGTCTGTTGAGATGTCCATCCCCGCTATTTGTCCTCCTTCTGTCCCCGTCAAAAGCCTCCACGTACGAACAAGGAGTTTGTCTGGGGAGGCTTAGACAGGTGCAGGAGGGGGCATTGTGGAGGTGGAGTGAGGACGGGCAGTGGGCAGTCCATGACCCCAGCCATACAGGGCTGATTCTAAAGTCAACCCTAGACAGGGGACAGCAGGCTCAGGCAGTGGCAGAGAGGTGAGGGGGTGCAGAAGGTTCCCTGCAGCCCAACCCTGGCCATGGAAGGCCAGATCAGGGGTCAGGCTGCGGGGAAAGAAGATTGTGGTCAGCGGCCAGGGAAAGCAGCTCTTGATGGTGCCATGGCAACGGGATGCCATGGCACCACAGCTCCATTCAGGATCCTGACTGAGTTAGCCGGGCAGGGTCTGTACATGCAGGCCGATCTGAATTGGGTCCCAGTCTGCATGTATAGGAATTAAAACAGATTCTAATCCTTCGGGGTATGTCTTGCCCCCGTGGGATCAGAATCGGGTCTCCCACTGTGCATCCCGATTCAGATCAGACGCACAGGGGCCTGGACGCATGCATTAGAATGTGCCTCCATGTTGCAGAAAACTCCTCTAAATAATGTGTACCATGTCAAGCTGAAGAGATGGTAGGTAGGAAAGGCTATCTGGGCATCATCAAGTATATTCAAGGTTGGTTTTGCTATACTAAGTAATAAATCTATAGAGTTAGAGAGACACCAAGTTCATTGGCATATCCCTGCTGTGATGTCATCTAGAAGTAAGGAGATTCTCTTCAGGGAGAACTATTCAGGCAACTGGTAACAGAACCCACACATGAAGAGGCTATACTGGAGTTGGTGCTTACCAATGGTGAAAGTGTTTCCGATGTTATAGAGGGAGATCATCTTGCATCTAGTGATCACCAAATGGCGTGTTTCAGTATTAGGAATAGAGCTGGTAAAATTCATTCAAAAGCGAGGATCTCAGACTTTAGGAAAACTAATTTGCCAAAATGTGACAATATCTCAAGGAGTTGTTAGCAGGATGAGAACAGCAGGGGAATGTAGAAAAAACGTGGGCAAAACTGAAAGGGATGTTTTGAGGGCAACAAACTTTTTTTTAGAAAGGTAAATAAATGTAAAAGGAAAAGCAGACTGCTATGGTTCTCAAATGAAGTAGAAGAGAAGGTGAAGAAAAAGAGGGAGGCCTTCAGGAAATACAAGAGATTACAGAGAAAGGAAGACAGACATCGATGTTTGTAAAAGCGTAGAGAAGGTAGCAAAGTAGTCAGGAAAGCAAAGATACAAAAATTAGCCAATGCAATAAAATGGGGGGATAAGTCATTTTTCAGATATGTTAGTAAAAGGAGGAAGGGCAAAAATGGTATTGTCAGACTCAAGAGTGAAGGGGAGGAATGTGTAGAAGCTGATGGGTATAAAGTGGAATTGCTTAACAAATATTTCTGTTCTGTGTTCACAGATGAAGGGCCAGGAACAAGACCTCAGAAAACACCCACAAATAGGAACAGAAGTGATGGGGATCTTCAGCGATTTTCAGAGGACTGTGTTTGTGAGGACCTAGCTAAAATAAAAGTAGACAAAGCAATGAGACCAGATGGGATATATCCAAGAATAATGAAGGAACTTGGGGACGTTCTAGCAGCTCCGCTGACTGACCTTTTCAAAGCTTTTTTGGAGTCGGGAGTGCTGCCAGAGGATTGGAGAAAGGCACATGTTGTCCCTTTACACAAATGCCGAAGTAAGGATGAGTTTGAAAACTACAGGATGGTTATTCTAAATTCTGTGGTGAGTAAATTATTCAAAATGCTGATAAACGAGAGGATAGCAAGGTTTATGGAGTGCAATGGATTGCATGATATGAAGCAGCATGAGTTTACCATAGGCAGGTCTTGTCAGACAAATCTGATTGATTTCTTTGCCTGGGAGAGCCCTAGATGTGGTGTACTTAGATTTCAGTAAAACCTTTGACATTGTTCTGCACAGGCGACATATGAACAAACTGCGCACCCTAGGGATGGACCCTAAAATACTGATTGGGTTAGAAATTGGTTGAGTGGGAGGTAACAATGGGTACAGATAAATGGAACTCACTCTGAGGAGAAGGAGGTTACCAGTGGTGTGCCACAGGGATCTGTCCTTGGTCTGATTTGTTTTAACATCTTTGTTAGTGATATTGCGGAAGGGCTGTTGGGTAAGTTTTGCCTGTTTGCGGATGATACCAAAATCTGAAATAGAGTAGACACCCAGAAGGAGTAGATGAGGAGGGATCTAGCTAAGCTTAAAGAATGGTCTAGAATATGGCAGCTGAGATTTAATGTTAAAATTTGCAGGGTCATACATTTGGACTGCAAAAATCCAAGGGACCGGTACAGTGTAGCGAGACCTGGGAGTGATTGTGTCTGATGATCTTAAAGTAGCTAAACAGGTAGAATAGATGATGGCAAAAGCCAGAAGGTTGCTTGTGTGCATAGGAAGAGGAATGACCAGCAGAAAAAGGGAAATGATGTGCCTCTGTATACAATAAATCTCTAGTGCGACCTCATTTGGAGTATTGGGTGCAATTCTGGAGACCAGACCTTCAAAAGGAAATAAATAGGTTGGAGTTGGTGCAGAGGGTGGCTACTAAAATAGTTAGTGATCTGTGTTATAAAGCTTATAAGGAAAATCTTAAAGATTTTAACCCTGGGAGTACCGATGGGGTCAAAAGTGACCCCATTGCAATTTTCACAACATGTATCTCGGAAACTAGTTGTTCAAGAATGCAATCTTTTTATGACTTTTTACATGTCAATATTCTCTTTATATTGCGCCATGAGAGGAATAATTTTCATCCGCTAGGTGATGCTAGTGATGAATTGCAGCACAGAGTACCAGTGGGGTCATTTTTGACCCCAGTTGCTTACGTCCGATTTGGATCGTGATACAATTTGAAGTTTTGTGAATTTTTTAATCTGACAAAGGTATTTATCATTAATTATGTATCATTTATTTTTTGTACTCTTATTTTATGAAAATTACACATTTTCTTTAATTGATATCATACGTTCTCTCATTATTTCCGATGAAATCTAAAGGCTTTCAGCTCATTCATCACGATTATTGTACACCTATAGTAAAACTGTTTTGTGTTTTATTCAACTTTATCTTTGTTTATTTATTTTAGGCTATTGTTTATGATGTCAAAATGAAAGTATTCAGCTGCCCAAGTAAGAGAAATATGGAAACGAGATGCTGACAGTGACGGCTCTGAGTCGTCTGATGATGCAGCATATTCAGCAAGCGAAGAAACATAGCAGCCAAGTTCAGGCAATAAATATGATGATGACAGTCATGATTCAGATGGCAACAGCAGTTGGTCGCCAAGTGAATGTGAGACTGATGTTGAGTCGGTAACATCGCCTGCAGCAAAGAGTCAAGTTACAGGTTGAGTCAAAGGTCGAGGCTGTTCTGGATGGGGAAGAAGGCGGGCGTCCAGTATCATCTGTGAGGAATCTTAGTTGTGGTCGTAGAGGAGCTAAGAGGTCATCAACTATAAGCACAAATATTGCCATTGAAGCCTTTGTATTTAAGGATGCCACATCATGGAACAGGAAACCAATAAAGCAAGCTGCTGGAAGATATGCCAGAGCTAATGTCATGCCCGTACAACAAGGTCCTACAAGGTATGCTGTATGAAATGTTGATGGCCCTCTCGCAGCATTCCACTTGTTCATGAGGAAGAACTTATTGAATGAAATCATGATGTGGACGAGCAAACAAGGAAGACACATTTATGACGACACCTGGAAAGATTTGACAGATGGAGAATTTCAACATTTTCTTGGACTTTTGATCCTCTCAGTTGTGTACAAGTCACAAAATGAATCCATAGTTCAGTTGTGGAACCTGAAGATGGTCATTCTGTTTTCAGCAAAAATATGGCCCATAACCGTTTTCAGCAAATTTATTGTGCTCTCAGATTTGATGATGCAACCAACAGACATGAACAACGAGGCGTGAATAAGCTTGCTCCAATCAGACACGTTTTTGATACCTGGGAAGCAACTCTAAGTGACGCCTTTGTTCCTGGTGAAAATGTTACCGTGGATGAGCAACTGCTTACATTTCGTGGCCATGTTCCGTTCAGACAATATATTCCCAGCAAACCTGGGAAATATGGCATAAAGCTATGGATGTTGTGTGACAGCGCAACATCATATGTTCTGCGTCTTCAAGTATATACAGGAAGGGAACTCGGACAAAACAGGGAACAGAATCAGGGTGAAAGGGTTGTGCTGCAACTCACTGAAGGATTGACGTGATCTGGCAGAAATGTTACTGTTGACAATTTCTTCTGCAGTTTATCCCTGTCACAGAAATTGCTAGAAAAACAAATGACATTTTTGGGGACAATTCGAAAGAACAGAGAAGAATTACCTCCAGAATTTTTAACAGCAAAGGGCCGAGAGGTATTCACTTCACTGTTTGCCTTTCGCGATGACGCCACTCTGGTTTCCTATTGCCTGAAGAAAGGAAAAGTGGTTGTTCTTCTGAGCAGTTTGCATGATCAAGAAGAAGAAGATAACACACGTCCAGACAAAAAAAACACGCATGATCTTGGACTATAATTCTAGTAAAGGTGGAGTAGATATGGCAGATCAAATGTTGCACACATATACCACAAAACGAATGACAAGACGCTAGCCAGTGACAATCTTCTACAACATGTTGGACATCAGTGCTTTGAACGACTTCATTGTTTGGATGTCACTAAATCCAGAATGGCAGTCCAAGTCAAAGCACAGACATCGTCTATTCCTCTTGGAATTAGGAAAGCAGCTTCTTCAGAGTAATTGCAGCAAGACTTCTTCAAGCATTGAAGAAGTCACTGATGCTGTTTGCAATGTCGGGATCTCAAAGAAAAGGGCAAGGTGTCACTGCTGTTCCAGAGAAAAAGACAAGAAAAGCAACATAATTTGGAACTCCTGCAAGTGCAATGTTTGCAAAGAACATTCAGAAATTGTCTGTGTCTCATGCAAATGACTGTAGTACTTTACTGTGTTCATCAAGTGCATGCAAAAACTGCTTTCATGGCAACTCTTCTTCATGTAATTTTATGATAAAGCATTAAATTTCAAAACATTTAACCTTCATATAATAAATAAGTAATGCGGAATAATACGAGGGTCATTTTTAAAGTAAGAACCGATTGTGCATCGTGTCCGCGCGATCTGTCAAGTGACGTCCATTCAAGGTCAGCCACTCTTGGCCAGTCTCTCACTATGCCGCCATTACGTTTCACATCTCTGCCAGTGTTGGTTGTATGGTTATACTGCTTCGTTTGTCGCCATGTCAATCAGTAATCCCTCTGATTGTGAAGTGCGCTCGGTTATCCGGTTTTAATGCAAAACAAGTTCGTCCAGCATTTTCGGCACCCATCTCGCACACATTTTTTGTAGTGCAGTTTGTCAGTAACAATGTGATAAACTACTGATCTTGAAACTTGTGGAAATGTCTGATGCAGCTCGTCTATAGTGAAGCACCTGTTTTGGCGAATTTCCTCATCAACTTCTTGTGTCAGGTCTTCATTCATGACAGTAGGCCGTCCAGATCGTTCTTCATCATGAACATTTGTCCTTCCTTCCTTAAACATCATTCATTACACCTTCTCCATACACTTCAACAAGCTGCCGGGGAATTTCAGCTGGACGAACTTGTTTTGCATTTAAAAAACGGATAACTGAGCGCACTTCACAATTGGAGGGATTACTGATTGACATGGCGACAAATGAAGCAGTATAACCATACAACCAACACTGGCAGAGACGTGAAACGTAATGGCGGTGTAGTGAGAGACTGGCCAAGAGTGGCTGACTTTGAACAGATGTCACTTGACAGATCGCGCAGACACCATGCGCAATCGGTTCTTACTTTAAAAATGACCCTCGTATTTTGTTGGTTTTGTATAAAGTTTCCATGGTTAACAATTAAAATTCATTGTGGGGTCATTTATGACCCCAACGGTATTCAGTGTGTGCAAAAAATCTCGGTAATTCCAGGGTTAACATGTACACTTTAGAGGAAAGGCAGGATAGAGGAGCTATGATAGAGATGTTTAAATACCTCCCTGGCATAAATGCACAAAAGGACAGTCTCTTTCAATTGAAATCAAGCTCTGCAACAAGGGGACACAGATGAGGGTGAAAGGGGATAGACTCAGAAGTAATAAGCAGAAATATTTATTTACGGAAAGAATGGTAGATGTGTGAATTATTCTCCCAGTGGAGGTGGTAGAGACGAGAACAGTATCTGAATTCAAAAAAGCAGGAGACAAACACAAAGGATCTCTAAAGGTAAAAAGGGGACTATTGTATTTGATATGGAGGGCAGACTAGATAGGCTGTATTCTTTTTCTGCCATCATGTTTCTATGTTTCTAATAAAAGACCCTGAGAGTAGGTTTTTAATTCTGCAATGCACCCTGGAGAATTGTAGGGTAATTCTGGATAATCCATATGCACCTAATAACTATCATGCCTCTTGAGTGGAGGAGTGGCCTAGTGGTTGGGGCAAAGTACTTCAGGCCAGAAGGTTGGGGGGTTCAAATCCCACTAGAGGACAGCAACCTTGGTCTGGAAGAACTGGGGTTTCTAGTCCCACAGGTGCTCCTTGTGGTCTTGGGCAAGCCACTTAACCCTCCATAGCCAATGTTCCCTGTAATATAGTTATCTCCAAGTTATAATGCCCTGTTCAATGTAAACCACACTGGTGCAGAATAGCACAGTATATAAGAGAATGTAAATAAATAAATAATTTTTTTTGATGGGATTCTTGCTTTGCTGTAAAGTTTTGAAGGGCACAATATAGTTATTGTTGGTGATTTCAATGGAGTGTTTAACCCTCAGGGGGACAGGACTATATCTGTTTATTGAGAGTCCATACAATACCTAAATATTAGCGAGGCTCTGATTGGACCTATAATGATCTCTGATCATGCAATAATTTCAGTGGACCTGGTTTATTTTGCTGGAGGAAACAACTAAGGACAGTGAAAATTTCTACTTTATGTGTTTGAAGATACCTAATTCAGAAGATTAGATGGTTGAATGAGAGGGTGGAAGATGGGGGTTACAGTGAGGTGGGATACTGCAAGTGTGGATGGATATATGTAACCTCTATGGGGCATGTTTACAAAACTGTGATAACATTACAGACCACGCGTTAGGTACCGTTAACGATCGTTAGGTAAAGTTAACATGCGTTAACGTTACCTAATGATCGTTAACGTTCCCGGACACGGTAAAAACTGCAGAGGGTGGAGAGAGGGCGGAGGGAAGGGGTCAATGGGCAGGGAGTGCACGGGGAGAGGCTCCCTGCACACTAACGTGCTGAACTGAAGGGCTGAATCCTACCGTGAATGAAAACCTGCCGTTAGATGCACATATGCAGGAGAGAGAAACCATTTCAGTGTCAGCAATGTACAGCATAGATAGGAAGCCCAAGAAACATGATAGTAGTGCTACATTTCCAGCAACAGCATAGTGGGCAAGCATGAAAGGCCACTATGGCAATGGTGCAAGTGGAGCATAGGGGGCGGCAGGCGGGACACGTAGCGGGGGCAGCTGGGGCACAGGGTAGACTAGGCGGACACCTAGGTGGCACATAGGAAGATAGAAACCAGAAATCAGCAAGACAGCAGCTGACAAAGGCCAAACACAATCCACCTACATCTACCTGGTCCACCCGAGCTAACAGTTGCCAGGGCACTGACCTGACATCCCCCCAGCCAACCCTCCCCCAAGCGGAAGAGACAGACTACACAGGTACACTACCATAAAACTGCCTCCAGTTTTGCAACTGATTCCTATAGATTTTGGGGTGCTGAATCCAGGAAAAATAGCCAAAATGTTCCATCACATCACATTTTCTTGCAAAATTAGATTTCTTACCCATATAAGGAATGTTCACATCATTTCTTTTTAGCCGACTGCAGTTTATTTTCTTGGCCCAAAATAGAGGTTGTAATGGTTAACTAACTAGAAACACTCCCTCATGATATTTTAGAGTGTTTTGTATTCATTTTATACATTAACAGGACAATTGGGAGGCGGGGGGCTAAATCCAGTACTCGCGCTGGCGCATGTTCTTTCCTGTTCGCCTCGCCTCGTTCGCTCGCTCAAACACGGTGGTTGCGACATGAATGTTCCTGTCAAATTTCAGTTTCTTGCAAGTTCATTATTTTATTTTATTTAGACAGTTTTGTATACCGCCTTATCCTTCAATCAAAGCGGTCACAACACAATTGGGGGATACATTTAACACGCAGGGATATGAGACACACACTAATACTTACAGGGAACATGGGCAATGGAGGGTTAAGTGGCTTGCCCAAGACCACAAGGAGCATCTGTGGGACTAGAAACCCCAGTCCTTCCGGCCCAAGGTTGCTGTCCTCTAGTGGGATTTGAACCCCCGACCTTCCGGCCTGAAGTACCTTGCCCCAACCACTAGGCTACTCCTCCCTCCTTATTACCTTTTGTTTGCTCAGTCGTAATCCAGCTTTATTCCGAAGTGGTTCACTACAGTTGTAGTTTGCAGTGCTGTGTATTTGTGATGGCTCACAGAGCCAGAGGTTGCGTCAACTCTCCGGACAGTTTTTGTTTTATTTGTGGGGAATATACCGTGAAAAAGCGGCAGAGGAACATTTCTGCATTTATTAAAAAAGTATATTTCGCCTATTTCGGTTTGAAATTAAGCGATCAAGACAAACCGTGGGCTCCTCACAAAGTGTGCAAGACATGTGAGGAAGATCTACGCTTATGGATGAAAGGTAAAAAACAAGCATTTTGTTTCGGAATACCTATGATGTGGCGTGAACAAAGAGACCACAGCAGTGACTGCTATTTTTGCTCTTGCATTGTGAAGGGATACAACTTAAAAAATAAGACGTAATAAGTTACCCCAACCTTCCCTCAGCAATTAGGCCTATGCCTCATAGCAACGAAGTACCTGTGCCTGAACCACCAAAATCTTTGGATCATATTTGTGTGGACGGTTCTGATCATGATGAGACTCATCAGATGGCTTTTCCCGATGAGTCCAGTACTTCCGAGTTTGAAACTGAACCAGGTCCGAAACCTGAACTTTTCTCCTCAAGCTGAATTGAATGATTTAGTCCGGGATTTAGGACTCCCAAAAGATGCTGCCCAACTGCTAGGTTCTCGGCTTAAACAGAAAAATCTATTGTCACCAGGAACAACTTTTTATTGGTACCGCAACCGCGAGACACAATTTTTGAAGTATTTCAGCAAAGAGGAAGATTTGGTATTTTGCAACGACATATACGGAGTGATGGAAAAGTTTAAACTCAAGTATGATCCTGCTGAATGGTGGCTGTTCATTGATTCGTCAAAAGACAGCATAAAAGGTGTTCTTCTTCATAATGGCAACACATTCGCTTCAGTTCCTATTGCTCACTCTGTTATTCTCCAAGAAAAATACGAGAATTTGGCCCTGATTCTTCAGAAGATTCGTTATGATGAGCATAAGTGGATGATTTGTGGAGACTTTAAAATTCTATCCATGCTATTAGGGCAGCAATCCGGTTTCACCAAATATCCCTGCTTCCTTTGCTTGTGGGATAGCCGGGCCCGCGACCTACACTGGGGGAAAAAAGACTGGCCAATTCGGGAGTATTTGAGACCCGGTGAGAAAAATGTTCTTCATGAGAGCTTGGTACCTCGTGATAAAATTCTATTACCACCTCTCCACATTAAGTTGGGTCTCATTAAGCAATTCATCAAGTCCCTTCCAAAAGATGGTGAGTGCTTTCTGTACCTTTGCTCAAAGTTCCCCCGACTTTCTGAAGCAAAGCTAAAGGAAGGAGTGTTTGTTGGCCCTGATATAAGGAAACTCATTTCAGATGGAGCATTCGCTGAAACGATGTCTGAGAAGGAAAAAGAAGCCTGGGATTCCTTCAAGGATGTTGTTCTCAAATTCTTGGGGAACAGGCGGGATGAGAACTATAAGGATATTGTTGCCAGGATGCTCAATGCTTTCAAAGAACAAGGCTGTAACATGAGCCTGAAAGTCCATTTCTTGCACTCCCATGTGAACTACGTTTCCCGAAAACTTGGGGGCGTACAGTGAAGAACAAGGTGAAAGGTTTCACCAGGACATCAAGGACGCAGAGAGAAGGTACCAAGGAAGATGGAACACCACTATGATGGCTGATTTCTGCTGGTTGCTGCTGCGGGAAACCCCAGATGAAAAATGCCAAGCAGCGCACCAAGAGAAGCATTCGGGGGAAGAAGAAACGGGCCCACCAGGAGATTGATTGACCCAAGAATGACTTTAAAATCTAAAATGTGTTGACAAATATCGTGTTTTTACTAAACTTTGAAATAAAAATTTGCTAGTTATTACCACAGTGTCGGATCTCATTTATTAGAATTTTATTTTCACACCATCGGGTGTTTGTCTTCATGTATTGCAATGGTGCGGTTTGCGTTTTCTATTCTTACATACATACCTGTACAACATTTTTTGCACATTTCTTTGCTTTGCTTTGTGTCTAACCTCGCTCTTATATGCTCAATGTTTGTGCACATGTATGTGGCTGTTTTAAGTGCAGACAATTTTGCTACCATCACAGTGTGTTTTGTTGACATTACTCTATTCTTATGTGCTGCCTTGTTACAATTTTCTTTATTCTTATTTGAATAACTACTAAACAATTAGTATAAAGAATTCATCCAAGAAACTTTTATCTCGATCGCACTCAATCTGAAACGTTCACCTCAAACTGCTAACCCAATGTAGCAAAAAATCTGTACGTGATGGAGCAAATTGGTTACCAGATTTGGATTCAGCGCACCAAAAAACGTAAAAATCAATCAAAACATTAGAGGCAGTTTAAAAAAAAATTGGTAAGCATGATGGGGGGGATGTGAGGATGCTCATGTATGCCCCATGACCCAGACCCCACTCCCTAGGTGACTACCTACCCACACAGTGGATGGCCTCGGACTGCGCACTACCAGCACGACAACATATGGTCATGTCAGCATGGCAGGGAGGCGTGCTCGTGCTGGAGGGGACAGTGACACCTGGCTGCAGTGGACCTAGGCCATGCCCTTTACCAATACGTGGTGTGCAGTGCAACATAAAATGTCTGGCTGAGGAAAAGTACAGGTAGCCCCAGGGACCACCATGCATCTGTGGCAAAAGTGTGGTGCAGTATACCCAGCCAGCATGTCCAGAAGCAGAGGATCACAGGTTCAAGCCCCAGTTGTGGTTCCTGCAGAGCATGCACCTATGTTTTACCCTACAATGCAGATACAACAGCAACATATGCAAAGTCCAAAGCAGCAGCGAACAGGGGTACAAACACCCACTCACACAGGCTCCACAATCCAAAGATGCATGGAGAGTCAGGCTGTTGGCCCCAGCATTGAGCTGCAGTTATCACCAGGGCACTACTACTACCTCCTGCACAGTTTAGCAATGTGGGCACTGTGATCAGGACCAGTGTGGCGGACAGGGTTGCCAACCACCCCTATCTTTGCACAATGCTGCAATAGGAGTGTGTGTGTGTATGTCTATCCATTGTTTTGTGGCTGCCCATACCTCACTGGGCCCACAATGTCCCACTGTTACCAGCGTTAGCCTGAATATGTGCATAATGAGGAGCAAGGTGGTGTGAGTATGGCCCGGATAGGCGGATTGGCCAGGATGCATCTTCACAAGGTGTGGGGCAATGGCTGGGATACTGTAGTGCCTGACCACTGCCTGCATGGACAGGGTGGCCACAGCATGGCATGCTGGGAGGGGACTCACTCTGACCAAGCAGTGACCATGGCATGTCTAGGTTCCCACATAGCACTCTGCACTATTTGTCTACAGTGATATTTTTGTGATCCCAGTGCTGGGGAATCAATCACTGAGATGCCTGCTTGGTGCACATAGTTTCTCTGTGAGCATGCACTATGGACTGCCTAGTGGACTGTTTGTAGTTAAGCTGTGCATGGTTGGAAAACCTGTAAGGTGCAGTCTGACTGTGCTGCCTGCTGGTGACTGACTGACAGACAGTGGTGTGAGGCAGTTGGGGTTTTCCAGAGCTAACCCCATTGTTGCTGCTGGTCTGTCACTGCCACAGGTATGTCTCTGCCCCACCAACCCTGGAGGGCTGTCTTACACCAGCAGGCAGGAGGTTGCTTCATGGGGGCTGGGGCACCTGTCCCTTACCTTTGAAAAGGGTGATGTGAGTTCTTTGGGGTATGAAGTGTATACCATTTTGACCTACAAAGCCACTACTACACAAACCTCATGCATGTCTGGAAACACCTCTGCCCTAATAACAGGTGCCCATGTTAGTCAGACCCTAACAAGGTGTATACACTAATCTGGGTGGTGTCTGCTCCCAGAGGGCCTCATGTGACTGCAGGATAAAGATGGACACCAAATTACCTGCAGCTGCACAGCAAGGAATACCTGTCACACACCAGTAGTGATGGGGATGTACAGCAGGGCCTATCTTTAGCACCACATGTACTGCGGACCTAGTGCTGGGCACCCATCCTATCCCTCAGGGAGAATACAGAACCTGCACAATGGCATGATCTGTAGCTACAATGTGCCAGTATCACGCACTGTCAGTTCGTCTTTCCAAGTTGAGATACCAGAGAGGTACAGATCCAATTTGCTGATCAGCTGTAGACAGCTATTCAGCATGTGCATTGCATCATGGGTACTGGTGGGGTTACGTTATCCTGGCACTCAGAGCAGACAGTTTGTGCGGTGATCTGCAGTCCTTCTGTACCCAGACATTGCTGTGACATACACCACGGAGGTATAGCCTACTGGTTAATACAATGTCATTCTTGGCAGTGTTCATGGGTTTAATTCCTCATTGTTCCCTCCTCTCATGCCTGTTCTCCTCAAATAGTGTGCATTCCTGTAACAGTCATATTTTTGCAGATTTGTGCTGACAGCCCATAATACCCTCGCCACAATTGCCAACATTCCCTCGGTCCGTCTATCTGCGTCTGTCAGCTGTGTAGAGTCCTGTCTGCCAGTGCAGGCCGTCACCCCATGTACAGCACTGCTACCCTTTCCTGCATTGCGCCTCTTCATGCTTGCCTCGCCTGTGCCTGATCTGCATGGCACCACCACTCCTCTGTTCACCCATCATTGTAACTATCCTGCCACCTCCGCCTCCACTGGGGATGCATATTCCCATCGTCTGCCACCAAGTGTCTTTCCAGTACTTTACATTGCCAATACCCTGTGCTGTGGTACAGATGTCCCCACCATGTTTGTCATCAGTACTGGCAGCCACATGGGATGCCCGCAGGTATGGCAGGTGCAGTGGCTCCCAGCTCTCCCTCCTTCACTCACTTGTTCATTGCCTTTCCTGAGTGCTCTATCTAGTGTTAGGGCTACATCTATCTCTGTTCCTCACAGGTCATGCATGCCATCCTGAAGCACCTTGCAGCCTTTAGGCCACACTAACCTAGGGCACCATAACCTTGTTAGGCCACCTTAACCTATGGTTCCGTAACCTAGGGTGCCTTCTAAGGTGCCTTGTCCAGGGGTGCCTAATACGGTGCTTAGCCTAAGGAGCCCTACTGTATAGGGCACCTTACAAAGCGCCTTATGAGGCACCTTACAAGGCACCTTATAAGGCACCTTATAGGGCACCTACCAAGGCACCTTATAAGGCACCTAACAAAGTACCTTATAAGCTGTATTAGCTAGCGCGCATTACAAGACACCTTACAGGGCACCTTACAAGGTGCCTTATAAGGTGCCTTGTAAGGTACCTTGTAGGGCGTCTTGTAACGCGCGTTAGTCGAAGGCGCCTTGTAACATGCGCTAACTGATACGGCTTGCTGTAATGATGCACCGCCCACGCCTTTATATGGGCATCTGTACCTTTACTGCGGAAGCTAACGCGAGTGACATTACCGCAGTTTAGTAAACATAGCCCTATGTTTTCTTGGTAATGTATGTTTATTGTTATCATCCAAAGAACTCGGATGCAGGGGCTATACATAATCTGGGTAGTGCAGAGTGGAAAGAAATGTTAAATAAATAAATGGTTAGAACACTGGCTTGGGAGCCAAGAGACCAGCGTTTGAATCACACTAGCACTCCTAGTGGCCTTGGGCAAGTCACTTAAGCCTCCATTGCCTCATAGGAATCCAAGTTATCAATGTCCCTGTTTAATTTACATTACCAAGTTTAAGTTTCAACATAAACCTCTTTGACTGAAATGATAAAGTGATATAAAGAACCTGTTAAATAAATTTCAAATAAATTGGAGGAATCCTGGTGAATGAGAAATATAAATGTGGGCAATTTTAATCAAGCTTTCATTTTTCATTTTCTTCTATATTTTTATGAGATTTTTAATTTAACTTATTGTATTTAAAGTTTAATGACTGTAAATGCTTTAGTTGACCATTGATGGTGGTCTATAAATAATTTTAAATAAATAAAATATGAATACATACGTGCATACACGTTGTTGTTGTTGTTAAGTGCCATCAAGTCGGTGTCAACTCATGGCAACTATCTGGATTGTTGTCCTAAATTGTGTTTGATCTTCAGTCAGGCAGCTCATTGTTGACAGACTGGCACCAGGAGCGGTTGTTACTGTATCGATCTATCTCATTGCTGGCCTTAATCTTTTGCATTGACCTTCTACCTTGCCAAGCATGATGTCTTTCTCTAATGATCCCTCTCTTCGCATGATGTCCAAGGTATGAAAGTTGAAGTCTTGTCATCTGAGCTTCTAAATAAAGCTTAGGTTTGATCTCCTCTAATACTGACTGATTTGTTCTTCGGGTAGTCCATGGTATACATAGTATTCGTCGCCAGCGCCATAATTCAAAGTAATCAAATTTCTTCCTGTCCATCTTTTTAACTGTCCAACTTTCACATCTATATGATGCTGTTGAAAATGTCATGGCTTGAACAAGTTGAATCTTTGTATGGAGAGAGACATATCTGCTCTTGAAAAATCTTGTCTAGGTCCTTCATAGCCATTCTGCCAAGATTTCTTCAGTGCTTGTTGTTTCATTATTGATAGTTGATCCAAGTAGGTTAAAGTTGTCAACTATTTCAATTTGTTTTCCATCAACAATGAACATATTTATTTTGCCAGTTGTCAGGATGTTTGTCTTCTTAACCTTAAGGTGCAGACCCGTTTTAAGACTATATTCCTTGATCTTGAGAAGCAAATCTTTCAAATTGTCTTCACTTTCAGCCAGAAATGTGGTATCATCAGCATAGCAAAGGTTGTTGATGAGTCTTCCACCAATCTTCACACCTCAGTTGTCTTCATATAGTCCTATTTCTCTGATGATTTTTTCTGCATATAAATTAAAGAGATAGGGGGAAATTATGCAGCCTTGTCGTATACCTTTGCTGATTTTAAACCATTCTGTTTCTCCTAGCTCTGTTTGAACTGTTGCTTCTTGATCAGTGTAAAGGTTGTGCAAGAGAATGATCAGGTGTTCTGGTTTACCCATGCTTCTTAATATGGCCCAGAGTTTCTCATGGTTTACACAGTCAAAAGCCTTGCTGTAGTCCATAAGACACATATAGATATTCTTTTGATATTCCTTTGTCTTTTCAAGGATCCATCTCACATCGGCGATAATGTCTCTCATTCCTCTCCCTTTCCTGAACCTTGCTTGCACTTCAGGCAGTTCTCGTTCCAGGAATGGTTGTAGTCTCTGTTGAATGATCTTGAGTAGAATGTTGGCATGTGGGATCAGAGCGATTGTGCACTAATTTCCACAGTCAGTCGGGTCACCTTTTTTCAGTATTGGTATAAACACAGATCTTTTCCAGTCAGTTGGCCATGAATTGGTCTTCCAAATTTCCTGGCAGAGCCTTGTAAGTATGGTAACAGTTTCATCTGATTGCTGTAATAACTCAGTGGGAATGCCATCAATACCTGGTGCTTTGTTCTTTAATAAGGCTTTCAGTGCTTCTTCAACTTTGTTCTTCATCACCAATGGTTCCTGATCATAAGTTGTAGGTTGAAACGGCTGTTGGTCCATTTGATCTTTATGATATAATGACTCTGTATATTCTTTCCACTTTTTCTTGATCTTCTCAGCATCATTCAACATGGATCCTTGAGCATATGGTAGCATTCCAATTTGAGGCTGGAATTTTTTCTTTAACTCTCAATGCATACACACATTTTTGTCTGTTTTTGGAAAGAATAGAAGAATAGTTCCAGGTTTATTAGTTTCCTATTTTAACCACCTTGTCTTTTCCCATTAAAATAGATCAATCATGCTTATGACAAAACATCAATTCACATCATAAAACTGGTAACATTTGTCATATTTATTTTCAGACATATCTATTTGAACAGACCCAACAAGTACTAACTGATATCAAGGACTGAATCTAAAGACACAACAACGTGATGATTCTTGACATTTAATTGAAGCATTAATTGAAGAACATATAGAATGGATGTTGACATCACTTCATGTATCTTAGGGACATCTGTATGAAAGCGTGGTAGCCAGTATTGTGGGGTTTAGCATGTGCTTAATGTGCATCTGTGTGGTAGCTAGGAATGCATGGCCCAAGGGCAACCATGCTAAAAATCCCATACTACCAGAACAGTGCATGAATTGGTGGGGTTAAGGCAGAGAGTGGGTAGAAAAAGGGCAGAGAGGGGGCACACAGCTGGGGCAGGCATGCTAGTCATGTGCTATCTACACAAACTCGTTGCTATCTCAGATGCAACGACAACCTGCTTCTGACCAGGCAATAGTTGCACTCACCATGCTCATGCATTCAGAATGCACAGTTTGTATGCAAGTGTTAGAAAATATGAAGGGAAGAAGCAGGTCAAACACATAAGAAAAAATAGGACAAATAGATGATATCAGCAATATACCAAGGCAACTTCCTAGGCCACCTGTTTTGAGGGACTGCATGGTGTAGCTACCATGGCAATGAATCACAACCGCCTGACAGCCACAAAACCAGGGCCTGCAGGTCATGAGTGACCCTGCTGGGACAGTGGGCAACAACCATAGAAACATCAACAGCTGTCTTGACTGACTGCTGTTCATGCATGCATATGCACTGGATAGTTGTCAGAGGGCTGCTGGTGTTATGTGCTGGGAGTGTTGTCAGGAGATAGGGCCTGTGCTCTATGATTTACTTTAGGGGTGTCCAACCCTGTCCTGGAGGGCCGCAATCCTGGCAGGCTTTTGGGATAGCCCTAATGAATATGCATGAGATATATATGCATTAGAGATATCCTGCCAACCTGACTGGTTTGTGGCCCTCCAGGACTGGATTTGAAGATCCCTGCCTTACACCTCTGTCATTTAAGATTGTGAGTGGGCAAGGTGCAGATGTCCTAGACATCAAAAAAGGGTAGATAGCATTTGTCACATTCCTCATTGCTTCTCACCACCACCAAAATGTTGTCGATTAGTGTGCTAGTGTGTACAGCTCAAATCACAGTCTGTAATTGGAACCAGAACTACATATAACTACATGCACACACACAATGAAATGTTATGCAGTGGATACAGCATGCAAAAGAGGAAAGAACCTAAACCCAAAGGGCAGCAGGGGATGCCCTGTGGAGCAGGGCAAAATATGGAACAGAACAGAAAAGGAGCATGTGAGAACTGAACCTGCAAACAGATGTGCCACAAACCAGCAATGCCAATCCCCCAAACAGACTGCCTATGTGAATACAACAAAGAAAGAGACATATGTAACAGCTAATATGTGATGGACAGGCAGCACAGTGGGCACACTTTGGTGTACAGTGAAGAGGTGGAAGGGTGTGTGGATAAGTGATGAACCTATAGTTAGCTTATGGTCAGGTTAGCACAACACAAAAAAATCCCAAACATGTGGGAATCAAACCTGCAACCTATGGTGTTACAGCACACGTCCATAACCACTATCCCAAACAACCACACCAAGCACAATGCAAAGATATTACCTCAAAGGGAATGTGTGTATGGGAACCTGTAACACCCAGTGATGTGGCAGATGGCTGGCAGATAGACAGCTGGCTCCGTACAAGGATTTGAGCACAGGTGGGCCATGTGCATGACCAGGAAATGACTAAATACGTGTGTCAGTGTGTTCAAGCAGCAGCAGAAACAAATGTACGTCCAACACATTTTATTTTGGTCAATCATCAGAGTTAGTGAAGATACCGCCTATCATAATATCAAGGTGATTGGATAACAGGGAAGAAATCAAAAACACATTTTGCAGAGCAGCAACCCACATGTTACAGAAAAGTCACTGGCCCGTCTACAGATGATGGGCAGGAGAGATAATGTGCATTAGGTGCATGGTGTGCAGTATGCATTTGCCTCCCACCCCTCACCCCCCACATGCTGCTGCATGCCCCAAATGCTTTAAGTACATGTGTGTGCATGTAGACAGTAGGCGGTGCATGATGAGGGCCCAACACACATCAATCATGATCTGTTTATAAAAACATATCTGTCTGCCAACACAGGAGACACGCAAATGAAACAGCATATGTTGTTAAACGTAAGAAAGTGTAAACACAGATATCGAAAGATATGTTACAGCTGTCACATAATGCCTGATATAGGAATCAAAGCAGCAACAATGTAACCCAAAACAATCGTCAAATGCAAAATGAGGATATGCTAACAGGTATCAGAGGCACATGAACACAGAGAATTCAAATGAAACAAACTGCAAAAACATGCAGACATAACACTATGCAGAAGGTCCCCTCCACTGGTTGGTGTGGATACAGTGTCTGTACACATATATCACGGTACATGGAATGCACAAATGAAGGAGGAAAATGGACACCCACACTGCCACACTCCAGATATAACGGGGCAATGTGAGTGCCGGAACCTCAGGGGATAAATAGGACTGTGCAGACATGCAATGCTAGGTTTGTAAACCAATGCAGAGCCTTACGTCTGCACAGTAAACCAACACAATAACCTGTATATAGAGGTGGAAAGAAAGGTCAAACATGTTACAGTAACCCACACAGAAGCCATATTGCCACATGCTGTGTTGCAACAAAATAGTCAGTCACATGCACACGCACAGTGTACTTTGAAACATGATACAGTGATGCCACACATGCACTGTAACACCCTTGGTGAGTGCAAACATCAATCCAAGATGTTGGCGTGCAGTAAAGTGGTGTGGTGGCAAATACTGTGTCATGTCCAAGTGGAGGGTAGGCGGACATGGACAAGAGGATCTCTCCAGTGTTCCCCCTGTGCCACACGCATGGCTGTATGCTCATGTTGAACCAAACAGATGAGCGTATCCTGCGTCCCATGTCACACACATGGGCAAAACACATCACAATGTCAGAAGGATGCACAACATACAGCAATAATGTCAGTCCCAGTTGCACACGTGGGGACCAGTACGCAGTGTTCACAGTGTGAACGGTGTCTACAACCCAACAATTCCCGCGAAGGCTGTCCTTGAAACCCTGGGCATGCATAGTCAAGTGTGACATCCCAATATGCCACAGTACTGGAAAGGTCAGGTGTGTCTCCTGCGATGAACAGGACACCCAGCCAGAGCACAGCAGCAAACGGTGTGTTGGACAGGCCTGTCATGGCCAAAGTAGCAGTACAACAATAATGTCCATCCTAGGCATGTGCCCCACTCGCAAATGTCAAACATCCTATTGCACCATGTCCTAGGGATAGTTCCATGGTGTTGTTGTGTCCTCCAACAGGTGGGTGATGGTGATGCTGGATGCCCTGTAGTAGATGTGCTTTGTGTGTCATCTGCCCTGTGTCAGAAGAGGATAAACAATGTATTGGTATGCTGCTTGCAACATCAACTCAAATTGCAGGAGTCAAACATCAATATGTATGTAATGAAATGTCACACAGGCACACATAACATGATCACAAAACAGAACACAGTGCATATTGTGGACATTTGGAATTAGAACGGCAAATGAGTGTGTCACATGGATATGGTCATGTTCATGCCCATGTTAAACAGGCGTTTCACAGCTCCACCCCATGTGCATCAGCGTTTGTGTACAGAGACTCCACATGAAATGTCCATGCAACAAACAGTAAATCATTAACATGTAAAGGCTGATGTCATTTCCAAAAGACCAAAGGTGCAGCCTACCATGTGTCTGCAGCAAGTGTCTGTTTGGGTTCCCTTGAGGCTCTCAAAGGCCACAACATGTCACAGTGAAGGGAGAAGATGCCATTGAAATGCATAGAATCACCATGTCCCTATTTCCAGCCACTGTTGATGCATGTCCACATTATGGTGATATCTGCGATGCAAAAATGCTGTTGCACAGTGGTCTGTCAGCACACAAGAGATAGGTCAGCTCACAACACACAACACATGGCCACAATGTTCACAAGGTTTAACAGCAGTAAGGTAGAGAAAGCACAGCCACCACCGCTCTCCAGGTGTATAGACCCCTCACACCACATGATAATGCAAAATGCTTGCATGCTGTATCATCACACAGCCAACCCAAAAACACACACCCACACAGTATGCTAAGGTGAGCATGCCAGCAGTAGCATACTGCCTGTATGTGCACAATTGGAGATTACTGGAGATAAAGGCTTGTCAAATGCAATGATACACTGCTGTTGGCTGAAGCTGCAATGTCAGGGAAGGGTATACGTGCAGCCCACTATCCAAACACCTAGGACCTACACACACTCACAGCTCTATTGTACGTGTCCCAGAGACAGTTGGAGAAGATGAACTGGCAAGGAACAGATGTGGATATGTGTGTCAATAGTAAAATATGGGGTATGGAGGTGCAGGGCAAAGAGGTGAACAACGACATATGTACAATATGACAGATGCCTGCAGACATGTGCTCCCCTTGACTGTCATCACAGACAAAATAGCTGTAGGTCCACCTACCTCAGACTACTGCATGATGGATGACCTACAGTCAGCTTCCAAGGCACCACAGCATCTGGAGGGTCACCAAGTATGTCCTGTGGATTAAGGAATACAAGAGAAACATACATATGTGATGTTGGAGCTGTACAACACACACTGCACCTTCATGTCCTCAGCTCGCAGATCCCCCAAGATCCTTTACAGACTGACTGTGCCCCATCTCATTGTACAGATTCCCCTCATGCTAATGTTATTACTGAAGTGTGTGTGGCAAACTACAAGGGCCCATACTCTGTCTGTCCCCTTCCCCACCTCTCTCCTGCCGTAAAACTATTGAACAGATCCGTCTCCTCGCTATCTTGTCCCTGCTCAGCTCAAAGGCTGCAGTATTATCCTGCGTCCCCCATATCGCTCCTCCCTGCTCCTTCTGTGTGTGTTCTGGTGTCTCAATGTCCACTGCTACCCTGCTGTCAGTTCCTGTACCACAGGGGAATATCCAGGTGCTACTTTCTTATCCTCTATCGATATGCATTTCTTTGCTTTGGCTATCTCATCCCTTGACGTACATTACCAGCTGTGTGCTGATGAGTTGTAAAGATATGTCTCCACGCCTGAGTCATGTCTGCCAAACCGCAGTCCGATGTGTGCTTGCCAACTGACATTGATGGTTGCATGTCATCCCTCTGTGTGAAATCAATACCGGCAAAGCATGGATATCCTAAACCCTCCCATCCCATCTGAGCATCTTTGTGTGTGTGGCCATACCCTCCTTTCTCCTGGGTCCTCAATGTAGGTGTTGTCTTGAACTGCACTCTCCTCCTCTATACACATACCCATCTCATAGTTGAGGCTTGTGGTTTCTGTCTAGATGTCATCAGCTATATTTCCCCAGTCCTCCCTGAACGCACAACTAAAATCCAAATCCACTCCCAAATAAGCTCCCAGCTTGTCTACTGTAACCCACACTTTGCTGATCTGGCTTTGAATCATCTCTGCCTGCCTGAAAACATGCAACACTGCCTTTCCACAGCCACATACATAATGGCAATAATACACCCCCTGTCAGACACCTCACAGGTTCCCTATCCATCTCCACATCCATGTCGACTCACCTGCTGACCTATACATGCAGGTACACTGTGGTGTTGCAGTAACATCCCTTACTGATCTCAACTACCATTAATCCAACTACTACAGAGCATGTATATAATGCTACATGTCACATGTAGAGCTACACAGAAACAACTAACACTCAGTCTATGCTCATCAGAGCATACCAAACAGTCCATCATCTCATATTACAAAATGTGAAACACACATGTCTAGGCAACTGGTCCAATCTATGGGCCGCTATCCTGCTGTTGACCCCATACTACACGCCTTTCACCTTGCTGCACCCAAAGCCTCAAACTAACTACCTGTGGCTGTACAGCAGTCCATATCCCAATCAGTCACAAATCATGTGTGACAGCTTAACACCTCCCCCAAGCCTAATATCCCTGACACAACATAATCCACCTCCACCCGCTGTTGTGCCCTGCTCACAACTTCTGCGTTTCATTCATGACTAGATTGTAAGCTGGGATGGCCAGGCAGTGTCTGTTATATGTCAGTTCAGTTTTGCATCTTACTGCTACTGGGATTCAAATGTTCACTAGTAGTAGTAGTACACACATATCTAAACAAATGTATGTGGCAACATATGCAATACTTACATGAGAAGACCTCCTCAATCATCTGCCGCCTGACTGCTGTCCCTTCACGTGTATCACCACGGCCAAGCACAGGAAGGCACATAGGATCATCTTCCAGATCCTCATTAATTTGGACAGGGATATGGTGCCTGAGAGCAATGTTGTGCAGGGAGCAACAGGCTATAAAGATCTCTGCCACAGTCTGTGGTTTGTATTGTAAGGTCCCTCCAGTCCTATCCAGACACCTGAAGTGACTCTTTAAAACACCAAAGGTTCGCTCTATGACAGAGTGGCTGAAGGCATGGGCCTCATTGTAACTCCTCTCTGCACGTGTACATGGTTGACACACAGGGGTTAGCAACCAGGGGCGATACCCATATCCTGAAGCACCTGCAGAAAGTAATGTGGAACGTTAAAGCAGGAGCTGATGTCAAACCAAATGGACATAAGTATGTACCAAATGCATGAAACATCCTGACAGAAACATATGACATCACATGATGGGATACCACAACTATGCATCAGCGTGTGAAGTTATAACACACAAAACAAGGGGTAGGTGTATGGATTGCTATCAACATAATATGGAACCACGACACAAATGCTAGCATCCATTCTACCATCATCACACAGCACCGTAGCAAGGTAGAGCTGGAGGGCACTACCCCCCCCCCCAATGTTAGATCACACACAGACAGATGAGATACACACACAACTAGGAAAACACCTCAAAGACAGACGTGCACATATGGTTAGTCACAGGATCACCATGTGCATGTCAGAGATGAGAAATACACACCCAGCAGTATACAGTCCTCATACTGGCCTGCCTCAAATTGTCTGAATAGTACCAAGTGATGCAGGATATAGGAGTCATGGGTGGACCCTGCAAACCTAGGGACCACATTCAGAATATGCATATTTGCATCACATACAACCTGAACATTCAGGGAATGGTAGTGTTTGTGGTTGCAGAACACTACTTTTCTGTCTCTAGGTGGGACCAGGGCAACATGTGTGCAATCAATAGCTCCCATCATGTGTGGTATCCTAGCTAACGCCTCAAAGTCCTGGTTCAGGGTCCCCCACTGTTGCCTAGTTTTGGGAATGGCAATGTAATTTCCCACCTGGATGATCATGGCACACAGTACCTGGTGGAGACAGCGTGAGAAGTTGGGGCAGATCATGCCACCCACTGCAGCTACAGATGACTGGAAACAGCCAGTGGCAAAGAAATGTAGGGCACCAAGGAGCTTGACCAAACCGGTATGGCATGTTACCGACCAGTCAGGGGCTAGAGGTCAGGTCTTAGATTCTCATAGAGCTCTCTAATAGCCACCATGCTCAGGCGGTAGAGGGAGATGACCTGGTCCTCATGTATGCCCTGGAGCTGTGCCCTGGGCCTGTAGAGGCGAGGCTGGCGAGCCTGCAACTCTGCACGCCTTCTGAACCATGCCGGCACAGCCCCTGCCTGGCCTGCCCCCACAGCTGCAGGTCTGTGTTGCAGCGGGACTAAACCCATACCCTGTGCCTCAGCACCATGGACAACATCTCCCCCATCAGGCAACCGCAGCCCCTCCTGATCTCCCACTGTACATGCAGCAACCACTAAGTCCGCCATAAACTTCACTCCTCCAACACCTCTAACTCACTCTAACACAGACACTCAGCTCACCAACCTAGCCACACACCTCCCTCACCACACACCAACCCAACCACACTGCCCCACCACCACTCACAAACCCAGCCACTCACCACGACACACCTGCCTCTGACACTCTCCTTGCTTCACCAACAACCAACTGCGCACGCCTTCTCTCCCTCGCCTACACAAACCCCTCAACGTGAACCAGGTGTGCAGGTGTATTTATATGTTTTTTTTACGTTGCGGATGTTGCACATGTGCCATGGCGCGAGCGTGTCTGATGCACGCTTTGTGCATGCACTGCAGATATGCAGAAGGTGCACGAGTGGGACATCAAGTTAGACATGCTCATGTGCTGTGTGATGTTAGGCGCATGCGCCAAGCCTCATGCTCATGCACAGCGTGTGTGTAACATGGGGTTCCGCGCGCGCAACTTCCGTGTCTCTGCGATGCATGTGCAACTCACACAGCAGATGCTCTAGCACTGTGGCACATGCACAACGCGTGCAGCAGATGTGCTCGTGCCATTGTGTATGCGCAACATCCGCAACATAAAATAACCTATAAATACACCTGCACACCTGGTTCACGTTGAGGGTTTTGTGTAGGCGAGGGAGAGAAGGCGTGCGTTGTTGGTGAAGCAAGGAGAGTGTAAGAGGCATGTGTGTTGTGGAGAGTGGTTGGGTCGTGAGTGGTGGTGGAGAGTGTCAGAGGCAGGTTTGGTGTGGAGAGGTGTGTGGCAAAGCAGGCAAGAGAGAGAGGAGGGGAGGCGAAGAGCAGTCTAGAGAGACAGCAGCAGAGTTGAGGAGCAGGCAGCAGGGAGAGGAGGTGGGGCGAGGAGCAGGTGTGAGGTGCAGCAGAGGAGCCGAGGAGCAGGGATGTGTGACAGGGAGGGAGAGGGCACAGATGGCAGGGAGAAGGAGCAGCAGGACATGGCAGGAGGGAAGGAGGGGGGCACCTGTTCAGCAGGACACAGAGACGGCAGGGAGTGTTGGGCATTTGTCGGTGGCTGCAGACCCATCGGGTGTGTCCCAGCCTACACACTCAGTGCCAAATGAAGGCGTATACCAGTGCCAGCTGAGGAACAGTGGAGGGCTGTGAGATTCAGTCAGCAAGAAAACCACATCCTGCTGGCCAGTGTGTTGGAGCAGTATGAGGTGCTCTTTGGCCAGCTGAGCAACAGCACCACTGTGGCAAAACATACACACATGTGAGAGGATGTGCAGGAGGCTGTAGCCCAGGCAGGGAGACCAAACAGGGACCTCGACAGCCTGAGAAAGAGATTCAATGACATTAAGCGTGGTGTGCGTGCACACATGGTGGCTGAGAGGCAACATGCCATGGGCACTGGTGGGGGTGCCCCCTTTGCCCAAACTCTCACACCCCTGGTGCAGGAGCTAGCAGACCATCTTGGGCCCATCTACCTGCGTGGACTTCCAGAAGCGCTGGACACCGCCCATCCACAGGCAGGTAGGTATGCACCTTACACTTTGCTGCTCCTTACGCTTGGAATAAACACCCTTTGTCTCGGCATCAGGTATCTTCTTTGCCCCTCCTCACACTTGGGTTCATAGCTGATATCTTTGCCTCTGCCTTTGGCTTATGAGTGTGCTGTTCGCCATTCCACCCCTTTTAAATTGCACATTTCTGTCTGCCTCTCACAAGTGTTCCTACCACCATCCTTTGTCCTGTCTCCCTGTTCCTGTCTCTTTGCTTTTGCTCCAAATCTCTTTCCACACCTGTTAGTGCTATGCCTATTTAGATTATAAGCTCCACTGAGCAGGGATTGTCTTTTTGTGTGTTCACTTTCACAGTGATGCGTGCACTTGGTAGTGCCCTATAAAATGCTTAGTAGTAGTAGTAGGAGTAGTAGTAGTAGATATGCAGCACATGTACAGGGCATGCCCAAGCACATGTGGCACATGGAGGGGAATGGTGGGGGACCATGTCCTGAGAGCATGCGTGCCCTAACACAGGCAACTGTGGGGTGATAACACAGCAGCACATGGCAGGGTAGGTACAGGGTGTGTGTGACAGGTACCTGGACCCTTGTGCATGACAGACACAGTTCTGAGCATATTCAAGGACCGCAAAGCAATGGTGAAGCATGGGGCGTGGCAGACAAGACCCATATCTGATTCAACACTGCATACATCCATGGTCCAGACAACAGACAAGCAAAGCCCAGAGGGTTAAGTTGCATAGCAACAATTTACAGCACCACAGATTATCAATGTAACAGTGATATAAAAGACCTATCTGAGGAGTGGCTAATGATATCACACTGTAATCAATGAGAAGCACAGCATACCTGAGCATCACTGTAACAGTAACGAGCCACATTGGGATATCATTTGAGGGTATGCAGATAACCTCCTGGTATCACCTCTACATTTTTACTCTCTAGTGCTGTGAAGTCTGGCTGTGATGCTGGACCCTTGGGACCTTTCATATAGGTGAGTTTGGCCACTGATGTATGCAGAGTTCATGCGATTACAGGGCTGGTCTGTCCTTCTAAGTACTCCTCCTCCTCCTAAGGATATGTGGTTGGGGGACTAACTGAGGTCAGATGCCTTTACCACTGGAGTAACCCTACCCAGAATGGTCTAGCTTTCCTTCTTCACATATGGCTTATGAGGGCTTACATTTAATTTATTTTTGTGCCCACTCCATTTGGGGTGTGTACTTCATTACCAGCCTGCGTTGTCTGTCCCCCTGAGGTCTACTTGCTAATATAGTACCTGGCATATAGGTCACAGCCAGTCATCATACATCTGCAGCCTGTCACCAAACACATTGAGACAGGGGGAGACATACAAGAGGGACATACAACAAGCCCAGAACACAGTGGCCTGTGGGTACCCACACACACCACCAAAACACATATGACGTCTGTATGCACCTACCTATCCAGGGACATATCCCAGACCACTGACAGGGAAGGGCCTAACACACGGGGATGATGACATAGACGCAAACAAACGGCAGCAAAAACATAACACATGTCACACACGTAGAACTCTGATGGGGCCCACATAAAGTGGGGATACCCCACCCACCCTCAACAGACCTTGGACGGTACATCGCCACACCCATACAAAATGCACATAGCGCAACCCCCACAACACCTGTGATAAGCCCATATACACGTCCCGCAGTGCCACACACGCATTCCCATACCCCCGCACACTGTACAACCCCATACCCAGCCGTGCTCGACCCATCCCCCCAGATACCCCACCACACCCATGGAGTATGTGATAGCTGTCCACCCACACTGCACAGTGTCTTGCAAAGTGGAGGGCCCCCACACATGTCTGGTTGACATGGAAACATCCTTCAACTCCTAATGTGCATGCCACTCAGGGCAATGCAAGCACATCGCTCACACACACAATGACGGCACACAATCCCACTCAGGACTCCCACATGTGCCATGGCCACATGTATTGATGAGGCCACATACAAGGTCAGGTGGACAGTCCATACCTGGCTCTTCAGATAGGGGTCACGGCACTCAACACACCATCCCCCACACTGCATCCCATGTGTCACAGTTACACCAGGGAATGAGGCTGCTACCCCCCCCCACCCCCTGCCAGGCACAGCACACTGTAGGCACCTGTGCTTTCCCTATTGTAGGCGCAACAACATCAGGCACAGGTGGACAACACATTGATTGTGGGGTGGATGTACTACACAGGTGTGCATAGGTGCACTGTGCAAACTTATCTGTGCTGTGTACCCTTTTCCACAACCCAGATGACTACAGGACCATGGAGGCACATGAGGAGGAGGATGTGGCAGGGCCTCAGGATGGTGAGGGGCCAGAGGCCATAATGTCCGGGGACACCGCCAGCTATGGTGAAGGCACAACAGGAACCAATGTGCTGGCCGAGGCAGAGGACACGCCCCCGGATGTCAATGCTACAGTGGGGGCCACTAGCAGCCACTCACAGGCTCTAGAGGGTGCATAAATGGAAGGGAATCACCACCCCATGCAGGCACCAGGGACATCAGCCACCCCTCTCACAAGCATGGCTACAATCTTGGCAGAGTTGCGGGCCTACAGTGCCTCAGCACGGCACAATGCCGATGGTGGGTAACAGCATATACAAAAATCCCCATGGGGGTTGACTTAACATCCACAAAGAGATTGCATGTGCACCACAATATGTTGGCAACATAGCAGATCGTTTCTTATGTGTGTGTGGGGGGGTGTTCTGTGCCATGTGCGTTCTGCCCTCTTGTAGCATGGCTTGTCAGGTGTTAGCATGTGTGAGGAACTCAGACACACGCACACTGTTCACAGCCATATACCCCAAGGAAGTGCACAGCGGAAAACACCTATCCCACGTCACTCAGACAGCTTACTTGACAGACACCTCCCTATGGGTATTGTTATGCAGCATATTTTGTCAGTGTAATTTGTACTGTGCACCAGCATTATAGAAAAGAGGGCCCCCCAGATATATGTATGTGTGTGCTATGACCCCTCACGTCATCTGACCTATCTCATATGACCAGTGTGCAGATCAAGCACTGACAGATTGAACTGTGACACTGTGCCATGTGTGAGATCTGTGATTCACACGACCCCTCATCGGGACCCCTTCCAGGCATGAGAATGGCTCATGGGTCACACAGATCTAAACATGGTCATGCGTTGCTAGTTGTTGCATGCATGATTGTTCTGAAGACTGATATGGTGGGATATGCCTGACATGTGCATGTGTCACAGTGGGGGTTGAAACAGGTATCTCACATATCACCTTGTGTCCCACCCACAGCCACTTGTCAGGCTCTGTTGGCCATTCTCCAGGAGATCCACCAGCTGTGGGCCACAGCAGTCACAATAGCAGGGGCGCTCCTCCGTATTGCGGATGCCCAGGAGGCCATAGCTACCCGTATACAGCAGACAGCACTGGCACCAGAGGCTGCACCAGCAGTCCCGCAACATAGGGGTGGGTTGGGCCGTGGTCGCCGTGGCCAGCCACGGAGGATGTGAACATTACAAATAAAACCATCACAAAATATTACAACCTATATGTTTGTTTCCAATGTGTGGCACTGTTGTCCCCTACATACCCTGTACCTCATGTTGTCTCCCTGCCCACATGCACCTACCCATGTCCCTCAGGGGTGGGGTGTATGTACTGCCACCTATCATCGCGCATAGGCGCATATGGAGTGGAGGAGTAGCCTAGTGGTTGGGGCAAGGTACTTCAGGCCGGAAGGTCGGGGGTTCAAATCCCACTAGAGGACAGCAACCTTGGGCCGGAAGGACTGGGGTTTCTAGTCCCACAGGTGCTCCTTGTGGTCTTGGGCAAGCCACTTAACCCTCCATAGCCCATGTTCCCTGTAAAATAGTTATCTCCAAGTTATAATGCCCTGTTCAATGTAATTTCAGTTTGTTCAATGTAAACCGCACTGATGCAGAATAGCGCGGTATATAAGAGAATGTAAATAAATAAAAAATAAATAAATAAATACCATGCCCTGTGTGCCATGAACTGTGGCAGGTGGTCACCCTCCTACCTATGCGTGGGGGTATACCCAAGCTCTCCCGTTGCCCAGCAAGATGTTCACGGTACATGTCTGTTGTAAGGATCTGTCACCCTCCCCCACCCCATATACTCTCCATCATTGGACACACATGTGTGACCATTCTCCCTGCCCACAACAGGGCCTATGTGGCTGTCTTCCCACATAGGCTTGCATGCGGCACAGGCAGACAAAGGTGGCTTGCTTCAGTCAGCTAATCACTGTTCACTAGCACATGTAGTCCCCCAGCGCTAATCCTCGTGACATGCATTGACCTGTGTCTCCCTCAACAGCTATCCCCCTGTGCAGCTCCTGGGTACAGCATTCCATCTTACCCTCCATGCCAAATACTTGCTTCTAGCCTTTCCCCTATTGCCCCACAAGCATGGTGCATCAGATATGGTGCCCACACATCACACACAGCATGCATGTGACCATAGCTTTTGGGACACACACTCCACATTGGCACATCACAGGGACACCATGGGACACAGATGCCTATGCACATGAGCAGCCCCCACACCTGTGTGTGGAGACGGTCCATGTATGTTATCTATGTCTACCACGCATTCACATAGGAATCTACACACCTGTCCCATGCTCACGTACACACTCAGTCTGTGGGAGAGACACGTGACCATTGTGCCATACGTACAAACTGTTTAATTTACATATATACATTTGTACATATTTAGAGATGTACCATCGAGACTGAGGGCATTAGATGACCTCACACGCATCCTCAAAGAACTCAAGACATTGTTATTTGTAGAAACATATGAACATTCATGCAACATCCTTTAACCAAACATTAACACTACTACCTCCGCCAACGAAACACACACCCATTCCATCCACGCACACATATCTATCATACAACATTCTAAAATACCTTTATGTTACATGTTACCTACATTGTAGTGTCTACAAAATGGTAATTGTACTGTCTAAATGTTTACACGTACCCTAATGTTAAATGAAATCCTTCAATTTTAATGTGAGGTGACCTCCTTGATTGGAGGAAAACGTGCTATACACATATGTAACCATATAAAACAAAACTTTAAAACAACCCATGTTCTGTGCCAGTATACAGGACAGCACAGGGCATGTGTGTGGGTGCCCCTGTGCCCCTTAAATGCTCCAGGGATGCCCATCAGGGGATGGCTGTCGAGATGCACCACCCATAGCAGCTGCATGCTGCATGTGCATCTCAGCAGCCAACCACTGAATGGCACCTGCCAGCCACCGAATGGTGCGGTCCTGGGTCCGCTGATGTTGCAGCATGCCACCCACTGCCACATACAGGTCCTGCACACACCTGCCACCACATCCACACCAGGTGTCCGGTGTTTGGGTGGTGGCATGTGTGTGGGTCCTGTCTGTGGCAATGGGTGGGGACGCAACTCCCAGGCAGACACCATCACCGCAAACATGTGGCAGCTGGCAGGGACCCACAGTGCCCTGTGCTGTCCTGTGTCCCCTGCCACCCACTGAGATGCCCTCCCCCCCCACACACCCCTGATCCCTCCCAACCCACCCTCTCTATCGCCCCCTCCATGCTCTCCTCCTCCTCCTCAACCTCCTCAACCTCTCCCTCGCCCTCCTCATCCCCTGCCACATAAATCTCCCCCTCCCCCTCCTCTCCCTCCCACACCACCCACACTCTGCCCCCTCCATGTTGTCCTCTTCTCTTCGCCCTCTGGACCCTCCTCCTCCTCCTCTGTCTGTAATGGTGCTGTGGGGCATGTTCTGGGGTGCCCTGATGTGGAGGGGCCCTCACCAGCAGCAGCATCCTCTGTGGGGGAAGATAGTCATTAGCACACTATCATGTGAGTCACATACCACATGTACATAGTTTGGCCTCCCACAGGCTGGTGGGCCACTGTGACATTCTGTATTGAGCTGCAGAGACCGCAACACTCACTCCCACTTTGTTCCATTGCCCCCCTTTGGAGGCGAGCAAGGACCTCTGGGCAGTGCAGCCGCAACTCCCAACCCTTTTTCCGTAGATCCTCTACCTGGGAGGGAAAGCAATGGGTGGGGGCATTAATGGCCATATATCTCTGGTGGGTGCCCAACACATATCACACATCTCTGTGAGCAGCATTGTGCTGCTCCTGCTCCTCTGGCCAGTGTGTCCTCTACTAACTGTTGCTAGTGCCACCTGCATGTGTGGCTGTGGGTCTGGCCATGTGTGAGGTGTGACCTATGTGTACTGTGCGTAACCCCCCCCCCCCCGGACACCCCATACCCTGTTCCTACACTCTCCTTGCATGACATGGCAGCACCATACCATGTCTGGTTTGGCCATGCTGGTGTCCAGGGGAGGTCTTCCTTAACTCCCTGTGTGGTCCGGCAAACACATGTGTGTTTGCCAGACCTACACACATCATCTGACACACCCGCCATGGCACCATGATATCTTACAATGCATGGGTGATGTGTTCTGAGATAGAGAGGAAGGTGGGTGACCCTGTACACATTGCCAGGTGCCAATACCATGACACTTGGCTTTCTACTATACCTCTATGGTCATGACTGAGGCCTCCTGTGATTAGGGCAGTTGTGGCTGACTACAACAGGAACATGGCCCACCACACCTAGCTGGCGTATTAACATCTGTGATCTTGTCTGGGGTTACAGCAGAGCTGTGAAACCCCAACAGGTGCAAGTACCCTTACACCAGCATCTATAATGTTCCTCTGTGATCAGATATGGGACTCCTGGTGAGTGGGCAGATTTGTGACCTGAAACTGCGTGCACTTCCATGATATCTGGATTTGTTACAGACCTTGGTAATCAGGTCTCAGGGCTCCTGGGGGTGGGGTGGATTGGAGTACATCCACAGCTGCACCTACCATACCATCAGGATACATAACAGACGTGTGTAATGAGGTCTGGGCCTCCTGGGAATAGGGCAAATGTGTGACCTGATCCTGCATAATCTACCACAATCTCTGGATGTCATACCCACCTTTGCAATCAGTTCTCAGGACTCCTGGGGGTAGGGTGTCTTAGCACACTTCATCAGCAACATAAACCATATCACCAGGGTGACTGACAGATCACTTTGAACAGGTCTCAGGACTCCTGAGGGTAGGGCAGATGTTTTAACCTGAAAATGCACACACAACCATACCACCAGTGTGACTGACAGACCATGTTGATCAGGTATCAGGCCTCCTGGGGGTAGGGTGGATTATAACACATCAACAGCAACATAAACCATACCACCAGGGTGGCTGACTGATCACTTTGATCAGGTCTCAGGACTCGGGGGGGTAGGGCAAATGTTTTAACCTGCAAATGCACACACAACCATACCACCAGTGTGACTGACAGACCACTTTGATCAGGTATCAGGCCTCCTGGGGGTAGGGTGGATTATAACACATCAAACATCAACATAAACCATACCACCAAGGTGGCTGACTGATCACTTTGATCAGGTCTCAGGCCTCCTGGGGGTAGGGTGGATTATAACATATCAACATAAACCATATCACCAGGTGGCTGACTGATCACTTTGATCAGGTCTCAGGACTCCTGGGGGTAGGGCAGATGTTTTAACCTGTAAATGCACACACAACCATATCACCAGGGTGATTGACAGACCATTTTGAACAGGTCTCAGGACCCGTAGGGGTAGGGCAGATGTGTTACCCTGCAACTGCAGAACCTACCATATCAGCATGCTGTTTAGCAGACCTCTTTAGGCAGATCTAGGGGCTCCTTATGTTAGGGTGGATTTTAACACATCAACAGCAGCAGCTACCATAACACCAAGCTGACAACTGGACCTCTGTGATTAGGTCCTTAGCCTCCTGGGGATAGGGAAAACTGTTTTGATGTGATAAATAGGCAGTATATCACGTGAGTTTAACTACAAAACATAAATGAGCTAAAATGCCTACACACAGCAGCATACACAGCTACAATCAGCACTGGATATATCACAGACTGGTGTCTATACCATGTTGTACATGTATGATGTGTGTTTATTGCTTGGTAATGTGTTGAACACCTTGCATTGTGTGACCTGTCCCCATACATTTACTTCATGTACCTCAGCAAGAAGATTGTACCGCCTCAAGACGCGGTCCCATGCCCTCCTAACGCGTCCGAGGTCCTGACGCTTGGAGGAGCCAGGGAATAATTTCTGCTGCCTAGTGCAGATCAGTCCAGCAAGGTGGCACAGCTCCTTACGGGTGAAGGCAGGCTTCCTGGATCATGTTGCCATTTTCACCAATGCCTTGCTGACGCATGCACACACGTGCGTGCCACCGCACCGCCGCACATCATTAAAGCGCACTAGCTATGTGCCCGTGCTACGGCCGATACACAGCGAATGGTGGCACCGTCAATATATATAAAGATTTATGCTGCAGACATACATTGCAGTGATGTGTCTGACGTTTCTTACCACAATTTGCTTATTATGCATTTATCTTGGTGTTGGCATACTGGGGTCTAGAACCCATCACCACTGGCTGTGAGGGCATTGTATTAACAGGTGTGCTATGCCTTTTTACATAGCAATGACTGGCTATACAGCTACACCAGGTCATCTACATACACTTTCTACTCTGCTTACCAGACTAGTGTATGGACACTGCTAGGGCACTTTACAGGGCACCTTAGTTTGGCCAACTTGTGGTCTTGGGCAAGCCACTTAACCCTCCATAGCCCATGTTCCCTGTAAAATAGTTATCTCCAAGTTATAATGCCCTGTTCAATGTAATTTCAGTTTGTTCAATGTAAACCGCACTGATGCAGAATAGCGCGGTATATAAGAGAATGTAAATAAATAAATAAATAAATAACTGAGCTGAGGGTGTTTTGGGATGTGCACATGGATTTCAGATCTATGTCAGACTGCTAAATGCATAGACAGCTGTATCCTCTGACAGTTATACTGACGGACACACTTTGTATACAGCTCACCAGCTAATCTAGCAACCTGCAGCCCATGCCACTCTTCCATCATACCCACTGCATGCAACTGGCCACACTTTTGAACATATTGTCATGTGGTAACATGCTCTGATGTGGTGATAATACACTATATCCTATCCATCCAGATACATCAATATACAGGCCCACTGGGGTATTGAACCCATGACCTCTCCCACTGAGGTCAGCATATTCACCATTGTCCTGCAACAATATTGGTTGTAACTAAACTATTGCTAGCTACTCAACCAGTGCAGGTCACCAGACACACTGTCTGTTGTGGCTACCAGGTTAGGTTAGCACCAAGAGTACCCATGATGCAATTCACATGCAGATCAGCAGTCTACATCTGCTCACCAGATGGAGTTTGCAACTCTGCAGCACATCATCTGGGTAGGGGGACCAAGCATGCATGTTACTGTTACAGTGTGCCTACTGACCATGCCGTTGTGCATGTTCTGTGATCACCCTGAGAATAAAGGCATGGGGACATCACCAGGTCCACAGTACCTGGGTTGTTTGCAGTAGGTTTTTCTGCAGTTCACCATCACTGCCAGTGTATGGGGTATTGTTTTTCAGGCAGCCTTGGAAGTTTTCTATGTACATGTCCATATGCCATTGATACATAGCCCATGTGGAACATGATGCTCGCAACATAATGCATATTGAGTGATGTTGGCATGGACACCAGGTTTTGGAGCAGGGGTGTGTCTGGACTCACATGAGGAAAATATACGGAGCAATCCCACCCTCTGTGGGTCAGGGTAGGGTACATGAGTTAGAAACAACGGACACACACTATCATTGATTTTAATAGGGCCAGTTGAGCTAAATGATGACAGACCGTGGGATCAGCAACCCCCAGTCAACTAAGGAACAGAGAGCTGATGCAGATCTGAACATGGAACTGGACCACTGGCAGTGCAGCTGCCCCTCACTGTATTCTGACATTCAATAGCAGAGGGCAGTCAGTGTGCACCTGCTGCATCCTGCAGGGTGTTGCAACTATACACATACTAGCTGCAGACAGTCTGCTGGCACATACATAGTGCATGTTTCAAAAGGAACACTATGTACCCTGGTGTGGGATCTGGCACACACACCAAGGTGCTATGTCAGTGATTGGGCCCCAAAAAAGGAAACCCATAAATATAACTTGAGAAAAATGCTCTATAGTACTATGGGGGAACCTAGCCATGCTCTGGTCACTGCTCAGTCAGGGTGAGAGTGACCTTCCAGCATGACATGCTGTGGCCACCCTGTCCATACAGGTGGTGGTCGGACACTACAATGTCCCAGCTATTGCCCTATGCCCTGTGCACATGCATCCTGCCCAGGCCACCCTGTCCGGCCCATACCCACAGTACCTTGCTCCTCATTATGCACATTGGCAGGCTTACACTGGAGACAGTGCAAGCAGTGTGGGCTCAGTAAGGTGTAGGTAGCCACAGCACACTGGATAGACAGACGCACACTCCCACACCTATGCCATCATTGTGCAAATATAGAGGTTTTTGGCAGCCCTGGCCACCACACCAGTCCTGGGCACAGTGCAGGCGCATAGCTATGATACACAGTACTGTTGGGGTCACTCCCTGGGGTGGTAAGCACTGTCAGAAACCAAAACTGAAACACACTCCACAGATATCAGAAAGGTTGCTATGATGCAGCTTTGTCAACAAAATGTGTTTAACTTATGATTTGTTATCTGCCATTAATCATAGCAACCTTTTGATATATGTGTAACGTGTTCCCAGGTTTAGGGCAGCATTGCTAAGGTATGCATGTGGGAATGTATTGGGAGATGCTGCTCCACGCAGGGCCCAACAGCCTGACTCTTCATGAAGCTTTGGATAGAGGAGTCTGTGGGTTTGGGTGTTTATGCCCCTGTTGGCCACTGCTCTAGGGCTGAGTTTCCCAACTCCAGTCCTGGTGGACCAAACACGGTTACGTTTTTCATGCTATCCCTAATGAATATGCATTAGATACTTTTGCAAACAGTGAGGGCGTGACAGACATTTGCAGCACAGGCATATCTATCACAGACAGCATGACACCTGAATGGTGTTTGGCCCTCCAGGACTGCATTTAGGAAACTCTGCTCTAGGGATTGCACATGTTTATGGTGTCTGTGCCCTGTAGGGTAAAATATAGGTGTTTATGGAATGTTTATTTAATCAGCAATAACAGTTTCATCTTTATTACCACAGTTTAGTACTGGGTAAAATATAGCAACATTTTTTGCAGGAGCCACAGCTGGGGCTTGAACCTGTGATCTTGTGACCCTCAACACTCTGGCTGTGTGTAATGCACCAAACTGTTGTCAAAGAGACAGATCATTCCCTGGGGCTACCATTAGTGTTCGTTAGACAGACCTTGTCTGTTGCACTGCACAGCACCCACCTAAACAGGGCTTGGCCTTATTCTGCAGTGGGCAGATGCCACTGCCCCCTCCACCACCAGCACCCCTCCGCCACCATGCTGACATGCCCTTATACCAGTGGTGCTGTTGGTGCGCAGTCCCAAGCCATCCAGTGTGCCGGCAGGCAACTGTCTATGGTGAGGTTTCTCATGTAGGGGTGCCTACATGGACATGCGCGCTTCCCCCCAGCACCACCTGCCAATGTTCTGTGCCCTTGGGGGTACCTGCTGGGTAATATCCCCTGTGACTCTGTGGGACACACACTAGTGCCCATGTTGGACCCTCATCAGTTGCTTTCTTGCTGCTTTACAGTTTCGGAATTCCTATGTGCCACCTAGGCATCTGCCTAGTCCACACTGTGCTCCAGCTGGACCACAGCATAACAAACCTGCCCAATATAAAGGAGAAAACCCTGCTCACCGCTATTTCAATGTGGGATCATTCACTTTGTAGGGGGACGAAGCATAGACCCTTCCAAACATTATATCTTAATTTTTACGCTTTGCCTGTAGTGTTGCTTTATGTTTATCATTAATATCACTATTGGCCAGCTTGGTTATTGGGATTTTAAATGTGGTTCTGGTCATTTTATATGTTTATTTACCTTTTTGGTTCCTGCACATGTATCACAATTATCACTTTTTCTGGGTTTCCCTGCCTTTGCTGCACATTGCTGACTTAAATGGTTTCTCTTTCCTGCAAATGTGCCTAACGCAAGGGTTTCACTGGCGTTAGTGGTTCAGACCCGAATTTCACAGCATTAGTGTGCCTGGAGCCTCTCCCCGCCCACTCTCCACCCATTGACCGCTTCTCTCCGCCCTCTGGGAAGCCTTACTCCACCCTTCAGACCCGGATTTCACAGCGTTAGTGTGCCTTAATGCCGCCGCCGCGTTATCATGCGATAATGTTACATTATCACGTGATAACGTCATATATCACGTGATAATACCACCGCTGCGACGTTAAGACGGTTTAGTAAACATACCCCTATGTTTATTTACACATGTAGAACTGTTGTTGGAATTTGAAATAATTGCAGTAAACTATCAAATATAAAGAATTAAATTGTTCCATCTTCTTGCAAAGGAGAAATCTGTTTAAATATGCACATTAGGGAGTTTTAATAGTACCAACCTGAGTAACAATACCTTATACAATATCTTGGTTAGAGGTAAATTCAACCTACAGTTCCAAAAAGTGCTGTATTCCTTTAAGGTTTCAATATTCCAGTCAGTTTCTAGTCAGTGATAGTAATTTCCAACTAAAATTCCTCAAAAGGATATTCTTTCGGGCCTGTTTACTTAAGTCAGCTGGTCGCGCAGGGCTAATGCTCAGATAGCACATGTTCATACCACGGAGGATCCTAGCAACCACGGTTGACACAAGGGGTGTAGCCACAGAAGGCTACTATTGCCATGCTAGCCATGTCACTAGCATGTCAGTAGGTAACATACAGACACAGCACATGCACACAGTGCACACATTCACAACTATGCGCCCAGCAAAGGAAACCCGCAAATGCATTAGTAGGGCAGCTTTGTCCAAGGAACCACTGCAGACAGTAAGAAATGTGTCCCAACCACACCTACAGGAAAATAGCAACCAGCATTTTCAGAATAAAGAGAGATGACCAGGAATAAGCACAACTGGCTGCATCTCAGAGCATTAGGGCTATGTACAAGAGGGCACAGCACGCAAATCAGAAAAGCAAACACAGGCAACAAAGACCTTCTACTGCATTCCCTGCAGTCTAGGTGAACAGTAATTCTTGGCATCTCGAGGTAAGGGGGATTCATATCCCTGGGCCCCATGTTGGACACTGTTGGCACCCTGCCTGGTCCCATACAAGGCCCCCTGCATCTCCAGATGCCACATTTGCACCCTATCACCTAAAGTGTGAGATGCAACAAATACTCTCTGCATGTGTTTGTTTTGCTGATTTGCTTGTCTCACCCTCTTGTTCTTAGCCCCTGAGTTGTGCAGACAGTTAAGTCCATTCTTGTTCATCCCCCTCTATCCTGTCAGGATGATACTGTCCCATATGTGTGCTTTCAGCACATTTCTTATTGTCTACAATGAAACCAAAGCTCATATCCTCCCTCATGTCACGCTTGAAGCTTTCTTTTTCCCGACCTGCGTTGTGACCATGTACTCTATGCACATGTGCTATGGATGTGCATTCACTACTATCATGCTAGTAAAAACACAGTGAGAACATATGCCATTCATGTGTCAGCCCTGTACTACTTGCAACATTTTAGTAAACATGCTCCAATGTGCATTAATGGTGAATTTTTTTTTTATTTTTTTTTTTATTTAACACTCATTTTTATACCGCATCTTCCAGAGATCAGTTGCGGTGTACAAACAACAACATTTAACAAAGCTAAGTTTGTTTTACATAGAACATCTTAATTTTACATAGAACATCTTAACATATCAAAACTAAACAAGGTGAGTTTTTGAACTGGGACCGTGTAAAAACAGTTAACTAACAAAGTGGAGTATCTATATACGTAAGACAGTACATAACTGATACAACTATATACATGCGTAGGTATTAGGGCATAAGAGATAGGATCGTCAATTCGTTAGAGCTGAGTGTTGTCCGTTTAGGTGGGAGGTTTGTGCTTTAAGTGGTCATTTACCTGATTATCCTTTGTCTATGTTGAATGCAAGGTTTTCCATGGTATTGTAGTGTTTAGTGAATAGATAGTTTTAATTTTTTGCGGAATTCCAAGATCTTCTGTTAGTGAACGTAGATCCTCTGGTAGGGAATTCCAGATAGTTGGGGCTAATGTGTGAGAAGGCTCTGTTGTTGGTCAATTTATGTGCTTTTATGAAGTCCTTCGGGGTCTTTAGTTTATTTAACTGTTCTTTCTATTAGTAGCTTAGGTGTTTCTTTGCATATTAGATTACATAGGGTAATCGGCGCCATGTCGTTTAATGCTTTAAATGAGGTTATTATTGTTTTGTATATTATCCTGCTTTGTATTGGTAACCAGTGAAGTGATGCAAGTATAGGTGTTATGTGTTGGAGAGAGTTTTATTTTTAGTATAATTCTAGCTGTTGCATTTTGGGCTAATTGAATTCTTTTAATGTTCTGTTTTGAAATGCCTATAAGTATTAGGTTGGCGAAATCAAAGTGAGGGGTTATGATAGCTTGTGTTTATATTAATGAAATCTTGTTACAAATACAAGCGGACGTAGTTGTTTGAGAATTTTAAGCTTGAAATAGATTTTCTTTAAAGTGTTTCTAATATGGGTTTCCATTGTAAGGTGTGTATCTAGGATCACACCTAGATATCTTATTTCATTTTTTATTTTAATTTCTTGCTCTTGTAGTGTTATATGAGTAGGATGGATGAATGATTGATTTTTTGTTACGATTAGGACTTCAGTTTTGGCATGGTTTATGTGAAGGTTTTGAGTTTTTAGCCAAATTGTGATTTCATTATAGCAGTCTGAGAGGAGTTTTAATGGTATGTTAGGGATTGTAAATGGAATGTACATCATAATATCGTCTGCATAGAGGTGATAATGTACTCCAAATTTTTTAAAGATATTGCAAACCGGCTTTATGTAAATGTTAAAGAGTAGGGCTGAAAGAGCAGATCCTTGTGGTAAACCTATTTCTTGGTTATATGTAGTTGAAGTTTGATTACCTATTCGTACATTTTGTGTTCTGTTGTTTAAATAGGAAGTGAACCAATTATGTACTGTGGAGTTTATGCCTATCTGTCTTAAGGTTAACGAATTAACGTTGTGATGGCGCAGCAAGCGGAGAGCATAAGGAAAGAGGGAAGAATCAGGCAATTTCCCCAGATAGCAGAATAAAATCCAGAAGTTTAAGGGTTAAAACTCCTGGGTTAGAAAAAACTCTCCACAGAAAGCTGGTAGTAAGAAGACACGCCCCAGCTCCATGGTTACCAACCCTGCTCACGAGGGACAGTCAGGGGTGGGGCCAGGAAGCCCAAGGGGAAAGCACAGATATAAACTGCTAGAGAGTGAAGAAGGAGAGAGAGGCAGGAACAAGGATGGAGACAAGAAGAAACAAGAGAGACACAGAGGCAGAGAGAGCTGCAGGCAGAGATGCAGTCAGAGTCCAAGGAACACTGAATTCAGAGGAAGGTCTGAGGACGGTGAGAGGAAGTGCTTCACGAGGGTTCCTAGTTCTGATTCCAGTGCAGCTTGGAACAGGTCAGAAGGTCCCAGAAGGGGAGGAGGCCGTAGAAGCTCTGGAGAACTAGTCAAGGAAGGTACCCGGAGAGTCAAGGGTGCTTCATTAGAAACCTCTTGGAGAAGGGCAAGGCCAGCCAGAAGGAGTGGAGCTAACCCAGTGACCTGCGAGAGAGATGGGAGACATATTTATAGAAGGGAAGCATACCCCAGGGAGTTTGTCAGCCATGTGGGCAGCAAAAACCTTTCCCCTGAAGGTTTTATGGAAACTGAGTCTGCAGCAGTAAAGCCTGTTACGTGCTTACTTCCTAAAAGTAAGGTGAGCTGTTGTAAACCTTCTACCAACCTCATAAAAAACTAAGAGACTTCCTATGTGTCATATTATTCCTCAGAGGAGAGAGGACAAATATGAGAATTTGGCCCTGATTCTTCAGAAGATTCGTTATGATGAGCATAAGTGGATGATTTGTGGAGACTTTAAAATTCTATCCATGCTATTAGGGCAGCAATCCGGTTTCACCAAATATCCCTGCTTTCTTTGCTTGTGGAATAGCCGGGCCCGCGACCTACACTGGGGGAAAAAAGACTGGCCAAATCGGGAGTATTTGAGAACCCGGTGAGAAAAATGTTCTTCATGAGAGCTTGGTACCTCGTGATAAATTCTATTACCACCTCTCCACATTAAGTTGGGTCTCATTAAGCAATTCATCAAGTCCCTTCTAAAAGATGGTGAGTGCTTTCGGTACCTTTGCTCAAAGTTCCCCCGACTTTCTGAAGCAAAGCTAAAGGAAGGAGTGTTTGTTGGCCCTGATATAAGGAAACTCATTTCAGATGGAGCATTCGCTGAAACGATGTCTGAGAAGGAAAAAGAAGCCTGGGATCCTTCAAGGATGTTGTTCTCAAATTCTTGGGGAACAGGCGGATGAGAACTATAAGGATATTGTTGCCAGGATGCTCAATGCCTTCAAAGAACAAGGCTGTAACATGAGCCTGAAAGTCCATTTCTTACACTCCCATGTGAACTACTTTCCCGAAAACTTGGGGGCGTACAGTGAAGAACAAGGTGAAAGGTTTCACCAGGACATCAAGGACGCAGAGAGAAGGTACCAAGGAAGATGGAACATCACTATGATGGCTGATTTCTGCTGGTTGCTGCTGCGGGAAACCCCAGATGAAAAATATGCCAAGCAGCGCACCAAGAGAAGCATTCGGGGGAAGAAGAAACGGGCCCACCAGGAGATTGATTGACCCAAGAATGACTTTAAAATCTAAACTGTGTTGACAAATATCGTGTTTTTACTAAACTTTGAAATAAAAATTTGCTAGTTAGTACCACAGTGTCGGATCTCATTTATTAGAATTTTATTTTCACACCATCGGGTGTTTGTCTTCATGTATTGCAATGGTGCGGTTTGTGTTTTCTATTCTTACATACATACCTGTACAACATTTTTTGCACATTTCTTTGCTTTGCTTTGTGTCTAACCTCGCTCTTATATGCTCAATGTTGTGCACATGTATGTGGCTGTTTTAAGTGCAGACAATTTTGCTACCATCACAGTGTGTTTTGTTGACATTTACTCTATTCTTATGTGCTGCCTGGTTACAATTTTCTTTATTCTTATTTGAATAACTACTAAACAATTAGTATAAAGAATTCATCCAAGAAACTTTTATCTCGATCGCACTCAATCTGAAACGTTCACCTCAAACTGCTAACCCAATGTAGCAAAAAATCTGTACGTGATGGAGCAAATTTGTTACCAGATTTGGATTCAGCGCACCAAAAAACGTAAAAATCAATCGAAACATTAGAGGCAGTTTAAAAAAAATTTTTTTTAGTGTACCTGTGTAATTAGATAAAAGCTCACTGTCACTGTCACTTTCTACCAGCTGATCACTTCCCTCGGATTCCACATTAGCAACTTTTTGAATATCCAGATCTAATTCACCACACACTTCGCCAGGCTCAATAGACTCCAAATTTTTCTTCATCAATTCTTCTTTCAATGTCTGAAGCAGTTCATTTCATCATTGGGGGTGTTGTCGCAAATCATCACAAATGGATCGCTTCTTCTACATCTGAATCTTCCGCAAAATGCGTGTTTACTGGCTTTCTTGAAGCATCAGGCAACGTGTTTAGGTTTAGTTTATAACTATTTCTAGAATGCAGTTGCATATACCTCCTTGCAAAAAATATGGCCTAAATTGTAAAACTTGAAAAAAACATAATGACACCCGCAAGTCCCAACGTTTCCACAAGTGAAACACACTGCAATAGAAGTTAATTCACAAAAACATGATTAGGTTAACCAGCCATGCATAAAACCTGACTCAACACACTCCTAAAACTTCCAGAGTATGAATTCTCACCCTAATAAGCAGGACAGAACTTACATGATGAGAACAAAATTACTCTTTTAGAGGGATATATTACATAAACCATAAAGTGCACCAACTTTGGTCTACTTGTGTGCATAACTGTAGTAATGGGGGTATATCGGCCAATTGGAAAAAAAAAATTAATTGCTCAAGAGGGTCAATGTACTATAAACTCATTGACCAAAGCTTTCATCTAAATTTTTGCTTGAAAATTGATATACGCTCTGGTATCATTGCAAAAATATTTTTCCACATGTAGCAGATCGTCTGACGCCTCAAAAGGTTAAATACCATTTTCAAGTCATAGGTAACATCCCTACATATTTCTCAGTAAAGACTGAAAAAAAGAATTCATTCAGTCTCGTCTCACTATGGCCTTGTCCCCTCTTATTGCCCTTTTCCCCTCTATCATTCTAATTGTCCAACTGTACTCTGTCATAGCTTTTTTTGCCACAAATGTACTTATAGTCAAAAGTCTTTATTACTCATTTTTGCTTCCAACAGCAAGTTTCTTCTAAAATTCTATCTGTCACCTACTGCCGTGATCAATGTCCTTGTCATCTAACTTGCCAAGTGCTTATATTGTTTGCCAGTTTTCTGTCATTTAGAAATCCTACTTTTCCATTTCCAACTTCCCTTTTTGTGCAAAGACCGCCTCTCTGAAACCTCACCTTTAAACCATGCTGGCAGTTGTTTTGGACTTCCTTCCACTTTCATTACTGCATGAAATACAGCTGATCTGGTCTTCCATGGTAGTCCATTTTTAATCACAACCACCCATCGGCTTGATCGGTAAACTCTTTAACCTTTTGCACACTACTTCCCTTTTAGGGTTTTTTTCTTAACCTATTTTTGTGAAAGCTCATACGGTAGTACTGTGGATTTTCCTTACCATTCCCCATTTTATTACTTCAAACAGAACACAATGATGTCTATGAGAAAATTGAACTATTTCACCGTAAGCTGGGCTCCTATCACCCTGTATTCAATGGTTGTGCTTACGAAGTCTTGTGTTCCACTAAGGACAGGGTCCAACAATGGCTTCCTCTTCTGGGTGTGGTTCATCAAGACCACTGCTGGCTCCAAGAAGCAATCATTATAATTTCAGTCTAGAAACTTTGAGGTATGTTTACTAAATACGGTGCGCTAACGTCTCGTAGCTTGCGATACTGTTTAATCTATGTGATTTAGCATTGTTTTATCCTTGCCGATTAAGGGCACTGAAACTCTATAAAGCGAGAATGTCTACCTATCGTGCGGATAACGTTTCTCCGGCCGGCATTAAGGTGCGCAGCAGGGTTGCAGTAGGCTCCCCAGAGGGTTGCAGTACTTGCTCCCCGTGGTGGAGCAATAAGTGTGTAAAAGGGCTGAGAGTGGGCGTGGAGCAGGGTTTCCAATGCACACTAATACCATGAAAGTAATGTCTCAAAATTAGCCGCCCAGTGAAAATACCTGCGAGCTAGAGGCACATTTGCAGTGAGAGAGAAACCATTTCCAAGTCAGCTATGTATACTCAGCAAAGCCATGGAGAACCGAAGAAATTTCATTAGTAGATGATACATAGTTGTCAGCATCAGCGATAGTGGCCAAGGTACACAGACAGCCACAAACGGTGAGGCTGCAAATGGGGTATAGGGGGCTTGCAAGTGGTGACCAATGCAGTGGGGCATCTGGCGTGCACAGAGGTGGACTAGGCAGATGCCTAGGTGTGCATATAGGAAGTCACTGTAACTGCCTAATCAGGCAAGCCAGCAACTGACGCAAGGTCAATACATGCCCACGAGGTGTGTGTCCCACAGTGTCCCTGGGGACAAGTCACACACCAACCAGGTACCCCAAAGGACCACATATAACAGTGACAGGCAGTGCCGGGGAGGGAAGCGCGGGATGTCTCATGTAGGCACCCCTCAACCCCAGATCCCACACCATAGGCATGCTGCCTACCAGCAAACTAGATGGTCCTGGGACTGCGCATACGCACCAAGCCCGCACTTGGTCATAAGGGCATGTCAGCACATGGTGGTATAGGGGTGCTGGTGGTAGAGGTGCGGAACCGATGGCAATCTATGCACCAACACACCAAGGCCAAGCACTCTACTTCAGGTGGGTGTCGTGCCATGTAACTGCAACAGACAAGGTCTGCATCTGACAAACAGTCATGGTATCCCCATGGGAAAGATGCCGCCTCTGTGACAAACAGCTTTGTTGCAGCTACACACTCCAGTACCAGAATATTCAGGGGCAGAAGGCCCCCACAGGTTTCAAGTCACAGCTGTGGCCCCTTCAGACCACTCCAAACTCCAACATTTGTCCCCAGAATACTAAACCATGGTATATCTAGCCCATAACTCTTTAATTGCCGGGCTAAAAGAAAACACACCATAGAAATGCCCTAGTATGGTAACTACAGAGCACATACCACCCTACAAACATGTGCAATCCCGAGATCTGCAGATCTAGTTTCCCAACTCCAGTCCATGGAGAGCCAAACACCATTCAGGTGTGGCAGTGCGATGTCCCTAATAAATATGACAGCAGATATGCATTTACATGCACCGCCCCCATTGGTATGCAATATGTATCCATGCATGATGTCAATTAGGGCCGCCAGTCGACTTGAAAACCTGAAACGTGTTTTTTGGGCCCATCTAATGACCGGAGTTTCTGACGGAACACCCCACACTCTCTGCCTACATAGCCGACAGCCAAGCCAACAGGGGCACAAACAACTCCACACCCACAGGGACTCCACTACAGTCCAGGCAGCTCATGGAGAATCAGTGTCACTTGTTGGGCCCTTCGCGGAGCTAGGCATGCCTGACCAATACTATCACCTTCCATGACCTTAGCGCAATGCTTGGTCTTAAACGTGGAAACCACCCGTTCGCTGCATCATATCAAAAGGTTGCTATTACTAGAATGTCCAGATAACAAATCCTACTAGTTAAACCGCACATTGTGTTGACAGACAGATTCATCATTGCAAACCCTTGTCTGATATCTGTGGAGTGTGTATACAGGTTTCGATACTCTGACAGAGATTTAACACCCCGCGGAGTGAACTCCCTAATCACGATTATTGCATACTATAGCAATGCACGTGCCACTGTTGGTCCTCAGGACGGGTGTGGCGCCGGCCAGAAGGCTGCCAACCACCTCTATATTTGCCCTCTATGCTGAAATAGGTATGGGAGTGTGGTTTGTATAACTATCACAGTGTTATGAGGGGGGGCTGCCTACAACACCTTTACTTTGATACCCACCAAGTGCTTGAACTGTTTCCAGTGTTTAGTCACGTGCACAATTGTGCAATAGGTGATGATGTCAAGGTATCTGTGGTTAATAAGCACGATCAGGGCGGTACCTGAGCAGGATGCATCTGCACAGGGCATAGGGCAATGGCTGGTGACATTGTAGTGCCCAGCACAACACCTTCATTGGAACAGGGTGGCTCACAGCATGTTCATGCTGGGAATGTGTGGTCACTCTCACCTGACTGAGCAGTGACCACAGAATGGCTAGGTTCTCCCCTTAGTGCTATACGTAATTTCTTTTAAGTGATATTCTATGGGTTGCCTTTGTTCTGTGGCCCAATCACTCACATGCCCTGCTTGCGTGTGTGTGCCTACTCACACTCCCATTTGTTTAGGTGTGCACACGGTTTCCACCAGGAGCACTGCACAATGCATCCTAGCTGAGAGCATAACCTGTCTGCAGTCTTAGCATGTGTATTACGGGGTGGGAACAACCTTGCAGGCGGTGCAGTGCCGGGGGGGGAGACTGACTGTGCCCCTCTGGCTGGTGAATGTCAGATTGGGGGGGGGGCAAGGCAACTGAAGCTTGTTTGTTTCAGGCCGTACTGCCCTGATGTGATTGGGCAGAGTTCTGAGATTGTGCCTGCCCTGTAGGTGTGCCCCATGTTCCCCAGCAGGACTGGGGATGATGGTCCTTCCTCTACTGCCACCCTTGTCAGAGATGTTAGAATGTGGATTCGTGTTGGTGGGAGATCCTGTCCCCTACCCTGACCCACCACCCTTCACTTTATAACATGTGACCATGGTCCCCTCACCGGATATGCACTATTCTGGGTGCATCATCTCTCACAGGGGCTAGACGTGACTGGGAAATGCAGGACACACAGGTTTCAAATCCTCGGAGTGCTTTGCAGGGACTACCCATCCCACACTGGCACTGATGGGACCCTGCAGCACAGCCTATCTCCACCAAGCCATGTGCTGGAGACCTGATGCTGGGCCCCCCACCTCATCTCAGGTTTGCACAGGAACCGACCGATGTCACAGTCTATAGCTACTCTTTGCCAGTACAACACACATGGTCAGTTCCCCCTACCAGGCCATGGTGCTATAGATGCCCATACCCCATCTTGTGTTCAGATGTAGACTGCTGTTCTGCCTGTGAATTGCATCATGGATACTGTGCCCAAAAGTCTATCCTATCCTTGTAACACACAGCAGACAGTTTGTGTGGTGCTCAATCTGCATTCCTTTCTGTAGCCCAGCAGCGGTGTGGTCGATTCGTTAGAGATGTAGCCCACCTGTTACTTCAATTACTGTAGAGGCAGAGATCATGGGTGTCATCTGCAGTGGTTGTATTTAAGAATGTTGTCTGAGGCATTTCCTTTTCTTTAAATCAGTGCTGCCAGCAGAAACACCCTCACAGTGCCGTAGCCTAAGGTGCCGCAATAGGCGCCCTATAAGGCGCCCTATAAGCAACCCCATAGGGCACATTATAGGGTGCCTTGGCGGACAGGGCACTTTATAATGTGACCTAGGGCACCGTATATGGCGCTTTATTAGGCACCTTAGGTTACGGCACTGTGGATGGTGTTTTTGCTGGCAGCACTGATTTAAATTAAAAGAAAATGCCTCAGACCAGCCTGCATACATAACACCACTGTGGGAGTGAACCCCCGACTTCTGCCTGCTCAGTCATTGCAGTAACCAGTGGGCTACCTCTTTATAGCTTCTAGCATTGTCTGGCATGAACTTAGGGTATTAATGCGTATTAATGTGCCACTAGCGCCCACCATCGCACGATACAGATTCTTGCCTACCCTTGCCGCCGGACCGCCCACTACCTTATATGGCATTCTTCACATTAACGCTGGGCAACTAGCGCTGGTAACAGTTAAGACTTTTTAGTAAACATACCCCTTTATCTCTCTAGCAGGTCCTGCCGTGACAAAGACCCCCGTCGATACGGGGTTAATTGAAATCAACACCCTTATTATTATTAGGGTGCTGTAACGTTTGTGAGCTTCCTGGATTTCTTTGAGCATTTTCATCATCCATTTACTCATTTCTAGCCAGGCGGTCAATAGTGCATCCCCACTGCCATCGCCTCTTCCCCTTCCTCCCTTTTGACATGGAATTTCAATCCATAGAGATTCTACAGTGAATTTTTGTTTCCTGCAAACCTTTAATCCTTTGTGACTCAATATCCTCTTTAACATATAGTGCAACCCCTCCACCAATTTGAATCTGCGGCTCCATCATTATGATATAGCTTGCATCCAGGTATCAGAGTGTCCCCCGCTGATTGTCCTCCTTCCAACCATGTCTCGGAGATACCAATCATATCTAACCTCCTTCATTTAGTGCTATATATTCTAACTCTCCCCTTTTTATTTTTTTAGGACTTCTAAATTTGCATACAAGTATGTTTAGAGGGCTTTATTTCATTCAGATTAATCTGGCCTATCAGTAGGCAGGTTTAATGGACCTCTTTAAGCTCTGTCCTGCTCTAGTATTCGATGGCATGTTGTGTTACTTTTCTCTGTTTATTGGAACCTCTCTGTTGATATGCCCTAACTTCAATCATTTGCTAGTATCCTTAAAGGAACCATGCACTCTTGGGCAACTGTCCAGTTTTTTTTTCCCCTATTATTTAGTTTAAAAGCTGCTCTATCGCCTTTTCTAAAGGTTAATGCCAGCAGCCTGGTTCTATCCTGGTTAAGGTGGGCCCGTCCTTTTCAGTAAAGCCTCTCCTTTCGCCATAATGTTTTCCATTTCCTAACAAATCCAAAACCCGCTTCCTTGCCCTACCCATTAGTGCTGTCCTCACTCTGGCACTATCAATCCACAACATCAAAGCACAGTCAGTTTGCATTTGATGCCCACCACAGGACGTTTCTCTGCTCTGCCATGCAAATACCAACTATGCCCAGTCTGCTGTTCCATCACACACTACATGTGCACAGCGCAACCATGTCCACCCCAGCTTAGTACAAATATCACAGATACTTAGTTCAGTGATTTGGTCTCACAAAGAAGAGTACCTACATCACTACAACGTGAATACTATAGAGTACTATGTAGATTCCATAACCATGACATGGTCAGAGTGAGAGTTCCTTCTCAACATGAAATACTGTGGGCCACCCAGGCCACACACGTGGCAGATTAAGGGCACTAAAAGGTCTGAAACCATTGACCCAACCTCGGACACATTTACATCCTGGCCAAACTGCTCAGTATCATGCCTACCCACACTCCTCTGCTCCTCAACATGCACTTTTGCAGACTAAAGCTGGGAACAGTTTATGCAATGCAAGACACATATTGAAGGACATATTTCCTTTTTTAATTGGTCTTGTTATCTTTGATTCTTTGATGTGTCAAATATGTGTGCATATATGGTCCAAATCCATTTCACTGGCCACTTTTCTTTAAGAGATATTGGACCTTAAGGGGTTGAACTACAAGGGTGCCAATAATGTTGACTACATCTTTATGATATAGGTCTATAAAACCCTGAGTGGATTGGAATGGGTAGATGTGATTTGATTCTTTACTATTTCAAAAAATATACTGGTTTACTTTATTATGGGAAACAGTTCTGATGCCTGCAAATGGAGGTATAATCAAGTCTGCTGCAAGGAAACGAAACATAAAACCCAGGAAGCTACAAAGTAGTATTTTTAAACCAGATAGGATAAAATATTTTTTTTCTCTCAATGAACATTATAATTAATCTTTGTAACACATTGCTGTTGGATATCGTACAACACAGGCAATGTAACTTGGTTTAACAATGGTTTGGACAAATTCCAGAAGGAAAAGTCCATAAACTATTATTAAGGTAATCCAGGAAATAATCTATTGTTTATCCCTAGGGATAAGTAGCATGGAACTGGCTACTTTTGGGCTATGTCAGGTAGTTGTTGGAAACGGAATGCTGGCCTTTGATAGACCTTTGGTCTGACCTAGTATGGTAGTTCTTATGTAAAAGGAGAGGGTTGGCAGGTGCACAAAGGATAGTGGGAGAGGGGTATAAGTATAAGCAAATAGAACTTAATCCTTGATTGCATACATCTGCCACTATGGTTCATTAAGGAAAAATTGTTCTCCCTTGAATTTATTTTAGGGGATGAAAATGCTGTTATAGTCTATATCAGTGATTGTTCCTGCTGAAATTCCTTCCATAAACACACTAATTTAAAAACCCTTCTTTCTTTCGTTAGACATTTCTTCAGTATTTTATACCATAGTCTCTCCATTTTTATCCTTGTAATGCCAGCACTGTGGTTTCTGATTGAAGGTCAACAACAATTGCACTTCAATTTAATTTATAATGGTGCTGGGGAATTTTGAGGTGGAGCTCTCAGAGCCATAAATGCAAAAAATATCTCAGCAGTAATAAACCAAATATCCAACGAAGAAACAAAGAGATCTGTCTAGCTGAGCTTATCAAGGGACAATGACCCAAATAACGCTTTTTTTTTTTTTACATTTCCTAATTCACATCTTGTTTCCTTTTTCTCTCATTGTAATTACCAGGCCTGCTTAATTGTATGTGGCTAAAGTAATACTAAATGGAACACAAAGAACAGTAACTGCTGGGAGAAAGCGGTGCAGATTTACCATCCCTTTGTGAGTGTTTACACTCAATGGCATATTTCTCTTCGTGCATTTTTCCAGAGCAGCATTTTTATTTCCCTCTGCATATACAGTAACAAATTTCTGAAGCTATCAATATCCCTGGTGAGCTTCCATACTTCAAAGGGATGCTAATGAGCAATCTCTGTGAATTAA